>JAQISU010000022.1:10107500-10695000 GCA_029339505.1 Unio delphinus | reverse complement strand
GGTGAACTCCCATCCTGCAAGTTCCTTAGGATTAAGAATATATGCAAGAATTCGGACGAGAGTTGTATGTGAGTGAGGAAGTTTTGCTTCTTCTCCTTTTACGGCATTTTTTTTTCTCTCACCATCCACTTCTGGCTTTGAAATAGAAATTTAATTACCATTATTTTCTTCCTTTTTCTGAAATTATGTTTATTTCTACAATTGCAGGAAGAGGCGAAATAAATTTAATTAAACTTTCCACACTGAATGATGAATGACGAATAGAATCACAAAATACGAACACGTTTCGCTTGCTGCATTATCAGGGCATCAAAGCTTATTTACTTAGTCTATTTTGGTGGGGCTTGACAATTAATTCAAAATAAATTAAAACTTTGCATGGTAGAGGTCTTTAAATCTTTTCAGTTTTTTTCCACTGGCATCTTGAAATCGAAACAAATGTCTTCTTTGCAAAAATAAATCATTCTTCGAGTTAATTATCATTTCCCATGGGCTACAGGAAAGGAGCAATGATGTATTAAGACAGAAGCAGATGGGGTTGTCTCTCGACGTCCGGATTGCGCGTGAATATCACGTGAAATGATTTACAGCTGCAATTAAAAAGTCAAGCCAATACAGAAACCAGGGGTTTATTTTGGAGTTCTTGAAAGCAAAAATATTGGTTCTTAAAACAAATATAAATATTAGTGATAAAACAATAAAAATAATTAATAATCTTGCATTTTGTTTTATTTTCACACTCAACAATTTAAATAAACAAACGTTTTAAAATATTTTTCGAAATCTTATAACGTTTCGTTTGAACATCGCAAAATTGAGCTCGGTGGTTGGCGTGTCAGACTTGCGACCATAAGATCTAGGTTTAAGCTATAGGTTCTAATTCAAGCACCGTACCCGCTAAGTAGGCAACATGTGTTTAAACAGTTTACATTATTTTATTTGGTTGATTGTTTTTAATACCTGAATGATTGGGTTTGAGACAGCTCTGGCGTTACACATGATGTCTTTCTATAGATGATTGTTTTATTCCAAGTCCTACATGTCATGTAAGAATTTAGAACCAATTATTTAAGTATTGGGTGTCATTTTCTAGAATGTTTTATTACACATTATTTTGACAATTATTCACTTTATTTGAATCCTCGTACATCCATATTCCTCAAAAAGGCAATTATTTTACACGCTCCGAGAAATACTTAGGACAAAATCAATGGTAAATCAAGTTGACATTTCTGGACGAGCTGAACCTAATGGTGTAATTAGCAGAAACCAGATTGAGTGTCGCGTGTACTGATGTGACGCTTAAAGCGGCGCTCGAGAAAAACAAATATGCAGCAACCTAAGAAGTGTGATGACAGTTTTGACGTTCTCTTTTCTTGACAATTTGAGCACCTGGCTACCATTGTACCGATCAACAATTCTATTCTGGAAGTATTTTGATCGGATTTAAGTTGAATTTAATATTCAGGAGTCAAAAAACTTTGAATAAACTATTTTATGTTATTAATTTGAGAACAAAAATTAAATTAATTTCAATTTGATAGAATGTGCCTACATGGCCAATATGACTTTCACTACAGTATGGTTATTTTTACTTCCTGAACTATAATTATATAAAAAGAAAAGAAAATGATCTGATAATGTTTTTGAGTTTTTGATATTTTAAAATTTCATACATGCAATTTCAGAAACTAATATTTTAAAGGACAGAAAACTTCGTAGCTGTTTTACAACTGTAAGTTCTCCACCACACATAAGCAGGCAATTGCATGTGAAATTTGTTTCAGTGAGTGCATGGTTTCCATAATAGTTTTCAAAAATAAAAATTCAACGCAAGAAGATTAAAGACATGTAAGCGTATGATAAGGTTCATCAGCAACGCAATAAGAACTATATTTTATCCACTTCCAGCAATGCTCCATAACTCCATAGAGGAAATTTAAGTAAGAGTTAATCATCCTTTTCGGTCAGATTTACATCCCCTGCTAATGGATACTGGGCATGCGCCACAATCAACTTTACTATATGTCTTCTACATTTATTTCTCAATACTGACATTTCCACTGATTGACAATCAATGCAAATCATATGTTAATCTAAACTACCTTCAACGATAACTTCACGGTGAAGTTCTTGTCAAAAGGTTCACCGGCATATTCTTGAGAGGCTGCACTGTAAACTGAACATCATGTAAACAGAACACAGATTTCATCTCCAGATCATCACCAAGGCCTTATTACTCACTGTGCACTGTCACCGAAATACAAACAGACAACCACTCTCTGAGTTCATATTGTCACGAATAAGCAATTACCTTTAAATACCTCCAAAAAAATGCATACATTTTACTTTCCTCTCACCACCAAAAAGAGAGAGGAAAACTGTTATAAAAATAGCCAGAATTAGGTTCGTTGGTACTGAACTGGAATTATTAATTGTGATACAATTCCTACTGACGATCCGCCATTTTCTTTACTTACCGTTATTGCTAATGTGACGGTATTCACGGCTACTTCGCAGTTTGCACAGAGTACAATATTAGCATATAAATTTCTTTATTTTTTGTTTCTTCTTCATAACTTCTTTGTAATTGATCAATGGAAGCAACAACAAAAAACTGACGTAATTCACTTCAAGTGAAATAATAAATTGATTCCATAACGTCAGCTGAAAATTGCACACAGGACAAGCTACTTAAACAAAATGCCACATAAATATGTATATGTGGCTACTTACTCAATCTCAAGCAATGTTTCTATTTATTTATTATTTATGTATTTACTATTGCATTATTTACCTCTTTTTTATTTACTTATTTACATTAGCAAGCACTTGATATTGAATTATGAATATTAGCTCAAACGGATTTCGAAATATATATATATATATATATATATATATATATATATATATATATATATATATATATATATATATATATATATATATATATATATATATATATATATATATATTCTTACGTGTTTGGGCTTCATTAAATAGTAACACAGAAAGTGAAAACAACAAGCTTTTTAAACTTTAACAAATAATTACTTTATTTCCCTGGAAAAGATTGTAAAAATGGAAAAGGAATCTACAGTTTTTATAATCAAATCGAAAAATAATCCAAGGACAATCCACTAATTAAGTTACAAAAGTATTAGTATGAACAATTTGCCAATATATTTAAGTTCGAGTCCTGTTGGAAAATCCAAGAAAAACGACGTTGACGTATTCTGAAGTCTTTTTTTGCTTATATACAGTTCCTTGTAGAAACACAATATTTAACACTCCGGTGTTGGAAATCCGAATGAAATTCTGATGAACTGTCTTTTTCCAACAATTATCTATGATCAAATCAAATATTTCCAGATATACGAAATAATCCTTTAAATTCAAATTGAATTGAAGTAAATATAGCATGGATTAAAAATTTACTACAACATAGTTGAGTAGTCACGTGACTAAGAATTCGAATGGCCAGATCCAGGTCAAATTTCAGCAACGATGTACTTTCCTGTCCCCTGTCAGAGGATTAAAGACATAACGAATGTTATTGTCACGATTTTTGAGAAAATGAATCATATTCCTATGACCCTACACCACAACAAGAATGTCCAAATATCAAAAATGGGGTGGCATGGGTCAGAGGAAACTCAGATATATATATATATATATATATATATATATATATATATATATATATATATATATATATATATATTATTTAATCCCTTGACTAATATGGACATTTTACGTCTACAGTGTGAGGTTGTTACGTGGTACAAACGTTGCAAACAATAACATACAACACAAAGTAGATTCCCAGCTAATTTTTAAAGTACACACAAGCTAGGACTCAAGACGACTGCTCTTTACACACACCAGGACAATAATTTATCAAAACAACAGTGATGACAAGCACCAACTAAAACTCCAATGTGTCATAATCTTTATAAGTATAAGATGTGAACTAGATTGTATTTGTGTCTAACATTACCATATCTGACCGCTTAAAAATCATTAACATAAAACTACCATATACACCCACGTCTCTTGTCTTAATAATAATCAATATTTATAGAATAAATTGGAGGGAAATGTTAAGCCTTTGTATGACGTCATCACCTTCCCCCTTAAGAAAATAATAGTTTCGGTTTCGAAGAAACTTATAAAGGATGGATAAGCGAAATCGAAGAGTCACTATTAGGCTGTATACAGTTCTATGCAATTATCTTACTTTATGAAATGTAAACGTTCTAGCATTTCCTTCCTATCAAATAATATACAGTGCAAGCATTCAGTGACTCACTAAATATTTCCGCATTCCGAATACACAATTTTGTACCACATCTAAAACAAACATTTTGTATTCACTTAAAATCAAACTGATTTTCATTACGATCGTACTTAATTAGTATACAATATATAATACACATTGGTCTTACTTCAGATTTGCCCAACAATAATGAACACTAAAATGCATAGTCTTAGACTCCAGCGCGCGAGAATCAATCAGCAGTTGCATTATCTGTTCCCCAACTATGTTTGATTGTGAACTCATATGTTTACAGACATAGGGACCATCTCAGAAACCGTTGGTGTTTATCTTTTGTTTTGGCTTATTAGTGAGGAGATTATATCGCCCATACAATCACAAGGTATTCTTTCTCAATTGTAGAATAAATCTGCTCACTGAGCAATAGTTTGCGGCTAAGATACACAATAGGACGTTCGTCCTTATTGTCATTGTACTGACTCAAAACAGCTCCAATGCTCACATCACTTGCATCCGTTTGCAGTACAAATGCGTTCAAAAACAGGGATAATCAAGATAGGTGCATTTACAAGTGCATTCTTCAGGTCACTGAATGACTTAACAGATGTCTCATTCCATGTAACACGATTTTGCTGTCCCTTCCTTGTCAAAATGCAAAGCGAAGCCTGAGAGCTGAGCAAAATTCTTGATGCATTTCTATAATAGACCACCATTTCATGAAAGGATCGAACCTCTTTCTTTGTTTTAGAGAGTGGGAAGTCAACCACAGCTTTGACTTTGGCGTCGACTAGTTTATCCACCAACAATGTGACCAGAGCAAACAACGGTTTCCTTTCCAATGTCACACTTGGAAGGTTTGACTGTCTGATTGTTTTCTCGCAATCTCTCCATGACGGCTCGTAGATCCTGAAGGTATTCATCCCAGGTCTCACTACAATAATGATGTCATCAAAGTAAGATGCGGCATCACGTAATTTGGACAGCAGCATGCCCTTCATGACGAAAATGTAGAAGTTTTCATCATGAAATGCATGACAGTAAATTCATAAAGTCCAAAGTGTATCACAAAAGCAGATTTATCCTGTGCTTGTTTAGACAAAGGTACCTGCCAATAACCTTTAGTCATGTCAAGTTTGCTAATATATTTTGCATTTCCCAACTTCGCAAAATGTTCGTCTATCCTTGGTGTAGGATAGGCATCAAAGAATGTGATGTTGTTCAATTTTCTCTATTCACATAGAGTCGTAGACCTCCATCTTTCTTTTGAACATGTACAATTGGTGAACTCCATGGGCTTGTAGACGGTCTTATCAATTCTTGGTGTAACATTTCGTCTACTATTGCTCTGACTTTCGCCCGTTTTGCATGTGGAATATGATAGTGTTTCTGCGTGATCGGAATATATGTTGTTGTTCGTTACTTGTGAGTGATGAGGCTGGTTTTGCCTGGTTCTGAAGTTAGCATGTCTTCAAACTCAGAGCATTATTTACGCACCTGTCGTTGTTCGTTCGTCAATCTGCCATTCAGAATGATGTTGTCCAAACTCTCCACAGCAATCAGTGGGAATTCAATCCGTCCTCCTCCATCACATTCATCATATACAGTTGCTGATAACAGTGCAGCACTCTTGTACTGACGTAATAGGTTACTATGGTAGGTTACTTGTCCTAGCCTACCACCAATGTTAATCTTGTAATCAACGTCATTAACCTTACAAATTACACGATAAAATCGCTTCCAGTGTGCTTTCATCTTCGATACACCGGATGGAAGCAAGACAAGAACCTCATCTCCCGGCCTTACTTCCCCTTTTGTAGCATTTTTGTTGTACCATGATGTAACTTTCTTGAGACACTGTCAGATTTTCTTTCATTAACTCACATCGTCTAATCGCTGGCTTATCGAAAGCACGTGTTCTACAACTGACTTTGCTTTATCTCACCCTCACCGGTGAATAAATCCTTAAGAAGCTCCATCGTCCCTGTTACCAGCCAACCATACAGCAGCTCAAATGGCGAAACCCAGTTGCTTCACGTGGTACCTCCCTACAGCAAAACAATGCGCAAGGCAGCATCACATCCCACCCTTCACTGTTCGTGGAACTTAGTTTCGTCAAGATGCTTTGAGTGTGCCATTAAATCTTTCGACGTTTCCGTTGGATTGTGGCCTGTAAGGAGAGTTTGTTATCCCCTTGATATCCAGTATATTGTAGAGTTCTTTGAGAATAGTACTTTTGAAGCTGTTTTCTTGGTCTGTAAGGATAATATTAGGTATGCCAACCCGACTAAATAGGAAAATTAAAGCATTGGCCACTGTCTTGGCTTCGATGTCCTTCAAAATAATTTATTCGGGATACCGGGTGTCTTCATCTACGATGGTTAGTATATATTTGTGCCCAGCCTTTGTTCGCTGTAGTGGGCCAACAATATCCATCGCAATCTAAACAAAAGGGTCCGATAGAATAGTTGAAGATACCATTGGCGCTTTCTGCTTCCTTGCTGTATTTTGACAGATGTCACAGGCCAGTTCTTCTGAATATCCCCAAACATTCATGGCCAATAAAATGCAGTTGTTATTTTTGCCTGCGTTTTCTCCATTCCTAGTTGATCAGCAAGTTTTCTATAATGTGCCAACTCCATCCATGCTTGACGTAACTGCTTTAGCAAAACTAATTGGATTCCATAATTTTCTCCATCTGACGACTTCCACTTCCGTTTTAAAATTCCACACTCCCAAAAGAATGGCGTTACTATTCCTTCTGTTTCAGATGGCAGGGCCTTCTCTCTTACACCAGCCAATGAGCTGTCATTCTTTTGATACTGAGAAATCAATTCAACATTAACATTGTGTAGCTGATCAAGCGACAGGTTCTTGTCATCAGCCTTTATCTTCACGATGGATGTCATCCTCGTCCTCATCAGGACCATGATCAATATTTGCGTCCGAAAATATCCTATCAAAATGCCCGTCATCTAGTTAATGGTATTGGAACCTACATTTGTTTTGTTCTTTACTTGCATCCGCTTCCTCTTTCTGCGCCTTGCCTGCATTCTTGTTACTACCATAATCCCTTTTTTCATTCATAAAATGTCCATACTCATTCGCTTATTGATTGTAAGTTTGAAGTTTGACTTTGAATGAGAGGCTGTCATTCTTTTTATCGTTTCACTCTTTCTATCTCCAAGTCCAGCTCTTTACGTCTAAGATTGTGCTCCATTCACAACTTCTCCCTTTCAAAGTATAGTTTTGGTCTTTCAATAGCGCAGCGCATTCCCTCTCTAACAGCAACCGGTTCACATTCAGTTTGCTTGTTAGTGTCCCTAGATGTTTTTTGTTACATGTTTAAGTGTGCTCTGTGGTTTCTTTATTTTCTTACAGGATGCTCTTCGTCTATTTCCATGGTACCTGACTTTTCACCACTGAAGTCTCCTTCAACATCTGAACATTGCATAAAATTTATTTGCTAATTCCCTCTGGTTCTATCCTTTACAATGCTGTGCTCTTCAACAATCGTTCATACTTCCTAGTTGATACTATTTCCTTGGGTCTCCATTTCAGTCTTTATTTTATTTATCCTTGGTTTAACAGGATGCACACACAAAGTTACAGAGTATATACAATGGCAATCTTCAGTACATTACGCAGACAAAACCTTGGTACTTGTGCTGTTTCAATGTTACTGTCAAAGTTCCAACAAGTTTGCTATCCCACCGCTGCCACCAAAACTGCTACGAGGTACAAAAGTTGCAAACAATAACATCCAACACAAAGTAGATTTCCAGCCAATGTTTAATGTACACCCAAGCTAGGCCACAAGACGACTGCTCTTTACAGAAAACAAATTGGTAGTTTTACACACACCAGGGCAATAGTTTATCTAAGCAACAGTGATGACCAGCACAGACTCCAACTCAAATGTGTCAGAATCTTTATCAGTATAAGATGTGAACTAGGCAGCATTTGTTTCTAACATTTCCATATCTGACCGCATAAAATGCTTTAAATTAAAACTACCATATACATCTGTGCCTCTTGTCTTAGTGATAATCAATATTTATAGAATAAATTAGAGGGAAATGTTATGTTTTAATATGACTGCTACATAGGTATATTTAAACAACCAGGGCAGTAGTGAATGAACAAAGTCCTCAATGTACCTCATTACAGTGACCACCTCATTCTTGCAGCCATATGAAATAGGTGCGGAGTTTACATTTGTGACAACAATAAATGATTTGGCTTACGTTGTGCTATCTGTTCTGTCTGTTGCCTTTCATATTCACCAAAACGTTTCCTAGACTCAATAACAAGGTAGATATTTCTTTATCTATGCCAAATATGTGTTATAACGTGCCTGGGTAGTTTTAAATGACAGAAAAAGTAGTTAACATGTATGTATTGACAGAACAATAGGTCTAGCCAAACATTTAAAAATTAAAAAATGAATAAATCTGTAAAATTTTGGTAGTACTATAATAATTTATATCCGATTGGAAATCCAATCTGTACATCAATATAAAAATTAAAAACGAAAACGAGCACAGTGGGACAATACATTCACTTTTATGTAAATTGTTTAACCGGTGTAACTTTAAAGTCCTTCTGAAGTAAATGTGACACGTCTGCATGTTCGAAGAGTAGAAATATCTTTAAAATCTTTAATATTTCACTTTACGGAGATAAAATAACACATACTTTACGAATTAGTTTCTTGGCCATGGTATAATGGTGCGTATTCTCGAATTCTCGACCGTATAACTACATTAGGATCGTACAATAACTTTTTAAGCGACATTTTGTAATGAATGTCTACTTAATAGCAATGTGTAACATGTGTTAAAAGACGCATTTTATCATGCAAACGTTTCAAGCAGCTCAATCTTTCGTCCCGAAATCCTTGCATTTGTATTCTTTAGTTATTCTCTCAATAACTTTATACGCGACCCTTTTCTGACGAATGTCTACCGTAGCTTTCATTAATTACAATGTGTAACATGTGTTAAAAGACGCATTTTATCGTGCAAACTTTTCAAGCAGCTGATTCTTTCGTCCCGAAATCCTTGCATTTTATTTCTTTAGTTCTTCTCTCAACTGAGAAATTGTTAATAATATTTTAATTCTATGATCAATACCAAAACATACTTTGGAATGTACATTATATATGTGTGTGGATCAGCTGCTGGACCAGTAGTGGTGGTGTTGCCTATAAATTGTCAAGGCCAGATAACTGACCACTAGTAATCGTTGCTTGATCAATATTAGCAGTTATAATGTTCGTTAGCATCTGTGTCTTGCTTTATACTTTTTCTCCTAGCAATTTTTATGTTCTTATGTGCCATTTAATATGTTTAACCAGTGTTACATTGCAATAGTGTAAGCATGAGCAAGGAACAGCTAAGTTACAATGCATCTAACTCAAAATATATTGAACAACAAAATGGCAATTTAAATGAGACTCAACAAATATCAAAATACTTAAGTGATGGTGAGGAACTTGTTTTTTTTTGGTCTGGTTTTCTTTTCTATCACACGAATTTAATGTAATTTGTAATCAAAGACTGTAAAGCCGTCATAGACCACGCTTGATCCATTTATTACTTATTATACAAATACCAAACAAAATCCCACATACGACCAGATTAAAACAATAAGGTAATATATTACCAGATTGCTGTGTTGTTGTTAGCTTTATTTAATACCATTGCTAAGCCACGAATCATTTCACATTGCACTGATTGCAACAACTGCTCCAACGGTTCCAGTAGACTCGGTCTGGCTGGTTTCTGCAATGCATGTAATATGTACACATGCCATTTAAAATTGTATGTGCAGTATGTCCTACTGCCAAGCCGAATCACTGGTATATTAAAGCCAAATGAGCACTAATTATGGGTAACATTGTCAATCTGTTCCCCATTCATTGGTCACATGCTTCAGTATTCAGAAAGGTTGCAGTTTGCAATATAAGTATGATACGGAGACTCTCATCATAAGGTGCAGGAAGATACATGGAAGAAATACTTTATAATTCTCTAGTCTTTCAACAATATGAACATAAATGTCCATATATCATCAGCACAATCAGAGCTTTCACAGGCACTCTGAAGTTAAGGAGGTTCTGAGGGCCAATCTCCAATATGTTTTAGCATTGAGTATGATTTTTTAATGAAATCCAGCAAAATATAATAATGTTGATGAAATATTTTAAACATCTTCATTTTATTAAAGAAACTTATCTTTCAGTTACCCAACGTTGACATTCCTTGGCAGTGTTTCACGTCAGCTGATAGCCCTCTCTTTCATTTCCAACACTAACACTTTTTCTTCCCACCAGTATGTTTTGAAAATCAAAAGAAAGCTTTTAAACTTCCCGAAATTGATTTATGCATCTGGTTTACTCCAGCACTTGATGCCCTTCGTGCATTATATACACTGGGATGCACAACCTTTGTCAGCCAAGGGCCAGATTGCATTTTTAGGACCACTCTTAAACACTAATTTCTTTGATATAATTACTGTTCGTGGGACAGCTTTCTGTGTTGATTTAATTTACTCTGAGGGCTGGACAGAACACATTTGCGGGCCGGGGGGTTGTGCACCCTTAATATATACTGATCATTATTATATTTATGTTTTTTTTTTTAAATTTTTTTTAAAAAGCCCTACTTACCTACGGGTACCTCAATTTTAAAACCAATGCAGTGAGAAACATATTTTGTTGGTGGGAAGCTAAGTATGGTGGTAATAGATACATTGTTGCTTATCACCATTCTGTTTTCGCTAGAAGAAATCACGTGATGTCTAGCTGGTCCTTAATGAAAACGGTACCACTAGTGTTCCCTCTAAGCGAATTGTAGATGTGCGCGCAATGCTCGCTGCATTGTGCAAGCATTACGGAGTCGAGCAAATTTTAATGTTGGATTGACAATTCAGCTGTGCGGGGATGTCTGAGCAGATGCGCGCGCGCTTAGGGGGAACGTTGGGTACCACCAATATGGCTGAAACTGACTATCTTGAAATTTTTGTTATTGTTATTTCTCATGAAAGAATGATCATGATACATGTGGTTTTCACAAAATGAAGTCTGCTGCTGACAAGTTGGTCCTTGATAAAATGGTGGCTATCTGACTTCTAATATGGCTTAAATTACAGGCATCATAAAAACCTTTTTAATGCTACTTCTTCTGACGACTAGCAAGACCTATTAAGGATCTTTTGGTGAATACCCTATGTTGTCACAACCATCCATACAGCATGAGTAGAAATTGTAATATTTTAAAAGGGGCAACTGTAGTCGCCATATTGAATTTATTATCATTACCATTGTCGCTAAGCCAAAAGGTTTTTAGTGAAAGCTCAATGTTGATATGGGCATCCATTCAGAAGTAACTATGACATCACTTTCCAGATGCCTAATGTAGATATCATATCAGCACCGTTGTATTTAGGACCAACTAGACATCATACAAGGTCTCTTAGTGAAAACCCTGTGTTGATATGGGCATCCAATCAGAAGAGTTAGCATTAACAAGATTTCACGATGTACCTAGATGTTTTAAATGTTGCCATTGGTAGATCCAATGTTGATGTTAAATTGGCTGTCTTGAAAATGTTGCTTTCACTAATTGCCCCTCCCCCACCACCATGGGTATAGTTCATCATACCCATCATTGGGATTTCACTAAAAGACTTTTTGTGTTGTCTTGTTACAACTCTACGGTCTTCAACTAAATAAAATAGCAAAAGCCATCAAGTTTTTGTTACCTTCAACAAATGCTTTATTTTCTTACAATACAAGGAACTTCACAACATTGTGAATTAGATCTCAAATAGTCCTAAAATTTGAACAATAATATGTTACATACGAATCTAGTGGTGTTCCAAATAAATTCCGATCATGCACGAACTGATTTGCAAATGGTCTTCCTGTTTCAAACTGATATAATCTAGAATATGTCGATGAATAAATTCACAATAATCACCAAATAGCGATTTTATCTTAAAGTCAATGAGCACTTTGTACTTCTAGGGAGTAAAATAGTCTGTCATCTTAGTGGAATTTCCTTCAAATTTTTATTAACAAAAGGTGGGGGTTATTTACATAACGTTTAGCAAGCTGCCTGGAAAATGACAGGTAGACCATGTTTTGGTGAGGGGGAATATCAAAGTCCTGAATTCACAGCCATGTAAACATGTTTACAAACAATATTACATTATCGTTAAAGTACTGACCCACAATAACGGACAAAATTACTATTTTAATATGTTCTTTACAACATGACAATGTAGAATCATTTAAAACATTAATATTAATACATGTCAGTATAATTAGCCTTAACTGAATAAGTGGTATTATATTAAGTCACTGGAAATGTTTCTCACACAGTAACACATCAGTCCGTTCCAGGGAATCTTTGTTATTTTTATTGTAGTAACATTAATATTTGTTTTTATAGTTGAGAGATTTTTGTTGTTGTTGTTGTTGTTTTTATTTTTATTTTCTGGAATGTGACAAGGAATTATGTGCATGAAAATTAGACCTTACCCAGGAGTTGCTCTTATATTTGCATAATATATATATATACTTCCATCAAGAAAAGAAATACTTTGATCATAAACCATAACTGAAATGGGTGCTGAGCTCTGAGTTTTTCTTTTGTATATCCAAAAGGTTCACATATCCAAAAGGTGCAGTTATTTATCTTTCAACTGAACTGTTTTGAAAACACAAATAAAAGTGAGGTAGAATGAAATGTTTTTCCAATGATAAACTAGTTCAAATTTGAATTTTGTACATAATATTTTATTCAGTATATTGCAGCATTAATATATATATATATATATATATATATATATATATATATATATATATATATATATATATATATATATCGTCGTTTCATTTGTTAAACCCATAACCATTGAGCTGTTTCTACAATTTATAATTGTAATGAACTTAAATCTACATTATGTCTGACATTTGGAATAAATATAACTTTCATAGTTTTAATATTTAAATTCAAAGACAAATGAGTTTCAACATTTATTGAATTCAAAGACTATTATGTGGTTCATATTAAAATGGTAGCCAGCTGAAATGTTGGAAACAAAAAAATGATGTAACAATCCAATTTGTATCAAACTGGCTGGCTGTTAATAAAAGTTTGCATTTTTAATTATTTTACATATTATGTCTTTGAGGGCCACATGAAATAACGCCATGGGTCACGTATTTGAGAACACTTGACTAAATACATAGAAGCAGTACGTTTCAGCAGTGTGAGGCAACCTTAGCATTTCTTCTTATATTTTTTATACAACAGCCATGTACTAATATAATGTGTGTACCTGTTTTCCAGATGTCAGTCTGCTTGTTCTTTATTTTCTTCAGAATAATCTAGTCTCCCTACAATCTGTGGTTACCAAAATATTTTATCAGATTGCCCTTGGAAAGAATTTGATTAATGTTAGATATGAAATGCCAGGATGATTAGGACTGCAAGACTGATGATGGTTATTTACAAGTACATTCACTGTCTTCACCAACAGCCTTGACCAGACGCCCCCATATGTAAAATATAACTGTTTGATCAATTGCATAACAAACTGGAATTGAGCTTGACATTTATTTGAATTATGCACTTTCTCTTAGGAATAGAATTAAAAAATTTAAAAGAAATGCATTTTTTTTGTTATAGTGATAAAACAAGTTTATTTAATAATAATAATAATAATAATAATAATAATAATAATAATAATAATAATAATAATAATAAGAAGAAGAAGAAGAAGAAGAAGAAGAAGAAGAAGAAGAAGAAGTATAATGCTTTATTTATAGACGGTAACTCATTAGTCAAGGACCATTCTCCCTTGAGGCCCTCTTAAAGTGAATATAACAATGCACGTTATATGAAGACATAAAAAATTACTGGTTATTTTAACATGTTTAGTATTAAGCTACTAAATACCATTATCTATATTACCGCTCCGGTGGCCTAGTGGTTAGAGCGTCCGCCGTGGAAGCGGGAGGTCGTGGGTTCGATCCCCGGCCGAGTCATACCAAAGACTTACAAAAATGGTACTAACAGCTGCCTCGCTTGACGTTCAGCATTAAGAGGTTAGTGTTAGGACTGGTCGGCCTGGTGTCAGGATAATGTGACTGGGCATGCTACATGTCTGCGGCATGATGCCCCAGTGGTAGACATCACTATAAACTGCCTCACTGTAGACATCGTAGCGATATGACTGAAAAATTGTTAAAGCTACGTTAAAAATCCTCATCAAACAAACAAACAAACAAAACCATTATCTATTAGAAAAAACATACATGTTCATGATACCTCTTTCTAACTATTCTAATATTTTCAGCAGATTTGATATGTAGTGGAAGCTTGTTCCACGGACCTGTACCAGAGTATATGAAGTTCTTTTTAAATTGTTCTGTTCTTGGTTTTGGTGCTTTAAGGTTTGTATGTGATTTGTATGTGATATAGATCACAATTGGTATTGTTGTGAAAAAGGCCTGAATAAGTCCTGAAGATACTCTGGTGCAGTTCCATATATACATTTATATTAAAGAACAGCTTTGTGACAATCTATCCTGCAAGATGTTGTGAACCATTTGAGTTGTGTAAACAATGTTTTTGATAGATGAACAATAGATGCATCGAAAAGTAAGTGTGCTGTTCATTTCTGAAGTTTATAAATCCTGTTAAGCTGAGATTCAATACAGTCTGAACAATAATCCATTGTTGGAAGAATATATGACTTGTAGTATATATTGCACATTTCCAAAGCTCAATATTTCTTGATTCTACTGCGTAAGGCAATTTTGGACCACAGTGTTTTACTAGGCATATCAAGATGGTCATTCCATAATAAATTATTATCTACGGACACACCTAAAAGCTTTTCATGTTTGACATTTTCTAACGGTTGATTTTGTATTACAAAAGATAGTTTTGGGCTCCCTGATATGTGTAGCTTTTCTATGTCCCAAAAATCATACATATTGTTTTACCGTCATTAATTACCATCCTATTTTGTTGTGCCCAGTTTTGAACTCTAATAAGGTTTGCGTTTAATCTCATTTTGGATAACTTCAGTATAAGAACTAGATGTATATATGGTTGCATCGTCTGCAAACAATTTGTATTTGTGGATTCATTATTTAATGGTAGATACTCAAAATAGATAAGAAATAGGAAAGGGCCCAAAACTGAACCTTAATGGATCCCTTAATGAATAGTGCGAGTGTGAGAGCTAATATTGCCAATGCTTACTTGTTGAGACCCTTGGTTTAGGTATGATCTAAACCAGTTTAAAGATTGAGTGTCTAACCTGTAACAGTTCAACTTTTGTAGTCAAACAATCCCATTCATATGTCCTCTTTTCGTTTCCTTCGGCCAAAGACCAATTAATTTGGTAAATCCAGTTTGGCATGAATGGTACTTTCTAAATTCTAATTGCGCTTTATAATAAAGAGAGTATGTTTCACAAATTTATAGACCGGAATGGCTACATGGTTTCCAAATAAGTTTACCGATACGGGTAGAATTGATATTAGTCTCTAATTCCCTGAATCCTCCTTTACTCCGTTCTTAAGGATAGGTGTAACTTTTGCACATTTCAGTGTTACTAGAAAACATACTACTCATTATACTTAAGTTTATGATATGACTATTTGTTATTAATTGTGCAGCAATTTTAAGAATTCGTGGACCTATGCTATCAAATCCTGAGGATTTATTAATATTCACCTTAATTATCATATCACAAACATCAGCTTCACTAACATCAGTTATTGAAAAATAATTATCGTCAGGAATGTTAGCTTCTATAAATGTTAAAAAAACATCAAGTTCATTTGGGTTCTTTGTCTGGTTCTGAATACTGTTACTGGAGATGCTTATGAAGAAATTGTTGAACATATCCACACTATCTTGTACAGATGTTGTTATATCCTCATTTGCCTTAAGTCTCGGGGGTGGGTGGCGAAACAACTGTTCTGGGGTGGGTTCGGTTCTTTTTATGCTTCCACAATGTATTGGTATTCTTATCGTCATCAATAATAATAATAATAATAATAATAATAATAATAATAATAATAATAATAATAATGAGGACTTTGTATAGCGCCTAATCTTTCAAAGCTCTAAGCGCTTTACACCATCAATAATGATATGACTACACTACATAACAACTAATGACAAAAACAATGGAAATTGTAAAACATAACAAACATGCTGAAAACATATAAAATACAAAACATGATTAGGTCGCTAAGTTTGTCCCTGCAGTCGAAACAGGTGAGTCTTAAGAGCAATCTTAAAAGGGACCACTGTTGTCTTTGTCTAATTTCAATGGGCAATTCGTTCCACGTCGCCGGGCCCTGGTGTGCAAACGAACGTTGTCCATATGACTTTGTTTTCACCTTGGGAACAATGAGTAAACGATGATCAGAAGAAGAGAGTAAGGATCTAGCTGGTGTATATACATGGGTGAGGCTGGATAGGTATGTTGGACTGGAGTCTTTCATTGAAATATAGCACAGAGAACAAATGTTGTGTTTGATTCTGTATCGAATTGATAGCCAGTGTAGGGTACAGAGCAGTGGTGAGGTGCGCTCTGATCGAGGTACTCTAAAGATATCCGTGCAGCTGTGTTTTGAACTTTTTGAAGTTTCTGGAGTAAATATTGTGACGAACCAGACAAAATTCAGTTACAATAGGCCAGTCTTGAAAGTACTAATGAACACACAAGTGTTTTAGTGGCAGCAACTGAAAGATATTTACGAATGGAACTGATGCGTCTCAATTCAAGATATGCAGCCTTGCATATGTTCATGACATTTTGGTGCAATGTGAGAGTACTGTCTAGAGTAACGCCTAGGTTCCGTACTGACTATGCGAATTTAATATTTGTGTTGCTGATATTTATTGTCTGAGGTAAAGGATGTGAATGAGAAAGTCTTTGTGCTGTGATCAGAATAGTCTCAGTTTTATTATCATTCATCTGCAGCTTTTTACATGTCATCCATGATTTCACATCAGAAATGCACTTCTCTATTCCATGGATGGTAGCATCAAGTTCAGGTGGGTGGCTAGACTTGTATATTTGGGTGTCATACAATTGGTGAGACACTGGGTGATGACCTATGACACTTGAGAGCGGCTGAGTATACAGAATGAAGAAAACAGGTCCAAGAACAGATCCCTGTGTAACACCACAACATACGTCAACTTGGCTGGAGTGTATTCCATTTGCAGAAATAATTTGTGTCCTGTTAATTAAGTAGGACTTGAAACACTGTAAGGCTATATTCCGAATGCCAAATACATGCTGGACACGGTGAAGTAATATGTCATGGTCTATTGTGTCAAATGCTGCAGATAAATCCAGGAGAGTGAGGACTGTAATCTTCCCCACTGTCCAAAGCAGAGAGGCTGTTAATAGTATATCTCGTTTTCCTCATCTATCAAGTGCTTAGTTTTATTCCTCCACATTCTATCGCTTTTTATGTCTTTTTCTTGTGGAACATACAATAGAGCAGAGTAAACGATTAAACTCATTTTTCAGCATGCTGTCATAACCCGTTTGCGTATCGTCCGTCTAAATTCAATGTAGGTGAATGGTCAGAGTCGCTGTATTCCTTATCCTCTTCTCTTTCTCACCGGACTCTTCTGGGTCTTCAACCGTAACCTGGTTGTCTGTTCTCTTTAACCACTATGTAGTTTACATATAGAGCTCTTTTCCCTCATGATTTCCAAGATACACTTTCTTAGCTATGACTAAATGTCTTTGTGTCCCTCACTTCCAGATACCCATCCGATGGACATTGTTTTAATGAAAAAGGATACTTGTTAGTTTTCTTGGAGTGGGGCTTCCCCTTCCTCAGAAAATCTTGGACTGCCAAAATGTTCGGGAAAGAATACTTAAAACATTGAGGTTTGTCATGAAAGCAGCCCCTCTCGTTTAACTTACCCGATCAGGATTAACTATATCCAACTGCCATAAGTTTTACCACACAAGCAAAGTTAGAATAATTTTCTCTAATCTGTCTTTATTAAGAACTATTTATATTTTTTTTTTTAGATATTTAATTGATTAATATTTTTAAGCACTACTTACATAAATGAAAGCTTGCTAGGACTGTTGATAATAATATAGTATGAATCATACTATAATATTATCAACAGTCCTAGGAAGGTTTCATTTAGGTAATATGTAATTTATAAAATTAGTAATTATACTATAATATTATCAACAGTCCTAGCAAGCTTTCATTTAGGTAACATGTAATTTATACAATTAGTAATCATACTATAATATTATCAACAGTCCTAGCAACCTTTCATTTAGATAAGAAATACTTTATAACATTAGTAATTAGGATATAATAATAATGTTAATTTATATGATACTCTGATAACATTTGCAGAGCCTGGGTCTATTGGTCATAATGTAAAGAAGAACACTTTAACACTAAGCTAATTAGTATAATGATCCGTCCATTCTCTATCAAAATCTTGATTATCAATCATCAAATATCTGCCTCTACCTGCAGTATTCCTCTTTGTTTTCTCTATCTTCGTAACTAACTCTCTTTTTCTCCTTATATTTTGTGTCCCAGCTGTCCTTTTCACTCTTCCACTTTGTAATCCTTGCTTCCTCTCTCAATATTCAATGTATTCTTCGCGTTCTTGATCTCTCATCCTGTCTTTTGTCTTCCTCTCTTTTCTATTCTATCTTCTTGTTTTTCGCTCTCGCGTCCATAAGTCTCCCACTTTGTTTTCTCTCTTGTCCCCCTTACTCCCTTCACTTCACATTTCTTTTCCACCTTGTCCTGCCTCTTCTCTATACATATTTATCTCTTCCTCTGCGTCTGTCTTCCTCCTGTCTCTTCCTCTACACACACACTCTCTCTCTCTCTCTCTCTCTCTCTCTCTCTCTCTCTCTCTCTCTCTCTCTCTCTCGTCACTTGTTTGCTCCTCAATAGTGCTCTCATATATAGACTCCCTCTTTTTTCTCTCTACGGTATACATCAAGACAATATACATATATGATATCATAGCTACAAATTCAGCTTTATCCCACCCACCCCAATATTAAGCACAACTTCCGAATCCTCAGAAAAACCCAATTTAAAAAGTTAGTGTGGAAACATTTTTAAAAGAATGTTCTTGTTGCAATAAAGCAAACCTGACATTATGATGTAGTTCCGAACGTATCATGATACACGAAGGACGAGCTTATAAGACTCAGTTTTGTACATCCTACTCTGCGACCGCTGCCGTTACATAGGGGCTAGAGAGTCAGCCTTAGATGCGAAAGGTCGAAGGTTCGAACCCCTACCGAGTCATATCAAAGACATAAAATGGTACAAACGGCTGCCTCGTTATACGCTCAGCATTACGAAGTTAGTGTTAAGACTGATTGGCCTGGTGTCAAGATAATGTGACTGGGTGGGACATCATGTTACATGTCTGTCAACTGCCACACTGCAAGCAACGTATCTTAATGACTGTAAAATGTTAACGCAACGTCAAAAGTCCAAATCACACACATACACATCCTAATCTGCAAACCTGTCACGTTTGAACTACAAGAGACATGAAATGATTGGTTACATATACATAAAGAAAACTGATAATGCTGCATCTAGATACTGCTAAGACGATTTTGTGTTTATGTCAATCCTAACTAAATCTATACTTTACAGTCACTATTTAAACTTCAATTCAATTTCTACCGACTGACATCATGTCGATTAGTCGGTATACATGTAGACAATTGGACTTGCGGTTCTAATTATATGCACAACTATGTGCCAATCTATAAACGGGTGACTATAACATTGAGTATATCAGTTTTAATTACCCATAATTAATAATGAAATGTAAAGGTTTTGAGAAAGAAAGTGCAAGATACTGTTGATGTAAATTTAGTATTTGTACAGACTTGACTTAGGGACTAGCACCCGATTCGTTAAGCACGGTATATGTATATATATATATATATATATATATATATATATATATATATATATATATATATATATATATATATATATATATAAAGCGCTGCATGGCGCAGGAAGATGACAAAAACATCGTTGCACAGGGACATCTCATTTTCACCACGCACAGCTTGCATCAATGTTATGCTGCGGGTAGGGTTTGATCATGACTAATTAGAAAATAAATCAATCGAATTTCGAATATCGTAGTACTGCTATAGGTTGACTATATGAGTTAGTATATTGAGTACTAAACAGTGTTTCAAGTGAATAAACGTACTATTTTCATAGTAAGGCAAAATTCCCAGTATAGGGAGAGTTGATGCTTACGGACAGGAAACAGGACAAATTTCCCTTTAAAAAAAACTGCTGGAAAGAATAACTAAATGCTAAGAGCCACTTTTTCTACAAACTTTACATTTAAAACAATGTTTTGTCACAAGCAGTTACCAAAAGTTTTCCTTTAGGATTATATTGACCATATTGTTTTCCATTGTACAACCCCTCTCAATATCGTTCGTTCCTTCCAAAAGGCTATGATAGCCTGCGAGAGTTTATTTCGGATTATCTGCATTCTGATATCCCTAGACATGGCTGCATGTTAATCGTTTTAATCTTGATAGCTCGCAGTTGTTAGTTTTGTGTTTCTGTTCCTTTCAATGTTTTAAGTTTTGCAGCGCTTGTGACTGCAGACAATACCAGGAACCCATTACCTGCACGATTCTGTCAATCAAATGTAGCTGGCATATAACTTCTGACAGTCACTCAGGTATGGAGAGATGTGCAAAAGCAATATTGGTTTAAGCATTTATCTACACCATACTTATATCAGAATGCTTACTATTACAATGTATATCCACTTGTGAGTAATATCCAACGGCAAACTACACATATTCATATATTCCATGACATAATGTGCTGGGAGATCAAGGTCTATGCAGTTTATTAGGAGTAAACAGTGTAACAAAACACATCCTGATCCGCTGCATTATGTGCTGGCATAATATGTCATGGTGTCTATTAATATCTAAACTTTGTGTCGTTTGAATTGTAAGTGTGCGTTCCACGTGACACTGTCAGCTTGTTAAGTTGTATACATATTTGAAGTGAAGACTGTGTCCATGCATTCGGTGTGTATGCTGTGTGCACTATAATAATAATCGTGTACTAGTCCATGGTTTGACACGTGGTACACATTTATTGTGCAAATTTTAATTTTGTGTACATCCTTTTGTCTCTTTACAACTTTTATGCACGTTGCATTATGTGCATGCTATTAGTATTGTGTAATTTCATGTTATAGTTTTGCTATATGCACATAAAGCAAGTTTCATATCTTAGAGTTCAGTGTGCATTTTGTAATCATGTTAGGCATGACGGGCTGTACAGTACTTCAACTGCAGGCACAACTTCACTTCCATCTTTTGAACCACACATAAAGGTATGACCGCACTAAGAGGCTTTCATTTAATTGAATTTACACTAACAATGTGAAGTTTGGTTAAGGACGTTTTAACGGGCCATGATCAAATGTTATTTTTATAACCAAGATAATTTTGACGTATGGGCGAATTGAATCGCAGTTTGATTTCTGTGTACAAGATTTGGTACTGGGCCAAATAATGCCACAATATGCAGGATGAAATGGACTAGAGGATGGTTCAAGTCTGACTAAATGCTTTTTGAGTGTCTGAATCCACATGAAAACTGAACGGTAGTCTTCTGGATTCAATATATCAAAGGAGTCCGTCATTTATAATTTGTTCTTCATGGTTTTTTCATGTACAACGTACTGATAACATAAGGATGACAGAATGGTCAGTATTATCCTTTTTGGAATTTGGTATTGGTATCAGTCTGGTTTCTCAACATGCCCACATTTCATTGAAAAAGTTATCTAATGTAGTCAGAGGCATGTGAGTGAGGTAAGAGTTTTAGACGTTGATTGTGTGTATCATCTGGTCACATTAAAGTGGCAGAATGAAATATTTTAGTTCTCTGAAAATAAAATGTTTATTGTAATCTTCAGCATTAGCATGTATGAATTTTAATGGAACTATTTTAATCAGGTTTTAGACATGGTGGAAGTTTACTGTGAATGTAATGTCTGTCTGCTAATAATATTAACAACTCGTAAGGATTGTATGGTACATTTCTTTACGTACACATACACTCTCACTACATCCAACAATAAAAACTCTTGACGTCAAGATTGCCTCTGTTATTCCCTTCCTTAGAGGGGAAGACACATAAACTTCATGGATTAATAGGACAAATGTGTGTGTACACTTCATTATCATAAAGGATTTAAGTTTATTCTCTGCATTAATCTTAGTTTTCTTGATGGCATATTTACAGATCGCTTTGGTTAGAATGTGATCATGATCAAATAGAACCCTTTCTTCATGGACCTAAAAACAAAATCTTTCAACAATCGAAGTACTTTATATCAAGATTGCCTGACAATTATTTCTTTCCTCAAGACAGGAAGACATATTAACTTATTGGATTTTTGGAACAAGTAAACACATTTTATTGTCAAAGACAATATTTTACTATATTCATCAATCATATTATTGTCTCTCTATTTTCAGAACTGTGTGTACATCGGATTGAATGGGACAAAAACATTTTTTCAACAATGGAAATTTGTTAGGCCCCCTCGTACTGTATTCAAATATTGCCTCCCCTCACATTGTCTTGGCCTTACCCAAAACCTTGCCTTGCTTAGCATAACCATGTCTTATGAGACCTCGTATTGCATCGTTACTGTATTTTGTTTTGTTATTTCATTTTAACTGGTGTAGCCATTGCTCACTGACATGTCATATGTTGTTTAGCCAAGCCTTGCATACTCTTGCGTTGCGTCGTAAAGTTATCATCTTTAATCGTGTTCTCATTTTCCCATGCCTCACCCCGCATAGCCCTAACCCATTACCATGCATTGTTTTATCTAGCTTTGCATAACCTCATTTTGCCTCATTTGGCTGCCTTGTCTTTTATCGTGTTATTGTGTTGCCATACCTCGTCTTGCATATCCCTTGTCTAATGTCACGCCTTGTGTGACCTCGCGTCGCATCGTTACGAACCCGTGTCTTGTTTTGTATTTTCACATATCCTTGCATAGCCCTTGCCCATTCCCTTTCGTGCCTCATCTTGCACATTCCTTGTCTAATGCCTTACCTTCTTGCTTAGCGAATCCTAGCCTTTGTGTAGCTTTATGTCGCTTCATTTTAGTTCACCTTTGATCGTGTTGTTATTTTGAATCGCCTCACCACGGAATATTTTAAGGATATAGATATTTTGTTTTGAATTATGGAAAATGTTTACATCATATTATGTGGCAGTTATTCCCTTCCTCAAACTGGATGAAGCATTGACTCATTGTCTATTATCGTGCTCTTGTTTTGCCATTCCTAACCTTGCATGGCATGGGACAGAGTTTTGTCTTATGCAATAATCATATTGTTCTCTTCTTGAACTATTTTCCGAATTGCATGGATATTATGCCGGCTCTTCAGACATTGAATGGAACATTTTCCCCAGGAGAATACAAAACACGTGTTTCAAAGAGGTAATCTCTTCACATCAAGAATCTGGTATTCCCTTCCTCAGCGAGAAAGACGCATTACGCTATTGGACTTCTTGGACAAATATGTACACTGTATTGCATGGGACATAGTTTTATCATAAGCATTAATCATACGATGTCTGATTTTTTTTCAGAACTGGGTGTATGTTAGGCTCGCTATTCGCTGTTAAATAGAACGTTTCTTCAAGAACTCAGACACACAGACTTCCTTCCTTTAGTGATTGAAAATGTTGATATTAAGATTGCTGTTCAAGTTATACAGTTTTTCGGTGAGATTGCCTGGCAATTATACCCATTTTTAACTGGGTGCACATGAATATAATGTTATTGTCTGCCATAATTATGTTTTTCTAATTTTCGGACCTCCGTCTATATGTAGGATCTTCATGATCTTCAGGTTCCAATGGAACATTTGAGGAGATGCACAGACTTGTTTCATCACTGGAAAACACTGACGTCAAGATAACCTGAAAAATGGCATTACTTAAAGGTATGACAGTAAACCAAACGCTGGATACGCATACAAAGTAGAATGCCTGAGCTAACCATCTGTACTAAGTTTACTACGCTACGTAAAATTTTATCGACAGAGATACATTCATAGTTTTGTACCACATTTCACACATTTGCCTGCAAGTGCGCGCCTTTTATTTTTGTCTTTGTTGTTGTGAAACCGCTGGTTGGGGTGGATGCTCTGCATCGAACACAATATAAATTCATATTATTTATTATATTTCAACAACATGAATGTGATTGATTTTACACATCATCCAGCGTTACCGAATTCTATTAGACCAATTATCATAAGTCCATCTGGATCAGGAAAAACGCAATTCTTGCTTAATTTGATAATGAGATTACTCAAGTGGGACACGTTACATTTAGTTGCACCATCGGTAGATGATCAGCGATGCTACAATGTGCATAATGATTTTAATGATAATAAAAAATTGTTGAATGAGGATGGCGATGATATTATTGAGTTTATCACCGATATTGATTAAGCCCAATCTGTATAAGACATCGATGTATATATTGATAATCTCGTAGTATATGATGATGTGATTCTGGACAAATAATCAAATCCATCTCGGGTAATGTCTCGAGGCAGACAAAAACAAAGACGTGATTTATATTACTCAACGATATATATATATATATATATATATATATATATATATATATATATATATATATATATATATATATACCTAAAGTAATAAGAGATAACTGCAATTTTTTAGCTGTGTTTAATAGCGTCGATACACATACACTGTGAAACATTTTTCAAACTAGGTGTTCAGGGGATATGGATATAATTTAGTTCACAAATTTATTTTTGCGTGCGCAAGCTGCCACACGCAGATTTATCACGTTACATTTACATGATCCTCGGTCACAGTATCTTATAGGTATTGACACAATTTTTGGTAACGAAATAGCAGCTGACAGGGTGACGACCAACAGTGAGTGTCCAGAAAATAAACAAATCAAGCACATAAATATGAAAACACAAAAATCATACATAAATTATCAGAAGAGTAACAAAATTAGATAAATATTGGTGGGTTAGAGGCTTTGGTTCGGGTTTAGATTATTATTATAGTTTTCATTTTCGTTGGAAGCTTTATTTTCGTAAAATAAACTTTACAACAAGTGGTCTGTTTACCCTCTCTGCTACTAAACCAGATTTTCAGTTGACCATTAAAGGAATAGGGAACTTACAGTTAAAGTTGTGGTTATATTACTCATTTTGATGCCCATGATAAATTAAATAATAGTTTGGGGCGACCCAGTTGCATCGAAAAAAGTGTACAGTACTTTATAAGGTTAGAATTGCGTGAGCGTTCCGATATGCATATTTGTCGAGTGGAAACGAGGCTGAATAAACGTGACATCACAGGATCTTTACCAGCTATAGGCCATTGCTCAGCATCAAGTTCATCCACTGTGCTTGAGAGTAAGCTGATTATTAGTGTTTATATTCGAGTTTATTTTCCAAGAATCTTCCAAAATGCCCCACTGTGCAGCGTTTGGATGCAACAACAATTCAACTAGTAAATTTGTACGATTTCCGAAAGACAAAATCCGACGAACGGCTTGGATCTATTACTGTCGCCATGACTCCGTGAGAACTTTGAGCCGGTAACTCATAGACATTGCAGTCTTCATTTTTCAAACGATCAGTATAAAAGTTGATCCAGAAAGACGTGCAGAAGTGGGATATTTAAATGCCAGTCGAGACTGAAGCCGACAGCAGTACCAGATATTATTCTAACATTAGGCCTAGGGGAAGATCTACCGACAGATCCGAGTGGTTCACAACTGTCAAACCGAAACTAGTAAGAGGAGCCTATCACAAACTGCGGAATGCAGAGGTAAATAAATATGTTGTATGCACTCTAATTTCTATCAATGTCGTGAGCATAATGAAATTAAGTATTTAAACAATAATACCTGCATAAAATAGAGCTTTGTTCATCTCAGTTTCTCAAACATTATCACACCCCATCCCACACCAAATGCTGTGGAAATTGAATAATTGCGTATACTACTGTATATATTCCTGGAAATTGTTTATTTCGGAAAGAGTTGTTCATGACGCTAACGTTAGAGTAACACTAATGTGTATTTAAAATACGGTGGAATGCATAATTTCATGTTTTTCACTACTGGTATCACCTGAGAAATATGAGCCTTAGGCTATGACATAGGATAAACACTTCTTTTTGCCTACTCCTCCACTTCTTTTCCGCTTTCGTGCGGCCATCATTGTAATTAATCAGTTGTTGTCATGTGACTACTCAAATGTTTCAAAGATGCTACATAATACTGCAAATGCTTTTTCTTGTCAATAATATTTTTTTTCCTTCAGGTTCTACATCAAGCAATGCAAAGTTACAATGCAAATTATGTGCTTGATACACCTGCAAGTGCATGTGCTCTGGTAGAGGTAGATGATGCTAAACTCAGCATAGCATCTTTTGTACCGATTCCTCAGGCCCAACCACAAACAATAAAACGCAGTGTTAAAGTTCAGGCTAAATTTGATCCCACCAGGTTCGAGCTGCAAGATCAATAACAATTCAGTCTGAGCTCCTAAAACCAAGAGAGGATTCAGATAATGAAAATGAACCAAGCAGTGAAGATGACATTGACCCTGATACACACCATGATTCAGAATATGAACCACATTCAGATACTGATGATGGAGAGGACAGTGATGATAAGAGTGACTTTAAAGATATGCATATGAACTTTAAGCTTGATAAGATATAAAACTAGAGGATCAGCAACATTTTCTGGTGTCCGAATCTACTTTGGCAGAATTGATGAATGTATGTAGATCATGTTGTTTGCCCTCCCAGACATTTTTGAAATTTTCTAGAGGAACAATGATCACAAGAAATTCAGTTTGTGTCAGTAGGTACATTTCAGAATGGAAAAGTCAAGCATATGATGGAAGAATGCCATGGAGTAATATGTGTACTGCAGGAGCAATATTTTTTGAGGGAATGAATATGCAAAGTTTCACTAAACGTTCATTTACAAAGTTACAAACATCTTATATTGTACCTGCAGTTGAAGAGGTATGGGAGAAACAACAAGCTTCCTTCATTGAAGAGCGCACTGGAAAGCAAATAATATGTGGAAGTGATGCTAGTTGCGATTCCCCTGGGTTTTCATCCAAATATGGGGCTTATACTTTGATTGATTTGGAGGCCAAGAAAGTACTTGACATCCAGCTAGTGCAGGTAGAATATATGGTTGTCATAAGAGCGTTATGTGAATGTCATTATTATATGGTATACAACTTTTAAATTGGCATACGAAAGAGGGAGTCAGAAAGACAGCATTTAACTTTGAGTAGAATTACTGAATCGTCAAGGTCTTTGTAACATTGGTTATTCCACTAGCATACCCAATTTTAATTGTATATAGCTAGCACAAAATTATAGTCTGTACTTTGATAATATAGCTGTATCCAATTTTATCAAGTTGAACTACTTCAAGATAATGCATTAGATCAATTAAATGTTAGCACAAGTAATTGTTACGTTACTGGGAACTTGACTTGTTCTTTTGAAATTGTCAGAGATACGTATTTAGATTGCTCAGCAAATTTTAATACCCGCAAAGGCTAGCCAATGCCTTTTGTATTCTTGAAAGTGCTCCCTCATAGTGATACAAAAGTCATTGTTGGGCTGGTGCTTTGAGCATGTACCCAGTGTGTTTAATGGGTAATCCAGCACTGCAAGTAATTAGAAGAAATAAAGTAATCTATAGTAAAATCTTAACTATAAATAAAATAATTAAATACATTTGTAGTTGATGAAATAAATTTTTATTAAAGTTCATTATGTTGGGACACAGGTTAATATTAATCATTAAGAAAATATAAAAATTCAAAATGAAAAAAAATGTTTATTGATTTCATATCTTGGTGCATTTTTATTCTTTAAGGTTACATTGCACTCCTGAAACGGGCATTGCTGGACTTGAGGCAGGACTTGCCTACACACACAGAGGCATACATGTTCGTGAAAGGGGAATCTCAGTATCCACCACCGCTCACAGCATCATACAAACAATTTTCAAAAAGAAAAATCAAAAATCATGCTTTTTGAAATCCAATAATTTTTATGGTGCAGTATATTTGAAGCCAACATATTCCTCTAAGGAAAAATATTCTTTTATTTTTGAAACAACACAGTATGGAAGCACTTTATGGCTGTGTCTGCCTAGTCGATGCCAAATCCATTTGACAAAACGCAGATATGCTATATGCCTTTATGTTCTGAAAATAAATACAGAATACATGTAAGAATAAATTCGAACAAGAGTTAAGATATTTCGTCTTTGGTAAATTATGCTGAATTGTACTTTTAGTACTTTGGGTGAATTATGTTTCATATATTTATCTTTTCATCAAATTATTAATCTTCTTTGAATACATATACATACATGTGAAATAACCCATATCATTATAAAATTGTTCTATTTCTTTGTTGTTTGTTTATTGTGTTCGTGAAGACTCATTAAACCTAGTTGATAAACAAAAAATGTATAAATCATTGTCAATATAGTATAAATTAGAATTTATACCAAACCTGCTATTCATTTCTCAAAACAAGCAGTTTTATTTACCGAGGCTATATATTGTTAAAAAGATATCACCCCAAAGAAAAACAAGACTAAAGGGTAAAGTCTTTAAAAGAGAAAAATCAATTTTCTTCTAAAAAAACTGCATTCTTTTCATAAGTTCAAGACCATCACAGCTTGATCATAATGGAATGCATCATTCTGCAATAAATGTTGCCTCCATGAGTAGTAATATGAAAACACTTTGAAGAAAATCTTGCAATTGTTTGTTTTGTAAAATGTATCCCAAACTTTGTCACAAGTATAGGAAAATCTTCTATAAAAATATCAACAGGAATTTTGAAGAAATTTGTGTAAGATTGGAAAAATTACTTGTGTATCGGTTCATTATCATCCAAAGGTCCATAATGTTCCAGGTATTCAAACAGGGATACTTCCAGCATGTGTCTGTTTAAGCAGTTTGCAATGAAACTTTCATGGAGGGTTATACATGTCAGGTCACCTTTCTTTTTCTCAATTCTCTCCACCACTTGACAGCATAAGGGCTCAATTGCCAAGTGAATCATTTGGCGATATCTACAATCACACCTGTAAGGAAAGAGCACAACATAATTTTGACCATTCATGAATGTTTAAAAATCACTTTCAATATTTTGTAAGCATTGAAAAGGAAAGATGCGGATTAGAAATAGCATGTTGATTTTGCATTTGAAAAAAGTTTGACAAAACAAAATTAGTTCTCAGTATGTTGCCTTTCAAAGTTTAGAGTAAAGATTGTCAAGTCCATGTGATATTATGAGTCAAATTGTATTTAATAGATTAATATTCAGTGTAACTTGTGATAACATTAAACCTGTGATTATAATGTTTATAGATGGCAGAAGGAGTTAATCGTTGGTGTGTACTGACATTCATTATCAAAGTCCTGTATTCTGCATGGGCTTTTGTCCTTTATTTGAAAAAGAAAACATATACTTCACTGTGTGAAGGAGTAAATGTAGTTGAAGTTTAAAATAATGAACAACAAAAAAATTAATGTGTTTACAGTGTACAGCACGTCACTATTTCCACTAGAATAAGTGTTCTGAAACAATGCAGCAATTATAAATTTACAACATATAAATGTGGCTTTCATTGCTTTAAAAATTATGAAAACATTGCTAATTAATATTTTAAAAAAGTTTAATTTAGCAAGACATAAAGACAAAAATACAGTTTTACGAGCATCTGCTTTGATAACTCGCACTATCGGTAATCTTTAAAAGTTTCAGGCAATCGAGGGAGTATTATCGAAATTTGGGTCCACCAAAGCTTGCATATTTATACACAGGAGTTGACAAAGTTTCAGTTTCTGTTAGTGAAATGTAACGTCCGTTCTGCTCATATATATATATATATATATATATATATATATATATATATATATATATATATATATATATATATATATATGAAATGCATGCTACAAGTATAAATCGGTACAAACCAATGTGTTCTCGAGTCGTCTTTCTTCACTCTGCAAACTATCCTCATCATTCTGACAGTGACATTCGAATAACATGACGACGTGTCATCACTAATTTCTTCGTTGTTAATCTGCAAACGTGGCTCAAGCTGACACGTTAAATTGTTCACGCTTACAGAGAAGTAGGGGAAATCGTTCTCGCAATTTTCCATGATGCAAAAGGGAAAAGAAATTATCTGAATCATGCTAGCAACCATTGTAGTTAGCATTGTTGACTGTTAGCAATAGATCATATGACGTCACTATTGACCACGTGACACGTATCTAATTATCTCTCAAGTCACTTGCGCGGATAACCAAATATTTCCTTGTAGTAACTAAATGAACCTAGAACGATGTAAGGGAGTAAGATAAAATATACTGTTGAACGACAGGCAATCAGATAATATAACATCAACTTGTACGTTCCCTGTTCCTTTAAGGGGCCAGTATTCTATTGAATGTGATGCCCTTGCATATAAAGCAGGCACGATCATGACCATGTCGAGCAGTTGTATGGGGAAATGGTATGGCACTCCTAAAAGGTATTCTATTTATTAGAAGTTTCAGTAGACAAATAAAACCAAAAATGTTTGAGTTAAACAGTCGTACCAGATTTATTACCCTAAGTGAAGTATAACTTGAAATACAAGTGTTCACTATTAAATTGGTCGTGTAAGAAGAGAGAGAGAAGTTTCATAATTTGTATAATTATGCCGAACATATATTACTCATAGGTAAAATGTAATCAACTATTCAAGTCCATGTTCACAAGACATAATCAGATTGACACGTGATATCAAATAAATGTTAATTTGTCCCTTCCTGCATCAAGAATCTAAATATTCCTTTGTAATGTTCTATACTGATTATTTAACTTTTATGAGGCTTTATCTCTTTCCTCTTCAACATGTATCACTTGCTGGACACCATTTTGTGCAATCAACAGTCTGATCATGCAGACGTATTGCATGCATGAAAATTACACGCAGTTTAAAGCATCTGAGGCACTATGTCAAGTTAGTCTGGTTCCCGGACCAACACCGATGTATCTAATTTAAAACACGGATCCAAATCAAACACAGATGAACTAATTATCCGGAGTTTAGTGCAACAATCATATTTCCATAATGTTTTTTTTTTATTCTGCAAGTCTATATTTGAAGGCCATTTTCCTTTCAACTTAAAGCAAAACCATCACGATTGTCAGGCCTGCGATTTGATGGCTGGAACATCTGATGTATGGGATGATTACTGACATCTCTAATGATTCAAGGGTTTCTTGGTAAAAGGATGAAGAGGGTGTGGTATATAAGTCGTCTTCTATATCATCTCATTCCCTGCTGAAGAGGGGAGATGTCACTTTCTAGTTACATAACTTGCTGATTACGGTTTTTGGTGTCTGCACTTTGTTGTCGTGACATGATTGTCAAACAATAAAGACAAGCACTTGCCAATCTATACCGCTGTAGGAGGTAACGAAGATTTAAGTTCTGCTTGGCTGTCATGCATTAATACTATCACTTTCATAAAGCCCGAGATTTGAGCGAGCTATGTGAGAATATTCTGTGATTTTAGACCAATCTGGTACCTGAGCCTTTGATTTTCCTTTTTTATTTGTTAAATTGTTTTTCATTGTTTCTTTCCTCTCCTTCCTGGCGGAGAAGCCTTGCAGCTCCTATCTTGGGCATCCCTTCATCTACTGGAAGAGGTATGTTTGACTGCCCTTTCTGGAAATTCACCAAATCCCAACCATCATTCCCAGCCCCGTCCAACCCCACTCCCTGTTGTCTTTCAGGCGGCCAGGACCACGCGGCATTAATTTAGTAGGTTAATTCCCCATCCAACGTGAATTACAAAAAAAGAAAAAATGTAAAATAATTGGGATAATCAACTTTAGAAGAGAGTTTGAACATACAAATACAAAATAAAGTTTAAAAGAATTGTGATGCCGCAGCAAGTTTCGAACACGCGACCTCTTTATTGCCAGCCTGGACTCACAAAAGGACATATTTGGGTGTTTGTATATGACTAGGTTGACTGCCCATCAACGGTAAATTTAAAAAACAAATAAATTTTAGAAAACTTGGTGAGAGAGTTTAAAAGAAGTTTAAAGATAAATATCAAAAATGTATTATTATTTTTTTTAAAAATTCCGAATATCACCAAATTCGTGACCTCTTGCTTGGCAGCTGGAATATATAGAAAGACAAATATGGTTGTTTGTGTATAAGATTTACCAGGGATTCTACTATGCCGTGTTTTTGTTTCTTTTTGAGTGGGGTAATACTTTAGCCTGGAGTGTTTGAGATATGATATATTTTTTTTGCGGTATGATAAGGACAACGTTAATAAAGACCAACACACATTACATATGAGAAATGGTCATTGTTTTCATTCATTCATTCATTCATTCATTCATCAATGTTATAAAGAAGATAGTGCGATACGTATTGTCAATTGACAGCTTAACATTTTGCTGTGGATCGAAAATTTACGAGGTGTCCTGTGTTTCGCAGCACACGCTACCAACAATGTTGCAAAGTTTTCACAAATCTAAGGGAATGGAAAAGAAGCAGTACCAAAACTTGCCTTGTTCTATCGACAGTCTAAACTGAGAGAAATAGGTCGAACATTGTTACAATTGTTCTGAACGCATGTTTCGCTTTCAGAATTTAGAGTTAACCATAGGCAGGGTTATACAGTGCAATGTCACTCAGGCCATTCTTGAAAAAACCCTGTGTTTGTTTAATGTTAGGATTGTTTTCTTGACACATTGCAGTATGCAAAAATAGGATAAAGATAAGATACCTGAATTGTACAAGGTCAAGTCAACTCAAGATTTTGTTTCATACAATGATTTACTGATAGAAGAAAAAATCGTTCTATAATTTTAGGATGAAAGTTTTGAAAACAAATTTACATGACAGACGGAACAGTTGACGTAATTATGGTGACTACAGCTCACAGTTTTGGAGCGGTATCTTCAAAACAGGAACAGATGCCATTAGATTTCAATATAAAATTGCTAGGAAGGAGAGAGGGAGAGAATGTTACTCCTACTTTTAAAAATATCACGATTCTTTTACGTTTTGTATGGTATATTTTCCTTACGAAATTTCACACATCTCACTGACATACTTATTCCTTTAGGAAATAAACCACTATTGTAAAATATCACAAGAGTGAATTGCAGACATAGCCTACTAAAATCATTCTGTCAAAAACGTTTTGTGAAGTTCTCACATAATAGTACATCCAAACATGTTTTGGTGTATTTCGCAATAAGACTGACATTTCCACGATGGTGCGATTATTTGTGCATAAGTTTTATTGTTTGGAAAGTGACTAGTGGACAGGTACAGAAATACACGCCTTATCTTCTCGCTGTGAGAATAACAACTGAAGCTGATTTGAAGCGAAGGCGGTGGAAAATATCGGTTTGCCAATGAAATCACTTACAATGAGTGACGCATTGCTTGGTTCGAAATTCAAGGTAGGTAGTGTAGTGGTCAGGTGCAGAAAAAAACACGTCTTATCTTGTCACTGTACTAAGAACGAGTGAGGGAATTTCGAAGCTAAGAGGGTAAAAAAAATTGTAGCCAATATATTGCTTCTAACGACTGGCGCATTGTTTTGCCTAGGCTCATGCATTGATTCAATTGCAGCGCAGACAGACTGGAGTGTGAACTCACAATCCCTTTGTTGCGTATTGTACCATTTCTTCATGACACATCAAACACTTAACTGTGCAATTATTGTTCGAGTTTTAAAACTGACCCAAAAATATTTTCTCACTTTGACATTTTGAAATAAAAACATTCGCCTAGGTAGAGAGAAATCATATAGTACTGAGTGGTAACTTTTGTCAAACTAGTCAATTTGGGGTTTGTATAAAGTAAATAAACTAAACTACAGTGAACCACAAGGATGATAACCCAATCTGTCTGTCCATATATGCATGTATTTACATCAGAAGAAATGTGTTATCTAAAACACAAAGATATACGGCAAGCATGATTAGAATGAACACAGAGTGCAAACTTTTGTAACAAAGGTATGTTTTCCTTCACGTCTGCGCAACTTCAAGTTTCAATCCTCTTGCAAAACAAACTTGGTACGTTTTGTAGAGCTTGAAATAATAAAAATATGAACAAACTTAAGCCCTTTGCTATATACATTTTCTTTTGCAGCAATAGAATAAACAACATATATACCGTTACAGCAATAAACAATCTTACATCTTCAATAAAAGAAAAAAAATGCTTCAAAAATAGAATTAAAGATAAACGATGACTAACCCCCCAAAAAACAAACAACCGAATGTAACAAACGCAATGACGCGTAGAAATGTCTTTCACTTGGAGAAGGCATTGGATGTAATCTGACATGCACCAACACCTTGAAAAAATTTCTAAAGAGAGAATTTTTAATTCAAAATTTAATTTTGTTCCAAATTGTTTGTGGTTTTAGAGAACATACCCAAACACTAATAAAGGGTGGAACGGGGAAGATACACATAATTTTTGTTGTTGATATTTCTGAAACAATGATGTGATATTCCTATAGTTCTTAGCCAGCTCTGTATGCTGGGACGGGTCTGTGGGATATCCACAAATGTAGAAGTGCAGATTCTGGTCACGTTGCGAGTGTGTGCGTGTTTTGGAAAATGGTAAAATTCTGATAGTAATTTTTTTCTTGACACTTATGAAGTGAAGTACCTGTGCAAGTGTCAAAAGCTTTAGTCACATAACTTTTGTACGCCTTGTACACATTTACACTTTAGAAAATGTGAAGTATCGCAAGTTATTATCACGAACAGATCTGGAACATAGGGTCTTTACAGTTGTTGTTTATACACCTCCGCTCAGCTTCACAACTTAACTTGCTCAGACTCATGCTTTGGTCTTATGGGTTTATTATTTTTTTAAAAAGATCAAATGGAGAAAGTCGTGTGTTAAATCAGGGTTGGTAGATATCGCGGTCGACAGCAAAGTAGAAATGACAAAGAGAATGAGACATCGTAGTCAAGTAGGGTTGTTTTCTAGATGAAATACGTACGTGTTCTAACAGCACAGTACAGTCTCTGGAGCTCTCGATGACACCAACTGTCTAGTTATTTTTCCTTTTCTTGCAACCTTTTTCTTTTCGTGGCAGGATTTGAATCGAAGGGTCGTCAAGATGCACGAGGTGTTTAAGACGCACTATTGTCGTTTGCATAAGTCATCCAGGGCTTCCAAACTGTTGGACTTTCACTTGCCCTTGTGAAATATACCAAGTCATTATCAGAACTAGAGGTACATAGGGGTATATATAAAGAGAAATCGAACTAGGTTAAATCATTTCTGAATCAGTAATTGAGATGAAACGATCGCACGATTTCAGTGTAAGAGAAGAAGAAGAAGGTAAGAGGCAAAGGGTTCATCGTCGATTTGTGGGATTCTCTGTTGACCTCACTGAAACTACGATGCCAATGCAAAGAAGACTATCGCTTGACACTTTCCATTCATCACGACGGTTTGAAGTCCCTTGTTTGGATCGAGTTTAGCAGTCCATCAGAACTGACATCTTCCAAAGTCATCGACAAGATTCAACAAGTGCAAAAATCCAACGACAAGTTTAACATCGCCGACGGAAAAGCTACACTGTTCATGAACACGAGATGCTTATTTCACGGATGTCCCATATGTTACCCTCAACGTGACACCAAAAATCAGTTTTTACAACGGACCATGAAGACTTGTATCAGACTACTTGTAAGCGGCGTTTTGAAGTTAGAACAGCAAGGATGCCAAATGGTGGAAATGTGGGAACATGAGTACATACATACATACATACATACATACATACATACATACATACATACATACATACATACATACATACATACATACATACATACATACATACATACATACATACATACATACAGAGAGAGAGAGAGAGAGAGAGAGAGAGAGAGAGAGAGAGAGAGAGAGAGAGAGTAATTTTACATCGATGGAAGAAGCATTTAAGTTCAATATCGTATACAACTTGTTTAGAAGTTTATTTCCAATCATCGTGCTCACAGGTGTTGATATGCTTACTAAAGCATACTAAAGCTAACTAAAGATATTAAGAAAATACTTTTCGAATATCTTGGTCATAAATCTATCAATGTATATGGATCATATTTGGGACAAAAACAATTTTGATTTGATTGGTTGCTCGGTTGGCTGGTTGGCATGTGTATGTGTATGTGTATGTGTATATGTATAACACCATTTTATATGGCGGCCAGTATTTGTAGTGGAAAAAGAAACCTCGACAAACAACAGTCTCAGAGGAAGCTACTCTCCGTAGTGTCATATCACGATATCTCTGGAGCTATGAAGAATGACGGTAAATGGGAAATCAAAGCGACAAAAGGAAGACAGAGAGAGAGACTACACACACACACACACTATATATATATATATATATATATATATATATATATATATATATATATATATATATATATATAACGACTATGTGTTCTTAAAAGCAGGTAATAGTAAAGAGTTTTGTTGAAAGGTTTAACGCCACTTTTTCAGCACATGAAAGGCTATACATGACTGCCAGTATTAATGGCGGAGAAAGAACCCGGGAAAACCCCCAAAAGGAACCACCGACCCACGAGAAGCTACTGGCAAGCTTTCTCACATACCCACACTGCCCGAATCTGAGACTCGAACCCGCGCAGACAGAGGTAAGATAACAGTGATCCGAAACGGTGAGCGCTTTAGACCATTCTTGGCCCCTAATAGTAAAGAGTGAAAAGGAACTAGTTTTACAAAATTCAGCAAATAATTTTCCCTAGAATATTCAGTGAAAATGACCTAGAATATTCAGTGAAAATGAAAGCAAAAGGAACTTACGGTATTGTGCATTAAATCTCAAATAATACTAGAATTACAGTCACAAGGCCCAATAATTAACGTTCCGAATAAACCTTTATTAAATCTAACGCTTAAGGTGTTGATGTGCTTGTTGTGGTATGTGCCAGAACAGTTTTTTGGATCACGATCATACAATCAAATTATATATCCTTGTTTCGAATTGCAGTATTAATTTCTTCCTCTATTTCAAGACTATTATTATTATGAGCACTATGTACTTCAAGTGAATAGATAATTTGAAAAAATAAATTCCAGCCCAAATGAACTACTGAACAGGTCCATAATACAAAATATGCTGCCTAAAACTCCGACAGCACCAATATATATTTTATCCAATAACACGATTATATAATCCTCTATTTGACCTTAGGTGACAATTAGCATTTTATACATTAAAATATAATATTTCCTAACGGAAGTTTTCCATTTGAAAGGTTCATACTGTATTACAAAATACAATCTTAGTTATAATTAGAAGTCTATTACTACAGTTATAATATAAACGTAAGTAAACAACAGGTAGATCTGGCAATTCATGGGGGGGGGAAGGGGAATTTCCAACATTATAGATTCAGACTGAGACAGTCATATTGTTAATGAAACAACGTCAATGATTGTAAATTAACTTGAATTTTAAGTAGGCCTAGTCCAACAAAAATGTTACATTTTCAGTAGAAGAAAATTAAATAAAATGTTTCTAATGTTTTTAAAAAAATAAACAAACAGTGCAAATTAATGTCCATGAAACCAGTTGCGACTCGAACCATTTTGAGCAAATGTATGAACCTTTATCCAAGCAATGCCACACAAGATTCGAATTCTTTGTCAAATAAACTCCAATGAAGCTTGAATATTTTATATTCCAAACATTTTTGTCGCATAACAATATCGCTAATTTTACTTGGGAACTGAATCAGCAAAAATATGTTAAAAGAGCGTGACTGATGATGATAAAAATAAAGTTTAACGAACAATTAAAACGTTGCATGTGATGAAAAGTAACGTTTACCAAATAAGCCAAAAATGGCATCAGTCTAAAATGAAATGTTCACATCAACGGATAAAATGAACTTTGGGGTAGGAGCAACTTTATCGAGCAAACATTGAATTTGCGGTTAGCCTATAGCTTATGCTACAGTATCCTTACGAAAGTGATGGGTCTGTCATCCCTTAAAATATTAATATAAAGAAAAATACCTTGCGATACATGAACAATGGAGAAATAGGATCCTGATCTGCCGTAGCACAATACAGTGGCAGATTGGGGTTTATGTTTTTAGTGTTACTGATTACTCCCAATACATTGCACAGATCCAGATCTGCCGGCGCAATATACATCTTATAAGTGAGTATATACGGCAGATAAGGATAGGGATAATAACGTGTATTTAACCGGAACTAAGAATATAAATAAATGCCAGTGACACAAGATGAAGTCCTAGCATTTTAAGCGTATTTGGTATACAAATCTATATCGAAAACAGTAATTCCAAGTCATATTACATTGTCAAAATACACTATGCTCACTGTATCACTGCGGAAGGGTGGGTAAATAAGTTAGTGCTTAGAATTAAAGCCGCAATGAATGTTGGGGCTGATTCGAACCTGAAGGAATGTGGTTAGTAATCCGTCTTCAAGTGATTTTAACTGGTACAGAAATATGTACTAACTGAACTCGCACTATAACACCATCACAATTCAGATCCAATGGCAAGCCCTTTAATGTGGCTGAATGTTTCATTTCCGATCAGTTAATCACGCGCATTTTTGCTCTTATCTTTTTGAGAACAGATGTTGTGTGTGAGTCGATGAGTAAAATATGATCCATTGTGTATAACCAAAGCAAAGGTCCCGGAAATGTTGGGATTGGAAATGTATCGTCTGCTTTGCGGTTGTAAGGATTGCCGTGTAGCTTACTGAATTTAAATATAGTAACAGTGCATACGTATTATACAAATAATGGGAGATTAATGTCGGATTTTGATTTTTTCGTGTTAATCCACTTATTTGCAGAGACGTCATTTGGGGAGGGCAGGGAATTTGTCTGTGCTGTAAAATTGCTGTAGCCGATATACGAAAATTAACAAACCCGTCAAGTGTTGTCCCCACCCCCAGCCCCGACCACCCAATCCCCGAAAAAAAAAAATTGAAATGACTTCTCTGCTAATTTGTATTATGGTACATGGTTCTCTTGCATTTCTTTCTCCGTGCATCCATTATGACTTGCAACCATTTTGGACCAGTAACCTCTACTTGCAAAAAGAGATATGTCAGTTACTCTTTGGTAATGAAAGTTACTACAGATGATAAATTATTATCAGAAGAAAGGAGACAGAATGATGGGTGCCAGTATTACAGACAATTTAAATTCTGGACAGAGATGGGTGGAAGAATGAATGGTTGGGATGACAGATAAGTGAGAAAGATAGAGAGAAGTTTGTTAGATGATGTGTGTGTAAACTTCGAAAACTCCATCTATATGCGGTGATACATCATTATTTATTTTGTTCTCATTTGTCAACATTGCATCTTTTAATGTACTCTGTGAACAGTGATGTAAGTAAAAACAACTAGTTATTTATAATATATATTGAACTTGAAATATATTTTATTATATTATTTCAATCAGCTTTGAAGAGAAACGTTGCTTTTCCTTTCTTAATTGTATTGCTTGTTGACGGGGGTGGGGTGCCATCATTAACTTGGGAAATTTAACGAGTTCTACTAGAACTAGGCAAGGGAACTAACTGCATTAGAGCTAAATGTTATGAGCCAGGAAGAGTTACAATTACTTGTGAGTTTGAATGGAAGAAACTACTTTTCTAAATGACGGATATAATTCTTTCATGAAATCATACTAATAATGGTAAATAATTTCCATTTTGCAAACTTTAGCAATTTTTTTTTATTCCATAGAGGCGTGTTCGCATGATTCAAAGACTTTACCCAAACAATGGAGTTACCCAGATGGATATGCGTCTCCTTGCCGAACGACACAGACAAATTAAAAGATCAGTGTAGAATATTTTCTGGACATGGATGAATGACTGATCTATAGAGAAATGAATGATGAAATATAGCAAACGCTTGATGAATCTGGACTGAGACTGTGTTTTCTCTTAGTGTTAACCTGGTTGAATGTCCGATGAGCTTTTTTTCTTAGTGTTTTTCTCAGTCAACCTGATTGAGCGTCCAGTTAGCTACATATTTCTCATGTATGTTTATGTATTATTTCGGCGGTGGTTACTTTAATCGCTACTCTACCATATAGCAAAAACTGATAAGTCCAACTAACGAATCATAAACAAGTTTTGAGATGTGATCTGCCTCATGCAAAACTATACTGGCTTGAAAATTTAAAATGGGGATAGTTTAAATATAAGTTGTATCGAAATGTGTTACCAACATAGTTCTTATATTGCCTAGATGAATTTTCTTTATCCCTCCAATGGTTCATAGCATAAACAGTTTATTTAGATTCTTAATCAATTTAAAATGTTGTTCAGTGTAATATTTAATAATATATAATGATTCGCATATTTTATGACGTCACAGAAGGATTATCTCTGGGAAAAAAAAAGGTATATCGCTACGATTGTTGGTATATCTGGCAAGCGGAACATTAAATTGTATATTGCCGAGAGAGAACTAGGCGGACCAATATGTGGTTTTGACCACAACTTTGTTCTGAATGTAGAATAGTAACGTGTTGGATATGAAGGTGTATTCCAAATATTTACCCGAGGGTTCAACAATGAATATGCACTAATATTGTTTTATGTCTAGCACTAATATTGTTTTTATGTCTAGCACTATTATTGTTTTATGTCTAGCACTAATATTGCTTTATGTCTAGCACTAATATTGTTTTATGTCTAGCACTAATATTGTTTTTATGTCTAGCACTAATATTGTTTTTATGTCTAGCACTAATATTGTTTTATGTCTAGCACTAATATTGTTTTATGTCTAGCACTAATATTGTTTTATGTCTAGCACTATTATTGTTTTATGTCTAGCACTAATATTGTTTTATGTCTAGCACTATTATTGTTTATGTCTAGCACTAATATTGTTTTCATGTCTAGCACTAATATTGTTTTTATGTCTAGCACTAATATTGTTTTGTGTCTAGCACTATTATTGTTTTATGTCTAGCACTAATATTGTTTTTTATGTCAAGCACTAATATTGTTTTTATGTTTAGCACTTAAATTGTTTTTAATGTCTAGCACTATTATTGTTTTTATGTCTAGCACTAATATTGTTTTTATGTCTAGCACCAATATTGTTTTTATGTCTAGCACTAATATTGTTTTTACGTCTAGCACTAATATTGTTTTTATGTCTAGCACTAATATTGTTTTATGTCTAGCACTAATATTGTTTTATGTCTAGCACTAATATTGTTTTTATGTCTAGCACTAATATTATTTTATGTCTAGCACTAATATTGTTTTATGTCTAGCACTAATATTGTTTTATGTCTAGCACTAATATTGTTTTATGTCTAGCACTATTATTGTTTTATGTCTAGCACTAATATTGTTTTTTATGTCAAGCACTAATATTGTTTTTATGTTTAGCACTAAAATTGTTTTTAATGTCTAGCACTATTATTGTTTTTTATGTCTAACACTAATATTGTTTTTATGTCTAGCACTAATATTGTTTTTATGTCTAGCACTAATATTGTTTTTATGTCTAGCACTAATATTGTTTTTATGTCTAGCACTAATATTGTTTTTATGTCTAGCACTAATATTGTGTTATGTCTAGCACTAATATTGTTTTTATGTCTAGCACTAATATTGTTTTATGTCTAGCATTATTATTGTTTTATGTCTAGCACTAATATTGTTTTATGGCTAGCACTAATATTGTTTTTATGTCTATCACTAATATTGTTTTTATGTCTAGCACTAATATTTATTTTATGTCTAGCACTAATATTGTTTTATGTCTAGCACTAATATTGTTTTATGTCTAGCACTAATATTGTTTTATGTCTAGCACTAATATTGTTTTTATGTCTAGCATTAATATTGTTTTATGTCTAGCACTAATATTGTTTTATATCTAGCACTAATATTGTTTTATGTCTAGCACTAATATTGTTTTATGTCTAGCACTATTATTGTTTTATGTCTAGCACTAATATTGTTTTTTATGTCAAGCACTAATATTGTTTTTATGTTTAGCACTAAAATTGTTTTTAATGTCTAGCACTATTATTGTTTTTATGTCTAGCACTAATATTGTTTTTATGTCTAGCACTAATATTGTTTTTATGTCTAGCACTAATATTGTTTTTATGTCTAGCACTAATATTGTTTTTATGTCTAGCACTAATATTGTTTTTATGTCTAGCACTAATATTGTTTTTTGTCTAGCACTAATATTGTTTTATGTCTAGCACTAATATTGTTTTATGTCTAGCATTATTATTGTTTTATGTCTAGCACTAATATTGTTTTATTGCTAGCACTAATATTGTTTTTATGTCTAGCACTAATATTGTTTTTATGTCTAGCACTAATATTGTTTTTATGTCTAGCACTAATATTGTTTTATGTCTAGCACTAATATTGTTTTTATGTCTAGCACTAATATTGTTTATGTCTAGCAATAATATTGTTTTATGTCTAGCACTAATATTGTTTTATGTCTAGCACTAATATTGTTTTATGTCTAGCACTAATATTGTTTTATGTCTAGCACTATTATTGTTTTATGTCTAGCACTAATATTGTTTTATGTCTAGCACTAATATTGTTTTTATGTCTAGCACTAATATTGTTTTATGTCTAGCACTATTATTGTTTTATGTCTAGCACTAATATTGTTTTTTATGTCAAGCACTAATATTGTTTTTATGTTTAGCACTAAAATTGTTTTTAATGTCTAGCACTATTATTGTTTTTATGTCTAGCACTAATATTTCTTTTTATGTCTGCACTAATATTGTTTTTGTTTTGTCTGGCACTATTCAAAGCAAAGTTTGCCTATTTCTAAGAACACATCACGTTGTTTAAATAACCGGTAGTGATTGAAACACGATCGTTGAGATAAGAAGGGGTTATGCGAAAAAAATATTTTCAGAAAAGCATAATTTATGAAACTGTGTCTCTCTAACAGGGAAGACAATATAGATTGTTTGCATGGGCTTTCATTTTTATAAACTGAACGGAAAGAAAACTTAGTAAGAACATTCACAGTTTTACCTGTTTCAAGTTGCATTTTTTTTCTTTGAGCAACAAACCCAGACAACATCTGCATAATACAGTAATGCGCGGTTATGTGTTAATCAAATTCTTTTAAATGTTTCTCGGTCTATTATCTGTTGTAATTAATCGATTTTTTTAAAATCTATAAGTTGCCCAAACTATTAAACGTTACTGATTAGATTTTATAGTAGTCAATAACCGAAAGAATCTCGTTTTCAAATTTTATCCCGGGAAACACGGGCATTAATTACATGAAGAAAAAAACATTAATTCAGTCCTGGCAAAATTAAGGTCGACTAAGCACTGTTCGGACCAATCGTTGTCAGTTTCTCAGTCTATTTGCAGTAGCTGTTAAATTTGCGGAGTGTTAATTGATGGAAAAAGGTCACGGAGATCATCGCCTATATAATTATTATAAATGAGCAATAATAATTCATCGAGGTGATCCGATTGGCCTGACCACATGTCGACCGTGCGTTTAAGTGGATCTACAATGGAAATCAAAATTGGCAAAGCAATTATCAAAAGAAACTAATGAATGGCTGCAAATACAAAAAGTATTTTTAATCAGAAAAAATATCTGCTCATTAGTGACATCTGCAAAAGGGGATCAACAAATAAACATGATAATAAATTTATTTCATTAAACTGACAAGAAATATACTTAATAATAAATGTATTACCGGAACTCAGCTATACTCGTTGATAAATTTAAAACGGGATATCACAACAAATATACCTGAAAACATATTTACTACGAAATCACACAAAATATACCTTATAATGAATTTTATACGAGAATTGATAATACATACTTGATCATAAATTTATTACGGGAAGTCAACAATTATACATGATAATAAAATGTATTACGAGATCGCCCAAACTATACCTTATCATGAATTTATTACGGGAATTCATAACAAATACATGTTAATGAATTTATTACGAGCACTCAAATATATACCTGAAAATGAATTATTACGTGAATTGATAATAAATACATGAATACGAATTTATTACGAGAACTCAACAAATTATGCATGATAATACATTTATTACGAGAACTCACAAATGGGGAAAATTTTTTATGCTATTTCTTCTCAAAGAAAGACAATGAATAAATCAATCATATTTGGTACTTCATTCATTGCACTTTCAGAACCTGGTATTGTCTAGTCAGGCAAAATTCATTTTCCCGTTTTTTCATTGTTTTTTTTTTAAATAACATTAAAGACATTGCTATTTTATTTTAATTCAGGCTGGGGTTTTTTAGGACAAAGGATAAGTCATTTTAGCTAGTTGCGTGCTTAGATCATGTATGAATTTCCACAAGTACATTATCCAAAGAAATTTCAATGCATGAAAGCAACATAGATGAATACCAACATTTTCTCCATTGTAAATGTTGCAAACGTTAACAACTTTATCTTACACCCACCACTCTCTCAAAAGTTCATAATACATGAGGAGCGCCCTAAAACGACGGCGAATTACAACCGATGTGTCTTTCTCGAGAATGTTTAATTCGGCAAACGGTCGGTCGGAACATAACTCGGCCATTTCCGTTAGATTGTGAAATAAACCTTGCATGTAGTTGATCGCTATTGTGAATTATAGTCTGAATTTCTTTCCTTCACCTAGAACAATATGACGTCAGAAGAGACAAGTCATAATCGGAACGACTTCGTCCTTCTCTGTTATAATTTATGTGGTGCAAACGTCTGATAGCAAATAAAAAAAAAAAAAAAAAAAATAAAATTAATGAGTATTCCCACGATTGCTTCCAAGATCATTTTACGACGTGGCTAAAATTGCCGAGCGTTGATCAGATTGAATATATGTGTGTCCTTTCACTATTAAGGAAAGAGGTCTCACAACGAGGCTACAGAGCGCGATCAGGCAACAATAATAATAATAATAATAATAATAATAATAATAATAATAATAATAATAATAATAATAATAATAATACTATTTTTATTTTATGTGGCTGACTCAATAAATTCCAAAGCTAATCTTCTTTTTGCCCTCAGTTATCTGCATATGTACTGACATATACATAAATATATCAAATACAGCTGAGAGTGAAACATTCGAAAAGGTATAATAGATTGGTACAGACACTAGCAACATAATATGGATTCAACACACAGCGCATTGTGGAAACAAACATGCATGAATGAAAACTTTTTCACACACACACACACACACACACACACACACAAAGAAACGCACAAACAGACACCTGGATGTTGTGGAGAATATCATCTTTAATCTGTAATTTTGTTATGAATCTAGTGAGTGGTTATTAACATCACATCGGTTTTGTTTAAATCAATGACTAATCAATTAGTGTTTACACCATTCAGAGCATTTTACAAGAGCATTATGCAAGCTTGTTCGACTGTAATTTTAGATGAGCTAATATCATATAAGGTGGTGTCGTCAGCAAAGAGATCCATTTTAATATTTTACTTTGCGAACATACAGAAGATTATTGAAAAGCATAATACATAGTAGCGGTCCTAAAAGAGATCCTTGAGGTACTCCACGTGTCATAAGAACTGATGAAGTGAAAATCACTAATTATGAAGAAAACCTATATGTGACAGGTAAATATGAAGATGAATGGAACAGATTTGAGGCTACTGTTTGTCGAGGAAACGTATGCTTTGAATCCCTTTAAGTTTTAATAATTTTAGCATAACTTAAGAGTCATGCGTACCCAGTGCCTACTCCTCTTGTGCGTACTCGTTTATAGAACGTGATGAAAACAAGAAGTAATTATCACAGTTTATGCATAATAAAACGAGTTCTATACAATCTGAACACATCGTCACAATAACAAATCTGATTCGGGAAAACTATTTGAAGAGCTCAGCAAATATTTTTGAAAACTAAAAGTTGAAAACTATCTGCAGCCAAATGGCACCGGTCTTAAAATATGCAGCACCATTTGTCGTCTGCGCGTTATATGCAATTCACAATGGCCATTTCTATGGGTCCAAAAGCAAATTAAATGCATGGTTGCCGATATATAAAGAAAGTGCGGGCAGTTGGTGAATCATTGATATCCCATCAAGCACATTTCGAAATTAGATCAATTAAATATGTGTTTTCTGGTCTAGAATCAATCAGGGGTACAAATACACGTTTTTCTTTCTTCTGCTGAATTTAAATAAAACCACCTCTCAGAAGGATAGTGCCGAGTAAATGTCTGAGGCTGTCTGTATTAGAGAAAGACTATTTTTTTAAAAAAAAAAACGATTCATAAAACACCAGATGTCCATTTATTGTTAACTGCCCTTGTGACCAGCGGCCGTTTGTTGATTTAACTGCCAGGAAATCATATATGCGTACAATGTGTGAGGCATGTGGTATCATATAAATTGGTATTTCTTTACAAACTTAAATAGTGCATTCATAAAGCTTGAAGAGTCTCATTTTTCCTGTCTGTTTTATGATTGTGGCAGAGTACAGCAATTTCATTTGAAGTAGGTTTTGATGTGATTTTGTTTCGATAATATGAGAAAGTAACAAATCTGGCCGTGATACTCGCCTGTATCGTAGTTACGGAAAATAAATAAGGAGATTTTCTTACATTAGTCATTAATTAATGGTGTTGACCTCTTGACCCCACAAAAAGGCGCGATTTCAGTTTCACTGACTCGACATATTTGAGGCAAAGAACGTGTAATACATATTTTCCAAAGTAAAACGTTATCTTTTATTTATAATCCACTTGCATGAAATTAGGTGTCATTTCCCTATGACGGTAATATTCAAGATAAGAAACATTCTATAACATCAAGCAATGTGAACTATTTTCGTTATTTCGATACGAAACTTTCAATGTATATTTAAAAACAAATTATTCAAGACAATTTCCAGGTGTGTGTTCGTTTTGTGTGTATTTAGACTATCTAATATTTATAAAGCCAAAGTCACACAATCTATTTGTGTGGGGGTGGGGGAATATTAATCTAGGCTCATCTTTATTGATGTCATATAGTAACCTTTTCCCTTAAACGTTTATTACTGAAAAAAACGTCGGCATCATTGATTATGTATCATGTATAGGGAAAAAGCAACGTAATTTAAAAGACTGTAAAATATTTCATTTAAAATGAAGTGTTCTTATGCCTTCTAAAATAGTATGCAAATAAATATGTTAGTGGATGAGATATAGGATGTGCATGTGTATATGACAGTGGATGGTCTATATGTATACACGAAATAAAATGTACATCTATCGGTTAGTAGGGATCCAGACGTTACTAAAATAAAATGAACAAATACAATAAACCAGTATCAGTCAGTACAGATCCAGACTTTACTATAACAAAATGAACGTGTCAGTCAGTGGAGATCCAGATATTGCTTATAGCCATTAAACCGATAACCCTAATCTGTGGGTGGGGTTGGATTCCCCCCCCCCCCATAGTTGTATGCATATATTTTGTCTTATTATATGCTTGTATATTCTACCCCCAGTCCCGGATTACCCATTAAGCAGAGTAGGCAACTGTCTATGGGCCCCGCGACTTTTATGGGCCCCATCAGGGGCCCCCAGGGGCCCCCATGAGACCGTGACCGTGGGTCTGGGGCCCCAAAAGTTTGACAGTCTATGGGCCTCCACGGTGCTTAATCCGGTGCTGTCTACCCCGCATTATCCTTTTCACATTTTCTATTAGTTCTATGCTGTACAGTCAATTTTGTATGTAAGCAGGATGCACGTTCTTGATCGCATCTATATATCTGCCAATATTCATGACTAAGTTTGTGATGTATGATGATGATATTACAATACTGCAGTTTGGTGTCTTCAGATTCCATTGGAGTGATTTTATGCGTATTTTTAAATATTACACAACTTTACACTGTTAATTGTTTCCTTCCACTCAAAATCTGTTATTTGCAATAGACAAATTTTAAAACACTCTCCAGTGTTGCACAGACAAAACGATCATGTACTAAATGCTATAATGCAGTGCAGTGAAAGTGACTTTTAATAATACACAAGATGCACGATAGATTAATATCCCATTATGACAAAAGAGGGCGCCTTAATAGTGACGCGGATTATATTAAACGTCTTCTTTTGCAATTGATACATCTCTCTCTCTCTCTCTCTCTCTCTCTCTCTCTCTCTCTCTCTCTCTCTCTCTCTCTCTCTCTCTCTCTCTCTCTCTCTCTCTCTCTCTCTCTCGGTATCGCATTATATTAAATATTTCCTTCCTTATTCGCAACCGAAAAGTACATACATACATACATACATACATACATACATACATACATACATACATACATACATACATACATACATACATACATAAATACATACATACATACATACATACATACATACATACATACATACATACATACATACATACATACATACATACATACATACATACATACATACATACACACACACACACACACACATACATACATACATACATGCATACATACATGCATATACATATGCATACACACACACACACACACACATATATATATATATATATATTGTCAAGTGCCAAATTTTTCGTCAGTGACATCCAGTAATTAATTCGTAGGCTAGCCGACAATCAACTGTCTTGAACTAGAGTTGAACGGAAAGAATGTTTACTTAACATGGTCAGGCTTGGTACAATAATTAAAGTGAAAACGGACTGAGTGGTTGACACGTAAAATTATGGGATTACTCACGTAGAACATTCAAAAATGATTAAGACAAACGATAATGTGACATCTCGATCCTAAGTGGCATTTTTGACATCGTGAGAGACGGTTTCCATAAGGTCAGTAAGAATAGCGTTTATGCCGATTGGTCAAATGTACAGGACAGAGGGTTGGGCCGAAACCCAGAATCGGGAAATATATAGTTCGTATCAAACGATGTTAGACAGTCTAGGAAGACGTCTGCAAGAGACGGTCAGAATAATTGATTCCAATCCCGGAGAAGACTCCGTACGTCTTTGAAAGAAAGACGTTCGAAAATTAATTGTGGTTCCAGTTAAACTGAATGTGGAACGTTTGTAAGACGCCAAAAACACAAAAGGTATTTAGCTCAAATTCGCCTTTATTATGATGTAATGTATATGCTGTTTATCTTTGTCTTAGATGCATAATGTATCGATACTACGATATAACTAGTTCAGTATTACATTGATTTAATAACGTACTTTGAGATGTTTCTTTGTTACAGATGCATGATGTGTTCATATTTTGTATGGATAGTCTGTTTTACAGTGATTTAATAATGTATTTTGAATTCTGAATTAGCATTTTACCTTATATACGTACGTGGGTAAATGGGTAGTGTAGAAAACCCGCCGTGTACATTTATGATTGGAAAGGTTACATTAATTTGAATTTATCATATTAGTAAATATGGATTGTATGTTATGTTATATTGCCTCACTTTACGTAATGATTTACGGGAATATATGACTTTCCCGAATTCTGATGTCGATAATTAGCAGTAGAATTCTATTGATCTGAAAACATATATAGAATTTGTTAGCCGTATGAATGATAACACTGATAGTAAGATCTGATTGTTCGAACATGAAGACGGACGAACAATCGCAACTCTGAAAATAGCGAGATACTTAGGGCGTTTTACCCTTTTCTTTTGCAAGGAAAAATAGTTTACTTTGGCAAGAGTGAGAATCAGCGAGAAGTCAAAAGCAATAGTTTATTTTGGGCAAGAGTGAGAATCAGCGGAAAGTCAAAAGGAAGAAGTCAGTGTGGAATTCCCGTTCAATAAAAGAGCAAGCTGGAGACGGACGCACGCAGGGAAGAGAAAGAAAAACCAGTCGACGGAAAAGGTCATGTTGAATCACTCAACAGTACAATGTTAAATGAACATTCGATTCCTTGATGAAATTTACTCTCAGTATTAATGGCTAACTTCATTTATTTTCATTAATGTTTGAATTCTTATGAATGTATCCAGTATTTTAAAGCTTCGGCATTTGTATTTTTTTCTGAACTAAGGGTATTCAGAAAGAGAGAAAGTGTAATTCACAGTGTCATACTTTTCTTAATTGTATTTTTAATTAAATTCATATTTTATCTTTACGGGGGCTCGTGTATTGTCTTGTTCAAAGTACCATCTCAGATTACTATATTCACTGACCGGGCAGATTACACCGTAGCGATCATCTTCTAGATAACGCCAATTAGTGGGAGGCGGTCTTCAAGTGTTGTTTCCAAGTTGCGCAATACCTCTGACCAGGCCTTGTGCAATATTGTCTTAATAACACTTTGATCACCCGCCAGCGCAGCTGCGTTACATATATACATATATATATATATATATATATATATATATATATATATATATATATATATATATATATATATATATATATTATAGGATTAAATGATCATGGTTGGGTATTTATTGATGTGTAAATTTTACCTAATCACTCACAAAGTTAACATAAAGTCCGGGAGGACTTTATGTTAACTTTGTGAGTGATTAGGTAAAATTTACACATCAATAAATACCCAACCATGATCATTTAATCCTTATAATTCCAATTTCATCATTTCTATCGACAAATTAACTTATTCCATCAATAATGCATTCGAATTTACGTAGCGCGTAGTTACCTTTCATTCGGCGTTTCACACCGCCCCGTAATACATAACCTGTACAGAATCACACGAAGAAATTGACTACATCCACAGTTACGTTTATTCATAAACTTCATCTTTTACATCATAGGCAATGGTTACCGTGGTTTTTAACACATTTTGTTTACTGACAACATTCTTGTTCAATTTTAGTCAGTCCCATCTGTTACGTCAGATGACCATGACCTTACATAATAGCAACTGAAACCGACTCAACAAGTGTGCTAAATTAAATTTCAATCAAACCTGAAATCATTATGGATTTTTTCAGTGAATACTTCCAATTTTTATGGAAATATGAACAAGATGATGCTATCCCTTACTATATTAAGGTAACAATGAAATAAATTCTATACAAGAGTAACATTTTATGTCATTCTCAGCAGCGTTAATACTTAACAAGACCCACTCGGTGATCTAGTGAGAAATGAAATGTAGCAGACGAATGCTAAATTGTATAGTAAACTATGCATTTGAATCAAAGAATATTGGAAAAAGTATAAAAAGTGTAAAAGTTATATTTATTTGCAGATATATATATTTTACAGATGACAAAATCGTTTCACAATAACGTGTCTGCAATGTTTATTTATATTTCAAAAACCGAAAGTAGTCCCAGAATTTATCGAAGTGTAAACAATTCCTGATCAACATCACGTGACCGTTTACATCCAATCATATTACAGGAAATTCGTTTAATTCATAAAAATTGGAATTATAAATATATATATATATATATATATATATATATATATATATATATATATATATATAAAGATAGCAAGAGAGAGAGAGACATAGAGAACAAGAGGAAGATGTAATTTTAATACAATCAACCTTGATCGTCAAAAACAGTATCAACAACATTTTCTAATCAAATTAAATTCAAATATGTTTAAAGTTATACATATTATCACCAAATAAGCGCCAATAAAATCTGTTCCAAAATTTAGTTCCATATCAACAGCTTTTTCTGTCAACAACGAAATCAAATTACACGCTCAAAAAACACGACTGTAAATATTAATTTATTGTACTATAGTATTCAAGAAAATGCAATTTGCTTTTAGCACAGTTTCTGTCTTATCGTTATTGATTTATAATAGCAAAAGGTTCACAAATTTCACAAATGAGAATAATCTCCCATGCATCACTTCTATAGATCAATTTCTCACTTTCAGGTGCTTCGGCATCAGGATGTATTTCACGTACCCTGATCAAAATAGACAAATCTTTGGCTTTTAGAGACCTTATTGCACCTCAAAAGTGAAGAGCTCTCAAGATAGAATGTCTCCAGACTGGTAATCAAGATTTTACTGTCAAACACGAGGCCGGGACTCTCTCTCTCTCTCTCTCTCTCTCTCTCTCTCTCTCTCTCTCTCTCTCTCTCTCTCTCTCTCTCTCAGTGAAAAGGATATTAAACACAATAGAGACTATAAGAAGCTGAACAAATCGAGAGCAATACTTGGACCATCATTCAGTGATAAAAGGATTTCGAAGTGTGTGATAACGCGTCTTAAGCATTTACACTCACGACAGCTAAGTCCCCTCCACCTTTGAGATGTTGTATATTTAGCTATTTCTCCGCGTTTTGTCGGTTCAAGAGACTGTAAGTTGATCCAAACGAGAAAGAGACATCGAATGTAATGCTTACGTAACACTGACATGCAGCATTCAAATAGGTTGAAGTAGTCTGGTTTTAAGATTTTCCAAGTTGTCAAAATCATTGTAACATACATCAAATAACTAATATTCATATTTTACTTCTTCAACACTTTTGCTGAAGACATTCCAAAGTATAATGTCAAGTGAAAATTCTGCTAATTGCAGGTGAAAATCAAGTTGATCACTGTGAAAATCTACTTAATTACAGGCCGAATACATATTCAACATCTTCGGAATAATTGCATTCCATTTATTGCTTTGATGCATCTTGAAAAGTTATTGTTTATTCAAAACTGATTCAAATTTACTGCGGTTTATTCTAACACTCCGTTTATATGCAAGAATTTCTTTAGAATTCTACAGATTGGATGAATTTGTTTTTATACAAGCCAAGCATTTTGAAGAATATTGCCAGTGCCTTCTTTAGTCTTGTTAATCAGAAATCGGTGTCAAAATCAACAGGACGTAATGACCATTAAATCCTAAAAGATTAAATGTTGTTTATTTATATGCAAATTACTTGGTGGTATTAACACTTGGCACCGTTGATACTTTTTCGTCTCATGCCAGTATGTCATTGCTACCTGTGTAGACGTGTAAGATGATAATACATCGTTATTAGATAATACCAGTTTTGAGGACGTGATAGAAATTTTGCAATTTTTGTTGATGTTCAGGAATGTGTGCATACTAGTTCACGCTCACTGGCAAACATCCAGAAAGGACACTAGACTATGTTGGAAATATATAAGGAGATTTCGAGATTTGGAAATATTATCATTACCAACTGGATCGTGCTGAAAGTTTATAATTAATGCAAGTAATACGTCTATAAATATTTACAGTATGTGTGACATTAAGAACGATTTTCGTATGCAGTTAAGAGTTGGGTGACGTAGTGGATATAATTCATTAACCAAATAAAGTCGCAAAGAAAACCCTGACGCTGAAGACGAAATACAAGTACGGTATTTAAACAATTAATACAGCTAAAGGATGATACGATGACAGAATGAGAACATGGTAGTATCTTGTACTTCAATGTGATCTAATGGCTCAGAATGGCCCAGTGGTCTAAAGCGCTCTCCCTTACGGATCACTACCATCTCACTTCTGTTTGCGTGGGTTTGAGTCTCAGATTCAGCAAATGTGGGTATGTGAGAAAGCTTGCCAGTAGCTTCTCGTGGGTCGGATGTTCTTTTCCTGGGTTTTCACGGGTTCTTCCTCCGCCATTAATACTAGCCGCCATGTATAACGCATATCGTGTGCTGAAAAATGGCGTTAAACCCTGCAAAAACAACAAAGTGATCTATATGTGCCAGTTTGAATTCTATATTTTTTCTAACAAATATTAGAATACTGACCTAAACTACTTTTATATGAACAAATCATTGATAGCATAATAATCTACAGTCATGGAACCGAATCTCTTACGTATTTTACGTATGTCATCCTTGCAAAAATATTCATATCTCTGCAACTAATTTTCAAGATAAATCTGGCGCTTGAAATTGCACACTTAAATTTTTTTTCGATACGAATCATTGAAACGATTGTTGAAAATGTTCTTGTTTTTGAGGTTAACACCATGTCTCACCGTAAGATAGACTATGTATGCAACGTTCCCTCTCAGCTGCGCACGTGCTCGCGCGCGCAGCGCTCAGGTATCTCCGCGCAGCTGAATTGTCAATTTTTGGTCAATCCAACGTTAAATTTTGCTCGTCTCCGTAATGCTTGCGCAGTGCAGCGAGCAGTGCGCGCACATCTACCATTCACTTAGAGGGAACGTTGTATATATGGCGGCCAGTTTAACTGGTGGATGAAAAATTTAAATGTAGAATATATTGTTTCTTGTAAAAACAATGCTTCCAATTTAAACCATGCCTCTCTTTTGCAATTTTTCACCCAAGTTTAATGCTGCTTACTATCAATTGCAAATCGTAGCTTTGGAGTATCTCCTAACGCTCTTCATTTTTTAATTAATTTTTATTTTGTTTTTAGCTAAACAACTTTTGATATAGGAGATGAAACTTAGACAAGATACTGCCCACTTGCGTCTAATGTATGTTAAATTGTACTTCGTATTCTAAAATTGAACATGCTTTGCTTTTAAAGGCGTATTTTTCCATAATTGAATCTCTTATCTTAAAACAAAGTACTTACTTTTGCGGAACACAATGTACTGTATCTAACAACAAAGTACATTTCTTTCTATTTTTGTGCAGAGATTAAGGGCAGAGTTTGAAGAGATCACTTAAAATGACACCATCTTAACAAGATGTCTGACACTTTGAGTCTCCCCAGATTGCCGCCAATCAGATGAAAGGTCGGAATCAGTCTAACGGTATATTTTTATTTACAAAATGCTATTTATAGCCTGTCCTTTGCATAGCTTTCCTTTCTCAGCTATTTCACAAGTAAATGAACGTTATAGGATCAGAGCAAACAGAATCATTTGGAATGAAATAACTTTTATGTAGGTAAATTAAAATTTTGTTATCTAGAGAGTTGTGTTAGTTGTTTTACAGAATAGCAACTTAAAGAAATAATCTCTTTGTGATAAAGAATAATTCAAAGATCCGTTTACCTAACGTATGCATTTGGCAAATTTCATCACTATACTTTATCAAAATATCTTGGAACTGATTTTGATAGGATATTTATCCTTTGTGAAAGAAGTCGTTTATTTCAAATACAATGATACAGATAAAAACTGGCGTTAATTGATTACATGTCACAAGCGATCAAGGAACCATCTTAGGATAGATGATAGCGATACCATCAACGTCTTCAGTTTATTTCCTACAGGACAGACATTTTCTTTGAACTAAACGTTTATATATACGCGGTTAATGTGGACATTGGTGGGTGTGGATTTTGTGCATGGGAGGAGAATGCAAACAAAATGCAAACTTTAAAAGTTCCAAAGTATACAGAATTAACGAAACACATGACATATAAGATGTAAAAAGAAATTCGACATTTTGATTTTAGCGGTAGAAAAACTTAGCAACGAAGGAGTCAGGTGTATTTGTGCCGTATATCTGAAAGGTCTCTCATCTTATCTGGGGGTGGAGTGGGGGTGATCTATGGTTTTTCGTTATCATTATCGTTATCGACCACTGTGTTATTGCCAGGATCGAGAAAACGATAAAATAAATAACAAATTAGAGGATCTAAACAGATATAGAAAATAGAAAAATACGAGCTTCCGTATGTTCCAACACAAGATTTTAATCAATGTCATCAACAAAATTATATCGAGCACGACATATGAATGATTCACTTTCTCTCAGAAATGGAGATTAAAACTTATACGAAATTCAGTTAACCGTTCTGTTATGCAGATACAACAAATTTCATAATATGATGGAAGGGCTGATCCAGCTAACGTTGCAGGCATGACAGCATCACATTGTGCTTTCGGTCCTTTAATAATCACTGCTGGTACCAGGTTGGTGTTTCCGTATATCTTTCCTCCTCCTCTTCTTTCTCTCCCCCCCCCCCTTTCTCTTATGCCTCTTCGTTATCAACCGCTAGATTACAGACTTTGTTCTTTCTACTGTGCATTGCAGGTATGGAACTATTTCCATAAAAATAGATATATAGTACCTTACCTAAATACATGTTATGTTTTTTTTTCTTCAGTCAAAGGTCTAATTAAACCTGTCATAGGTATCATCAAGTCCTGTCACAGGACTAATTAAACCTGTCATAGGTCCATCAAGTCCTGTCACAGGTCTCATCAAGTCGTATCAAAGGTCTAATTAAACCTGTCATAGGTCTATCAAGCCCTGTCACAGGTCTCATCAAGTCCTGTCAAAGGTCTAATTAAATCTGTCATAGGTCCCATCAAGTCCTGTCACAGGTCTCATCAAGTCGTGTCAAAGGTATCATCATGTCATGTCAAAGGTCTCGTCAAGTCTTGTCAAAGGTCTCATCAAGTCCTGTCAAAGGTCTCATCAAACTTTGTCAAAGGTCTCATCAAACCGTGCGATAGGTCTCAACAAATCCTGTGACAGTTATTATTTCTTCTTATGCAGCATATAGCTGCCCAATGTTTACGGTAAATTGCAATTTCATGATCATGTCCCAAAACTCTTCGGTGTTTTTCCCCGTTTCATGTGTAGTTTTCACAAGAAAACTAAATTTTATTTAAACAGAGGGTGATGCTTGGAGTTAATGTTCACCTATGGGATATGAATACAGCTGTTATATGAAATTTACCTCTGCCTGAATTTTAATTTTCTTCTAACGACTATTCATATAATGGTGTCTCTTATATGCGAACAAATCACTAATCTTTAGATTAAACATTTACTTCTACTTTCGCCGAACTTAGGTCAGGTTTTCAAGATGTCAATTCATTTCACTTCATCTTACAGAATGTTCTGTCTACTTTTTAAGTGTGCTTAAACTGCCACCAGTTTGAAAAAGAGCGATAGAAATGTGGATTACAGTCAATATGGCATGTCAATATTTACAAAACCTGCTCATAACCTTATTATACTTTCACAGGTTAATGAAAGACTGAGGATCTAAAGTAAACTAGTTACATTTTAAATATAACTGTGTGATTTGGTAAACAAACGAATGTTGAATTGTCTAATTCTGTGTTATATTTTCAATGAGTTTATTATTACATTCAGCAAGGTAGCCAACGTTGAATAAATAATCTTTTCATAAAGAAAAAAGATCTCTTTACAGACTGGTAAACAGACATGCTGTTGTTAAGGGATTGCTTTGTGATAATTGTTAACACCATTCAATGAAACAGATCATTATCTTTGAAGTTAAATCAGTCTCTTTTACCATTAGAATGTTACAAGGTAAATCTTTATACAAATAATGTTGCAAATGATACAGAGAGCGTGCAAACATTACAAAGCCAGTACACCGGTCTTGAGAGATCACCTATTTGGCCAGGACGTACTAGTAATCTGTTGGTGGTATCGCAGATGATGGTAATAGTATGTAACGAACTCCGAATAGTCATCTTTCAAGTCATTTTACTCGATGACTGATTGACAAACATACTTGAAAACATTTGTTTGACGATTCAGTGACTATTTATGATGATATAATGACATTTTTATGATGACCAAACAATTTTCTTACGATAATCCAATGATTATCTTAAGATAATCAATGACTATTTATGATGATCTAATGATTAGATTACGATGATAAAATGACCTTTTCACGATGATCTAGTTACTCTTTTATTATAATCCAATGATAGGTAAGATATTGCCAAGCATGTCCGCACCCCGTCAAACAGATATAAGAATGGTCGACAGATCATAAGACGGATGGATGATGCGATTAACAGATCATATCACACAAAAATCCTAAAGTATTTCTCATCTGTGCCCATTTTCTTTCTCTTCGGCGATGGAGCTGAGTTTCATACAGAAATTCATGACAAAAAATGTATGCTGTATATCAAACAATATATCTGAGTCGCTTATTTCCCCTTATTTCCCCATTGTTGAGATGGTCGCAATAATTGGTTGTTGTAGGTATAACGGTACCAATTGCGCATGACCAGGTGGGCGGTGCATAAGGTGTAGGGTCCATTGCAGTCCAAAGTAAACAACAACACGAGCTTTGATTGGTGGATTATGTAAGAGTTGTACTTTCTGTTAGGCTTAAAAAATAGTTTAGCCTCTTGGCAACATGTGAATTTATGTTAATTCTTATATAGATCATATTTTGTATTTTTTATGATTTTTTGAAAATGTAATACACATGACTGAAAATAGGTATGTTGTGACTAGATAACTCATACCCCTGTCTAGTTCCAGCAGAGTTATCTCTCTTAAATGCAATGGAGTACCTGGTTTTGTCATCATCAAATTGACAATCTAACATTGTTCTCTATAACAGTGTGTGAGATGCACGCTAAATTATGATAGAAAATATATTTATCTCTCCAGATATTAGCATTGAGGTCTATGGAAAAACAATTGGTACCGTGATACCTGTAATGAAAAGGTCTCTTCTGTTAGCTGTTTTAAGAGCGAGATAATGTTATTTAAATGATTGTCCTAAACGAAATTTGTTCCTGAGAAGAGAATGTCTTCATTCGATTTATAAGAGAGAGAGAGAGAGAGAGAGAGAGAGAGAGAGAGAGAGAGAGAGAGACTGACTCTAAAAGAAAATAATGTTTTGAATGCTAATCCATGTGATCATTTTGATATGTTCAAATGGAATTACCTCCCTTAGTCTACTCGCCTCGGGTTATTGACCGCATTTGATCTCTCGGTCATCACAGATCAGTTTCTTGCTTCATCTGTCCATAATGGATTGAGTTACTCGGCGAATCCTTTCTGTATCACTAAATAATCTCTGATACCTTTTTTAAAAAGTTCTTCAACTGGATGGTTTAGTGTGCTGGCGATAAATTAACAATAACACCACCACCAAAAGCATCACCATAAAACATGAAGGATTATAAGAAAACATTAATATATTTTTAAAATCTACTTTTGTTAAAGAGATGCTGTCATTGCATGATGAATATATTTGCAGGAAGAAATTGTAACTAAATTTAAGGAAATCGAGCCTTTATGACATTAATAATCAAAGCGACATGGTTATATTAAAACCTTGTTTCTGTTATACAGCTTGATTATTGTGTTTTAAAATAAATACTTTATGAATAGCATAGTGAATAGACGACCATAGTGAATAGCATAGGGAATAGACGATCATAATGAATAGCATAGTGAATAGCATAGCAAATAGAAGACCATAGTGAATAGCATAGTGAATAGACGACAATAGTGAATAGCAGAGTGAATAGACGACCATAGTGAATAGCATAGTGAATAGCATAGTAAATAGAAGACCATAGTAAATAGCATAGTGAATAGACGACCATGTTTCTGATATCAATAGGGTCACAGTCAAACGACTGGAATGCTTACAGCTCGTAACTGAGAAGATTTTGTTCTACCGATACAGGTCCAAAATAAAACAATTAACAAACTTTATTGAACAAGGATATGTTCAGGACCATAGGCTCGTTAATGTTCCTCGCAGATAAAAATCAGTCATCGTGTATAAGGAACAAAAACGTGAATATGCCATAAAAACCTCACATAACAGAGGGTTTCTATTTGATTAATTAATATTTAGTTGACAGTGTCCATTATATGCATTTTTTTTTAAATACTGAGACATATGACCAGTTTAAACAAGCATGCCTAATTTGTCTTACCTGACTAAAACCACTGTATATAAACTATGTGATCCTAAAACATTAACGAGACGAGGTAAAGGCGGCTGGGTCGACTGTTAGCATTCTGAACATATTCTCCATAAATAGAGAGCAGTTATATGTTCAAGTATGTCGGCTTTCATATCACTCTTATCACTTGCTTATGGAAATTAGTAAATAAAATTTAAATTATAACTCTGAAACGTTTTAAATTTAAGCCCGAGTCTGATTTCGTGAAAGGGGTCATCAAGGCTTCGTTTAACCTGACCGCCCTCGGTAGATAGTGGTGCACTTGAATTTGCTAGAATTTACACATTGTAACTTATGATAGAAATTTTGGTACTATTTGTTAATTCAAATTAATGAAAGTTCTTTCAACTTTTCACGTTGTATTCTAGGGGAATTTTTTTTTTCCAATTAAATTCCAATATTTAATGTGTTAATGTGCATGTAGCCTCGAATGTGCTAATGTGCCAGTAGCCTGGATTGTGCTGATGTGCTAAGAGTTGTCTGATGTATTACAATATTAAACCCGCAAAAACATCAATATAACAAATACACAAGTTTAGAATATGTCATTCTTAAAGTAAATACACTTATATTCACCTACAACTCGATTCCAACAGCAGACTTCACAAATCTTGGTCTGTCGTCCATATCGTGTTAGCAGATGTGGGTCAATTCAAATTATCGGGGGAACAAATACCGTACACCCTGATTACCAGCGCATTATGCAGATTAGGGTTTATGACGTTGGCAGTTGGACGAGACTTATAAGCGAGTAAGACGGTAATTTCAGGTGACATGAAATCATTATAAAGTTAGATTCTTTTCTGTACAGCGCATTATTTTCAGACGAGTATCATATATGCTGTCATTATACGTTCACGCCACATTACTTAAAGAGCATTACATTTAATTTAATTAATTTTAATTGGCTTAATTAAATATCATCTTTGAATCCTGTTTCAGTGCCTTCATTATGCAAATTCTACATCAAAAAGAAAGCAAACGAGACTAAACATCTCTACTAATCAAGCCTTCGCTAATCAGTGTTCAAGTAAGAACCTAAAGACAGGAATAAAGTTCCCCTATTAAGATGCATTATACAATTTGTGTTCGGTATCCCTTGTGTATAGATCTGTCGTGCAGAACACGCTGAGTACACGAACATCTGTCCAAGAAATATGACATTTTGATCTAATAATACTCAACTTAGCTCAGTCTATCTTTATGGCGAGTCTAAAACGCGTATAGGGACCTGGCCGTATAGAAACGATAAAAGTCGTTTGATTGGCTGACAAACGTCATTTAAATTTAAATATATTTTAGAGGTACAGGCATCAGCCTATCTACTGCACATAAATATAAGAGATAATGTTTGGTTTGCTTTTGCTTTTTTCCTCAATCGTAAGTCATCTGACGTGTATTGCCGTATTAATCATAACAATGACAACGGTGATGACGACTAGGATACTGATACAGACAGGGATTTTGCAATAATTTGCAGTGAATTGTTTTTGGCATTTACTTTCCTTTATAAATATAATTGTGGATAATTTATGTTATGACTATGAGTAACATTTATTCGGAAATTTTTTTTCATACAAGAATTTGTTTTTAATAAAAACATCATGCAGTGCAGAAATTAGTTTTTGACCATCCAGATGTCCTTTGGTATCCATTATATAATAATGTATGTTTGTATGTATGTACGTGTATGTATCAGCCGTAGATCATTTATATAGTGTTCTAGTTTAACGTTGTAATTTGACCGATATTTAGTAGCTTATGTGAGACTCTCAGCTGATAGAGATAACATCACACGTTAGGCTCCAGTTAGTTGTTGTTGTTGTAGAATTTAACACCATTTTTCAGCACACGATAGGCGGCCAGTATTAATGGTGGAGGAAGAACCCTGGAAAACACCCGGAAAGAGCCACCGACCCACGAGAAGCTACTGGTTAGCTTTATCACATACCCACATTGGCCGAATCTGAGACTCGAACACCCGCAAACAGAGATGAGATAGCAGTGATCCGTAACGGAGCGCTTTAGACCACACGGCCACTCGCGGTCCCCTGGCTCCAGTTAGTGCCATGATAACATTCTTGTCATGTCTCTTTGGTCTGAACTTGCCGGCATATAAGATGATTAGTGACCGTTCATTAACGATTGCTAGTTATGGCTTTGTTAGATTTCTTTCATCAACAGGTTTTCTTACACCAACACTGCGACAGACTGTCTAGAAAACTTAAATATGGTTCTATTTTTCGTTATCGTTGTACAATGGATGTAATATAAATAAACAAAATTTAAAGAATTTCAAGGTTGCATGTCTGGTTCCTATCCCATTTCACATAAATGTGTCCACAATGTAATTCCTTGATATATACCACTTCATTTTGACAGACGGGTATATACAAGTGAAGGCTTGGACTAACACGTCCCAGTTTTATGTATATAGAAATGCCTAAGTCTGCCACCATTGTATTTCGAGTTCTGTTCAGTTTACACTTAACATACCACAGCCTTGCAGGCCCCTTCGATTATCAAATCACTTGAAAAATAAAATAATCCAATACGATTTTATTATTTCACCCTCTTCAAGAATTTGGTAGCAATGAATATACACTGAAAGTGACACATGGGCTGCGAAGAATAAGTTTAATGTGACATTCTCTTTTTGTGATTTTAGTCCCCAGTACCATCATCGCTAAAACATCATCTAGATTATCATCTGCTTCAACATCACTCCCGTCTTTATCACCATTATCCACATCAGTCTCGAACGTCATTATTATCGCCGTGTTATCATCTATATTACTGTAGTCGTCGCGTACATCATCATCTAGTCATCGTCGTCGTCGTCATCATCATTGTCGATAATATCTCATAACATTGCATTGGTATATTTAAGGTTTATGGTCCCAGGTATCCCTAGCTAGATCGTAGTGTTATTATTCGTAGTAGGAAGTAATCGTAGTAGAGGTAGTATTCATAGCAGTCTAGAAGCTGTAATAGTGCTAGTAATATAAGTAGTAGTAGTAGTAATGATCGTAGTACTATTCGTCATAGTGGTAATATTCATCGTATTATTCGTAGTACAAGTGGAGTGTTTGTGCTAATGATAGTATTCGTAGCAGTAGTGATAGTATTTGTACTAGCATCCGTAGTAGTAGTGGTATTTGTTCGTGCTATTTTCATTTTAGCAGTGATATTATTTGTAGTTGTATTAGTAGTACTATTAGTAGTAGTACTGATTGCTTTAGTAGTAGTATTGTTAGTATTTGTAGTATTAGTCGCAGTAGTAATGACAATTTTCATAGTAGTATTCGTAGTGGTAGTGATAGCAGCATTCTTATTATTCCTTGTAGTATTCTTTGTAGTATTCGTATTATTCCTAGTAGTATTCGTAGTAGTATTCGTAGTAGTATTCGTAGTAGTAGTATTCGTAGTAGTAGTATTCGTAGTATTCGTAGTAGTAGTAGTAGTAGTAGTAGTAGTGATATTATTCGTAGTATCACTAGTTGTAGTAGTGACAATTTTTGTAATATTATTCGTAGTAGAAGTGATAGCATTTGTAGTATTATTCGTAGTAGCAGTGAAATCATTCGTAGTATTATTCGTAGTAGCAGTGATAGTATTCGTAGTAGCAGTGATAATAGTCGTTGTTGTATTCATAGTAGCAATAACAGTATTCGTAGTAGCAGTGATAATAGTCGTACTAGTAGCGATAGTATTCGTAGTATAATTCGTAGTAGCAGTGATAGCATTCGTAGTCTTATTCGTAGTAGCAGTGATAGTATTCGTAGTAGTAGTAGTGATATTATTCGTGGTAGCATTCGTAGTAATAGTGACAATTTTTGTAGTATTGTTTGTAGTAGCAGTGATAGTATTCGTAGTAGTAGCAGTGATAGCTTTCATATTATTATTCGTAGTAGCAGTGATATTCAGTGGCGTCGCTACGGGGGTGCGGGGGGGGGGGGGTGCGGACCGCACCGGGTGACACCATCTCAGAGGGGTGACACCAAAATGAAAAATTGCAAATTTTACAGAGCACACACAGCTCGGTCTAGTCAGATTTCATAAGCGGATAACATAAGCGGATAACCGATCACAGTGGCGTCGCTAGGGGGGTGCGGACCTCACCGGGTGACAGTATCAGAGGGGGTGACACCAAAATGACTGTCTATCAAGTTTTTATATGGTATGTTACAGAAGGAGGTCCATGGGGGTGACACCATGAGTTACCGCACCGGGTGACACCAACCCTAGCGACGCCACTGATATTATTCATAGTATTCGTAGTAGCAGTGATAGTATTCATAGTATTCCTAGTAGCAGTGATATTATTCGTAGCATTATTTTGTGGTAAAAGTGATAGTCTTCGTAGTATTATACATAGTAGTATTCGTGGTAGTAGTGGTAGCTTTCGTAATAGTATCAGCAGCAGTAGTAGTAGTAATATTTATTGTATTATTCGTACCAGCAGTAATATTTTCGTAGTCTTATTCGTAGTAGTAGTTATAGTAGTGATATCATTTGTAGTATTATTCGTAGTAGTAGTAGTGATAGTTTTCATATGGTATTCATAGTAGTACATATGGTATTCATAGTAGTACCGATTGTTTTCGTAGTAGTAGTGATAGTATTCGTAGTATTAGTCGTAGTGGCAATGGTAGTTTTCGTAGCATTAGTCATAGTAGTAGTAGTGATAGTTTTCGAAGTAGTAGTAGTAGTAGTAGTAGTAGCAGCAGTAGTAGTAGCAGTAGTAGTAGTAGTAGTTGTAGTAATAGTAGTAGTAGTAGTGATAATATTCGTTGTAGTACTCGCAATTGTAGTATTAGTAGAGTGTGTTCTTAATAGCATTCGTAGTATTATTTTTGTAGTAGTAGTAGTATTCGTAGTAATAGTGATAGTCTTCATAGTAGTATTAGTGGTACTAGCTGTTGTTTCGTATTATTTCTAATAGCAGTAGTAGTTATTGTTTATGTAGTATTATTCGTAATAGTAGTGATGGCATTCGTTGCAGTATTCGTAGTTGTCGTTGTCACCGAATTGTATAAACCATTTTTATTTATTTATTAAATTCGCGTGATAGAGTTTCGTTTTTGGCGTAGAAATATACCCGAGGGTGAATAATACATATTGTGTCGCATTTCAAAAAAGTGAGTTCGGTTCAGCCTATGCCGCACGTGTGAAGTGCATTGGATTTGCCAAACCGAATGACTTCAACGCACAGACAATATCTGTGTATAAATACCTTACCGCATATATAGCTCTTTAAATTACGGATTTTCTTGTCAGTAGGCGGTCTACTATAAGGACTCGCACAACTCCAGCTGTAGAGCTGCCCAGTGTCTTGAAATGTCCAGAATGTCCGGTGTTGTCCGGTGTTGTTGAGTGTCTAGAATGTCCAGTATCCTCAGTGTCCCAGCTATAGAGCTGTCCAGTGTCAGGTATATCCAGCATCCATAGTGCCATGTGTTGTCCGGTGATGTCCAGTGTCTGGAGTGTCCCAGCTGTAGAGCTGTCTAGTATCTGGAGTGTCCGGCGTTGTCCGGTGTTGTCCAGAGTGACTAGAGGGACCAGAGCGTTCCAAATATTGGATGAATCAAGGTCTACGTGGTGCAATCTGTAAAGCCAAACACAGGAATTGTAGCAGCTGTAAAGCTCAATTTTAGCAGCCGTGGAGCTGACAAAAAGTGTTCTGACGAAGTGTATCTCCTTGCATGTAATATTGTAGCCGTGGGCTAAATTTTGGGGTTGCTAAAACCCGTTGTATCTTTAGGGACTGTAAAGATCAGTTGCATATCTGTCCATTTTCATTTGCACAATTTCACAATTGAGTGAATTCATTTTACTACATGAGTAAAATTCTACATTTGTTTGCTAGCTGAGTAAACTAAATCCATCTTTCCATTGTTTAGTCACTGTGTGTCATTCACGCCTTGTGCTTGTCTTCGGTAGAGTAATTTGTTTGTATTGTTTTATTACATTTATGCATTAATATGTTAATAATCCAATATTTGGATTAAATATACACGCACATATTCATAATTTAATTGCTCATTACGTGAATCCGAAAATTCCACCAGAATATTACTACGAATGATATCACTGCTACTATGAAAAATACAACGAATATTATCACTGCTACTACGAATACTATCACTGCTACTACGAATACTATCACTGCTACTACGAATACTATCACTGCTACTACGAATACTATCACTGCTACTACGAATACTATCACTGCTACTACGAATAATATCACTGCTACTACGAATACTATCACTGCTACTACGAATAATATCACTGCTACAAGAATTGTCACTACTATACGAATGCTACAACGAATAAAATCACTACTACACCCGGTTATCTTGTTACAGTCGTGATAGTAGTCGTGGTATTCGTAATAACAGTGATAGTTTTCGTATTATTATTCGAATTAGTGGTAGTAATATTATTCGTAGTATTATTTGTAGTAGTATTGATAGTATTCGTTGTACTATTGGTAGTAGCAGTGATAGTATTCGTTGTATTATTTGCAGTAGCAGTGATAGTATTTGTAGTAAAGAGAGACAAAAAAGCGCTGAAGAAAGACTGAAAATTATTTGTTGATTTGGAACACAGTAATCAGCGCTGACGTGGATGTATGTTAGGCTTACAATGAAAAGTAAAAATAAATGTTGTGTGGATTTTTAACGTAGCTTTAACAATTTTTCAGTAAACATTGCAACAATGTCTGCAATGCGGCGGTTTATAGTGATGTCTAGCACTGTATACCATGTCACATACATGTGGCACGATATCCCACCCAGTCCCATTTTCCTGACACCAAAAGTAGTTCCGAAGATTGTTCTAAATGGAGGCAAATTACATCAGCGGTTTTATTCTTGGCTTGAACAAAAAAAGCAAAGAATATTCCGACTCGTGGGAGGGGGGGGGGTCATAAGCGAATTCGTTTTTTAAAACAAGTTAAACTATCGTTTCTTCTCAAGAAGGGTAGTTTTAAAATAAAAGTTTTATTACAATTCCGTTTGATTATTTCCTTTGGATTGTTGGTATTCACTGCCATATACCAAGCACACGTTTACAAATAATATATGTTTTTATTCAGGAACAAACATTGCCGTATGTATTCCCTTGTACTAAGAGCCAAACTGCAAACAGCATCTATCATCACATAATTCATTTTAAGGAATTTTTGAAAACTCATATCTGACAAAGAGACAAGATATGCTGAAGAAAAAATATAAATTGACCGCTTTCAAAGGATTTGATTACGTACCTGAAATCCAAATGTGCATTAAACTAGACAGGTAACTTACCACAATAGCCGCCTCTGTTCGGCACAACCACTCTGTGGCGGAGGAGGCAAAAGGGATAGTTCTCCCTTCCGATCTTTTTGTTACATATACATTGATCAGTATATGAAGAACACTGTCAGATTACTCACGGGTTATGATCGTTATTCGTATAATATTAAATAAGCCCTACTTGTCAAAGGGTAAGTGTTACGTCCCACTTTGTCAAGAGGTATTGTACAACATATTGTCTCTCTTTCAGAGCGATGTTAAGACTAAATTCTACTTTAGCTAGTGCGATATTATGTCCTAAAGATTTTTTCGTGAGGAAACACCCCCCTTATTGAACCGTGACCAATCAGAATCAAATGTATTTTCTCCCGCTTTCTCTAAAGTCGCTTACGTCATGGTCAATATGACATGCTTGGTTTTAAGTAACATAATCTTTGCATTATCTCAATTCTGACACTTTCCGTTGGAAATGAAACTTTAAAATGTCGCTAGCGGTCAGTCAGCTGCTGAACAAACACGGGTTAATTAGTACAACGGTCACATCCTACTATACAGATCCGTCTTTGGCATAGCGTGTCATCATAAATCTAACTAATGGCTATCTGGCCTCATCTAATGGTTTATTAATAGATCGACTGAAATTTGTCACTTCACAAACACCTTTGATTTTGGCTTTGTCCCGAACCCCGGAAATCTTTCTACGCAAGTCCATTTCTCCGTCAGTCGACGAACAAAATTCGATTAATGGACGAGCGCACGGACTAATGGTTACGGGTGCCCTGACTGTGGCAGGCCGTAGTACATTGCTAATATTTCTAATAACAAGAATAAAAAATCAACATAAAAATATAATTGAAACGAAGCTTTATAAAAATGTAAACAAAATAAAAGCAGAGAAATAAGTAATGTAAATGTCCCATGCCATCGCTAACTAATATGTTTAGCATGGCTACGGCAGTTAGAAAATCTTTGCTTCATTATATTCTTAAGTGTGAAATATAGAGATTTATTCGCGAAATTTAATCATTTATATATTTTGTATTCCGTTACTTTAAATGTAAAACTCATACCCTTATATATTCACATGTAAAACATATATGCTTATATTTTAACATGTGTAGATATATTGCCCATCATGTCAAGCGACGCTTTATTGTGAGTGCCTATACAAGTTCTAACTACACGGCTTTCTAAGCTGGAACAAATCAAAAGAAACTGCTATACATTTCAGACATCGAAACTAATCTATGATTTTTAAAAATTAAATAGACGCCTTTAATTTCTCTTTTAAGTTATTTCCCATTAAAACCAACGACAAACCTGCTGTGATGCATTACTGAACACAACATGCATTGTTGTCAGATAGAGTAACTTAAGTTTCATAATTACAACAATTTTTTTTTTTACTCCGGCAGATTCGGTCACCTATCCTATCGCTCTCTTAAGTCGTCGTATATATTTATATGATCAGCCTATGGAAGTGAGGTAAACGTACGAAACAGGGGTGGGGGGTCAGCGTGTTGTGCAGAATAAGAGCGAGTTTAATTTAAAAAGTAGATTCTGGATCAAGTTTTGGTATATAATAAAATATAAATATAACGTTTTGGGTACCACAAGTATTAACGTAGTAAACGAAAATATCCTCTATACATTCAGACTGAGTGGATCACGTGGTAGTTGTAGTTCTAGCCTAGTAAGTCAATTTATTTGTCATAGATTTCGTTACTAAGCGCAAAAAAGTATCTTAATTATTTAATTAACCCTAATTAATGTCCAGTAATTCAAAGGCGTTTTATTACAACCCTATGGTCTTAAAAATGTAATAAGAGAGAGAGAGAGAGAGAGAGAGAGAGAGAGAGAGAGAGAGAGAGAGAGAGAGAGAGAGAGAGAGAGAGAGAGAGAAGCAACCAGCTTTGTAAAATTCAAACAAATAATTTATTTCATACAACGCGGAAATGTATGAAATGAATTTACGGTATTACAATAAAAAATAAAATCCAAAATAATCACAAAACTACAACGCTGACAGTGTTGATGTGCTTGTTGTGGCCCCTATCGTGGTGATGTTTCAACAATATTTTGTTGGAGCACATTAGTGCAATCCAAGAAAAAAATACTTACTTGAAATGTCAGTATAAATTCAAGTTTATATTTCCAAGAATGTTATTTTCTAAAAGCACTTTGTATTTCCAGAGAAAAGTCAATTGATGTAGGTAATTTGACTTAATAATTTCCTGTCCAAATATATTTCTGGACAAAGCGATGACACAATTAATTCTGCCAAATTCTTTAAGTACGAATGAATAATTTTTCCAGTAACAAGATAATATAATCTTCTACTGGATTGCAGGCCACAATTAGCATTTTTTAAAACAAAATTAATACATAATGGAAAATAACATTCCAGAAACGTCTTAATGTTTGCAATATAAAATTTTAGTCATAATTAGAAGATCTGTTACTAAAATTATAAGATATGATATGGAACATATCAGGTATGCCAGGTATATTCATAGTGCAATTCCAATAAAGTACACCCAGACCCAAATAAAAATTTACTTCTACTAATAATGATCCTAATATTAAACCCATTCACATAGAAAATATGTTCGCTATGTATTAGTTGTTTGCATAATAAAAGAAAATAAATGATTCAGGTCAAGTAGAAAATGACCTTGATTATCAGCAAGGTTAAATTCAACATGCAATGTTATATATAAAAAAAATCATAAAATGAAATTTTAAAATAAAATTTAAAACACTAACAATAAATTTAAATTTAATATACATAACAATTTTTAGCATCCATTATAGTCCATTAGTTCAAAGGCGTGTCTAATTCACTCCAATTATTGTGTGCAGAATTCAAAGGCGTTTTTAATTAACACCAAATAATGACAGTAGTCCAAAGGTATTGATTAAGTGTCCTTTCAACATGACCGTCTTTATTCATCCCACACATTTTCTTAATCTTTCAACATTCACAAGTAAGATAATTAACATGAGACAGTGACTGTCTGCAGGTTTTATGAAATCATACAGGAAAATACAACTCTAATTGGTTTGAATTATCTTTGATAACTTGAAAAACACCTGAATCTTGTAAAAGAAATTTGATTCTAAATTTCATATGCTTTTGGAAAACGAAATCTTACTAATATATACAAATATAAAAAAAAACTGATCAGAAGTATATTTTTACGGCTTCATTATGTTCACGTTTTTCATATTATTAATATATTACTAACCTGATAACTGTTGTAAATTTTGAGGCAAAATACGACTAAATATAAAACACGTTTAACCAAATATCAACGGAAAGACCTCAAGAGTCTTTTTCACTGAGCATATTTTATTTTTCAATGCCCCTAAATTAACGTATATCATATACTGTTTGCGAATTAAATGAATATTTTGCGAATCGAATGAATATTTTGCAAATCGAAAACATATTTTGAGAATTAAATGACAATTATTTGCAATGAATGAACAATTACTCAACATTTTCCATGAGTAATTATTATCTTTTAACGTATATATAATTTATACTATATTTATTTTAATTTGATTGTGTGTTATTCAGTTTTCTTATACATGTTATTAACATGTAATCTTGTTTACGTGATTTGGACTTTTTCCCGGAAAAGCAGTTTGACCTGACTCTTTTTAAACCGTTAATGCTGACCTAGATCCTGACCTTATTTCCAAATTAGTAATAACCAAGTAAACACGATCAATTGTTATATTAATTTTTATTTTGGGAATAATAAGAGTAAGATCAGGGCTGTATTGGAATACGTAACATTAGGCTTGTCAATAGCTTTCACCTTGATTTAGAAATCTCTCAGTGAAGTAAACAACTTTTTAAAATTTTATTCTTAGAGTAAAATGATTGGTTTTTGTCAGGGTCATGTTGGGAGTACGTCAGGTAAACATGATCACGTGACCCTCATACAGGTACCTATTTTGAGACTCAAATTTTCTGTATAACCTTTCTCTTTAAAGAAATTATTTTATGTTTATACATGGAACTGTCGACAACAGCACTGTCATCACCTTCCATCTGAAATTTTCATCGGGATTCAAACTTGAATTCATCAGAACGTTTCATCACTAGGACTTTAAAAATTTAATTAGATGATTATTCCTAGGCTAATTTTGGATTTGATTCCAAAAACCGTACGTTCCATTTTTCCATTGTTTTTTTTCAACAGGGAAATAAATTATGTGTTACATTTTACAAGCTTGTTATTTACATTTTACAAGCTTGCTGTTTTCACTTTTTCTGTGTTGCTGTTTATTAGACCCTTAACACGTAAAACCAATTACATTTGCGTATTCTTCCCCACCCCACCCCCGGTGGTTTCTAATTTTGCACTGCTTGAATTTGATTACAGGTATCCTTCTAATGCGTTTTCTTATCTTGCAGCTCAAAGTATCTTCTATCACTTAGCATTAAGTGCCAATTACTTGAAGTACTTCTTTCCCAAATCCTATGTATCATCCAAGACGACTGAAATTCTCAAACTAATGTAACAGTGTTTGTTTGAACAACTTTTTCTAACACCAATTTTCTGTCAGCAGAACTGCTAAGAACTTTTAAATTTGTCAACAAGACAATTGATTTTCATTTCTAATGTGTAGCCTGTGGATTTTGTGTTGTTTAAGAGGTACATATACTTCCCGACAAGGTCACTAGCAGACGATCTTCGGCCCATTTTATCTGGAAGATGGGCAACCAGGCAGTCTCTCACATACGCGACCATCAAAAATGATTGTTTTGAAGAAGAAAAACAACGGTGCGGCAAATACAGATGACCTGATTTGCCTTGTTTATACATGTATGTTTTTGTTTCTCACGATTCAATGAATTTATTTCAATATTCAAACGCTACAAAAAAATCAACAGTAAATCTGTCGCAAATCTGGCTGATGACGTCAGTCTGGACTGAGTGCGTTGCACAAGAAATACTATTAAAAATGTATAGTCATAGAAAGCTTAATTTCATGCGTACCTTAACAAATCAGTATCCTTGTGTGCTTGTAAAGCAAATATTATATTGCTGTTACTATTATTATTATTATTATTATTATTATTATTATTGTTATTATTTCTGATGTGTCAATTGCATTCCAATGGTTGTCAGGTGCGAATGATAACCTATATGCAACAAAGTCTGTGTCACACAAAAAATCACTGTGACCTACTTTCCTTTGGGGGGATGGGGCACTCTTCAGAAATTAACACTTAGAATATTGTTCCGAGACCCACCTCCAGCTCCTATTAACGCCAACCTGAATCTGTACAATTACGACAGGCATATACACAGTTTGTTGTGGGATAAATTTAAGGCATTTGTAGTCATCGATTCAAACCTATTAACATTTGCAACATGAATCATTAGTCAGAGCTTTTCAACTTTCCGATGACGTCAGTGGTAACTAGGTGAGACCGCACGCTTCATTTGACCAAATACGCAAGGCTTCTCGGTTGACACACGAGATAATGAAGTGATTATGTTGTTTCCTGATAGAAAAGCAGCCTGGAATCTGAGATTATTCAACTAAGCGTGATAAATCTAACGAATCACTTTGTGGATCAGCACGTAGAAGTTAATTCTTAATTTTGTATAATTTCGCTCCACTGTCAGTGCATGTATATTTTAGATTTCCGAACGAAATTCCGTATAAAAGAACATATTTACATGAAAAACATGACTGAAACTTTGATTAGCCAAGTCCTTGGAAAATGTTCCAATTTTCCCAACAACTTTAAAAATATTTTTGTGTATAAACGTATACAGAGGCGTAGCGATGATATTTTGCGCCCGGGGACAAACTATAAAATTGGCGCCCCAGCGATCTTATGACAGATTTATTACCTTTGTTTTCTTATTATAATGTAACGTTGCAAGCCTAATTTTGGCGCCCCTGTACCTTGGCGCCCGGGGACATATACCCACCCCCTCGCTACGCCTCTGAACGTATATTCGCTAAAAAAAACAGTTTCAGCTTAAAAGTGCATCGACCCAGATCTGCCACTGCACAATGAACGACCGAATCTTTCTCTATATGGAATTTGTTAGGAGTAAGTACAGTCAACACAACATAAACCCTAATCTGCAGGTCCATTATGCGTCTGCAGATCAGAATATGTTTGTTTCCAGTTTGACTCGAGGTATAATGGAGTAAATACGGCAATGTTTGTTCCTGAATATAAAAATATATTTTTGTAAATGTGTGCTTGTTATATGGCAGTGAATTCCATGAAGTGTCGAATTTTGAATAAGCATTGAGAATTAATGTTTTATCACATTTAAACCGGAGACGTCTTTCTAAAGGTTCACTTCGAATATTTCTTCTTCATCTTTTCCATGCCATTGTAAAAACTACAAAGTAGCCATCATTCTGACAATGAAATTGACTGGAATCTCCTAGCATGGTTTTGAGAAAGCAGACAGTTGAACTACCGACCCTACCACCTGATAGAAACCCATGTGAAATAGTCATTCTTCAAGTTGAAGCATTATATAACGTAATTCAGAAATTCTGACTGACGAAAGAAATGTTTATTTTAGGAAGAGAGAAAAGACATGGTTTAGTGCTAGGACGAACAATTTCTAAAGATAACAGCATTAAGGTACGCAATATTAATTTAAAGTAATATATTTTTTTGATTGTTTGTTTTATGCAAATGTGGTTGATATGACTAAGTTCCATATTATTTATCGTTTAGAAAATTTCATCACAATGTGTTTATGCTAGAGTTTTTATGCAATTTATCTTATTCAATTTCATGGACCTGTGTTGATGCTAGAGCTGTTATGCAAATTTATCGTTTTAATTTTTTGGTTAATTGATAGAATTGGTTGCATGCGATCCAAATTTTCGCATTAGTAGGATTTCATGGGGTTATATGAAATAAGTTCCTTTTGTCTGTTAGGATGATACTGATTATCGTGAATTAACGATAATTACCTAATTATATTTGATTTTGTTATGTTTAAATAATTTTGTAGGTTAAGGATTGATGTGAGTTTGAATTTGTGAATTTCATGCAGTTGTAATCGAACATATAGTAGTAACACAGGTAAATGAATACGGTAATTTTCGAAACCGCTCACGTGGTAATTTATAACCTGTCGCTGTAAAGCTAGGGTAATGTTCTACCGTACTGTCAAAATTTACCCAGTGTGTTGATAGCTAGTGTGCTTCTGAGTAATGTAAGAGGAAGTTTATCTACGGATAGAAACTGGTAAATATGGAGATTTAGGGATAATTTTGTCCTTTATGACAACAGCTTTCCGAGACAGAGAGAGTGAGACGGGGAGGGACAGTTCGAAGACGGACGTCCGGAAAAAGAGAAGTGACGAGTGTAGTCCGGAAAAAAGAGAAGTGACCAGTTCAGAATGAAATACTATGAAGTCCAGACAGTGATGAGGCAGTACGAAAATATATAAACTAGGAAATAGGAAACGTCGAAGACGGTCTAGAGGTAGGTGATCAAATGCGCTGTTTTCAGAACTCGTTATTATGATGAAATAAATACAGATAAGACACTGCTTTTAAATCATGTTGATATGACTTAAGTTGAACTGAAATTACCACTATCAATTCGTTTGGATTAAATTTGCTGTTGTCTGATCTACGTGGGCTCGTATTGCATTATGTCTTCCAATAATCTTGCCCAATTATATGTTGATGTTCTATCTATTCACTCACACCGGTTCAAAACATCGTGGGAGGTCATTCCCTAGATAACGCAGCTAAATCAAATTAACTACACCTCTAACTAAGTTTGAGACGTTACAAATTCAAACAATCAAAATGGAAATAATCAAAAGCACGGAATAATAAATCTTATCTTATAAAACTACTCGTCTTCGGAAGCAGCAGAGAGGGTTAACCGACTAGATCGAAACGTCACCCTTTTTTGATTACCAAATCGACTAATGGTGACTAACATAGAAGTCAGTTAAATGACTACACCTAGCTTGACTCAAACCAATGTTGTAGTCGACCCCTCTCTACTGCTTTCTCCATGTGTTAAATTGTCAATCTGAGGATTAAAAAAATCTTGTACATAGATCAAACAAAATGAATACAGACAAACGATCAATCTGAGATATTGTTTAACTTTGAGTAATATTCTTCCTCGGTGCTGCTACAAATTAGCTAAATATTTTATCGATACATGTAATTAAATCATTATATTTATATCAATAAAAATATGTAAAATATCAGAGAAGCATATATTACTAGATTAGCTCGAGAACGCCAGGAAGCAATTGTAACGTGCGGGCACTGCGGGTGATCAAAGTGTTATTAAGACAATATTGCACAAGGTCTGGTCAGAGGTATTGCGCAACTTGGAAACAACACTTGAAGACCGCCTCCCACTAATTGGCGTTATCTAGGAGATGATCGCTACGGTGTGACATGCCCGGTCAGTGAGTATAGTAATCTGAGATGGTACTTTGAACAAGACAATACACGAGCCCCGTAAAGATAAAATATGAATTTAATTGAAAATACAATTAAGAAAAGAATGACTCTGTGAATTACACTTTCTCTCTTTCTGAATACACTTAGTTCAGAAAAATACAAATACTGAAGCTTTAAAATAATGGATACATTCAAAGAATCCAAATACTAATAAAAATAAATGAAGTTAACCGTAATACTGAGAGTAAATTTCATCAAGGAATCGAATGTTCATTTAACATTGGACTGTTGAATGATTCAACATGACCTTTTTCGTCGACTGGGTTTTCTTTCTTTCCCCTGCGTGCGTCCGTCTTCAGCTTGCCCTTTGATTGAACTTATTCCACACTCTGACTTCTTATTTTCTTTCCTTTTGACTTCTCGCTAATTCTCACTCTTGCCCAAAATAAACTATTGCCTTTGTCTTCTCGCTGAGTCTTACTCTTGCCAAAGTAAACTATTTTTCCTTGCAAAAGAAAAGGGTAAAACGCCCTAAGTATCTCGTTACTTCAGAGTTGAGATAGTAAGTCCGTTTCCAAGTTCGAAAAATCAGATCTTACTATCAGTGTTATCATTTATACGGCTAACAATTACTATACAGATCTTCAGATCAATAGAGCTATACTGCTAATTATCGACATCAGAATTCGGGAAAGTCATATATTCCCATAAATCATTACGTAATGTGAGGCAATATAACATAACACACAATCCATATTTACTAATATGATAAATTCAAATTAATGTAACCTTTCCAATCATAAATGTACACGGCGGGTTTTCTACACTACACATTTACCCACGTACGTATATAAGGTAAAATGCTAATTCAGAATTCAAAATACATTATTAAATCACTGTAAAACAGACTATCCATACAAAATATGAACACATCATGCATCTATAACAAAGCAACATATCAAAGTACGTTATTAAATCAATGTAATACTGAACTATTTGTATCGTAGTATCGATACATTATGCATCTAAGACAAAGATAAACAGCATATACATTACATCATAATAAAGGTGAATTTGAGCTAAATACCTTTGTGTTTTTGGCGTCTTACAATCGTTCCACATTCAGTTTAACTGGAACCCAATTTTACGAAGTCGTTCTTGCAACGAACCCTCGGAGTCCTTGTGGCAGTTCTCTCTTGCAGAGAAATTTTTTAGACTGACTAAACTCGTTTGATACATAGTATATATTCCCCGATTCTGGGTTTCGACCCAACCCTCTGTCCTGTACATTTGACCAATCGGCATAAACGCTATTTTTGCAGACCTTTTGAAAACCGTCTATCAAGATGCCAAAAATGCCACTTAGGATCGAGATGTCACATTATTGTTTGTCTTAATCATTTTTGAAAGCTCTACGTGAGTAATCCCATAATTTTACGTGTCAAACACTCAGTCCGTTTTCACTTTAATTATTGTAACATTCTGACCAAGTTAAACTAACATTCTTACCGTTCCAAACTCTCCCCAAGACAGTTGATTGTCGGCTAGCCTACGAATTAATTACTGGATGTCACTGACGAAAAATTTGGCACTTGACAGCAATCAAAAAATATATTCCTTTGAGAGATTCGCTTCGAAGAAAACTTCACGAACGCCAGGAGTCACAAGTTGATTACGTAGAAGGCACAGAAAGATTATTTAAACCTATTACTGCAACAACTGAGAAAGTTTTATGGGGAGATAGCACTGATCCAGAAAAAAGAAACCTCTTCTTGGGACAATACAAAAAACCGCTAGGGCAACGCAAGAGATTTTACAAGATCTTCCAGCTAGAATAGCTGCCGCACAACCTCAACAAAATATTGATAAATTTACACTGAAATAGCCGATGTGAAACAAAAACTTGCATCTAAATCTAAAGCAAATGGAGATGTTGAATTGATTAGTAAATTTAAGGAAGGTTTTGTTGAATATCTTATAGAAAATGTTAAGGAAGAAGATTTTCCTCGTTTTGCATATAATATTCTTTTTCGAAAATCTGAACTTTTAAAACCTAAACACACTAAAGTAAATAATGATAACTATTTTAAATGGCTATATTATGTGTACTACAAAAAAAACTCAGGCTAGACTTGATGATCCAGTATATATTGAATATGTTAACAATATAAAAAGATTTTATTCAGAAGAAACTCAACAGCAAATAGAACAACAACTCCAGTATCAGCTACCTCCACCTCTGCAACAAATAGAACAACAACCTCTCCATTATCAAGTTCCTTCATCTCCGGAACAAATAGAACAAAAAAGGATGATGTTGGAAGGTAATAAAATTTGAAGTGATCAAATAAAAGAAAAGAAAAAACAAAAAGGGGATGAGAGGGAACAAACAATAGAAATGGTGAGACAAATGGACAAGAGAGAGAGAGAGGGAACAAAAGGAAGCCAAAACGACAGGAGAGATTACGCTCTTCACCAGGTACGAAAAAAGATCCTGGTGATGACTCTTCTGGCGCTACTACGGGAAGTGGTTTGGGAAAAAATCATATCACCTGCCCTGACAACGTCATCGCCGACGTGGATAAACTAGAAATTCTCATAGGAGGAAAACGCGCTGAAAATACTTCCCATGAAATTATCAACGAAATCTCTGATATCTATTGACGATTATTTACCGGTGGTATCATGGACATCAATACCTATCGGGAATTTATCCATGAAATTACAGATGACTAAATTCCTTGACATATAATTTAGATCATGGTGAATAATTAAATAAAATGATCGTACACAATACGTATCGTAGACCAAGAATGATCAGAGTAGTAAACTCACGATTACCAGTTTATGAAATAACCTACGGAGATGGACTAGGTGATGTTGTTCGGGGTTTATTTACCAGGATAGCCCCAAAAGCAATGCCAATTGCAAAACAACTATCAATGAAAACTATCGATGTTATTAGCGACAAAGCTCCTAGCGCAATCGGTGATCTTTCCTGTAAAGCGTTTTCTGCGGTCACAGACAGAATTTTACGGTTGCTACGACGAAAACAGCAACTGAAATTACCATCTACTATGCCTGAAAATGAAAGTAAAATTATAAAACCGGCCGCAACCCAAAGATTAATGGATCTGACTGATGCATCGTTAAAAGAAAAAGAAGATAACATAACCGCTAGTCTGATAGCAGGAAGTGGTCTTCGTAGATAATTACAATTTAGATCACAGTAATTACAATAAAATGTTTAAGCGTAAAATTGATACAGCGTTAGACATGGGTGAACCAGATCGTAATAATGATTCCCTGCGCGATTATCAATATTATTCTTACGATGCAGCACAACCAAATCAACGTGGAAGAATAGAATTACAAGTACAAGATACAAGTCGGTATTTCTTACCCGCTGAGGCATTTATCGAAGTCGAGGAGGGACTTATAAAAGTAAACGATACAAATTTTGAAGCTGCTACTAAAATTTCTTTTGTCAATAATGGTATTATGGCATTATTCAGAGGTGCCACATACATCATCGATGGAAAACATATAGAATCATGTCTGCAACATGATGATGTTGCTACGACGATACTTGGTCTAGCAAGATACTCTGATGACTATTCAAGATTAGCTGGTCCATCGATGATGTTTGCAAAGGATACAAATGATCATGCAGATCACACAGATTTAACTACTGGTAATGTAAGAGCCGCAGGTGGATACGCAGACGTAAATACGGTATTATCAAGAAATAATAATTTCAACCTTGGATTTGCAGCACGTAAGTCAATGTTGAACGCTAATGGAGAATTTTCGTGTGTAATTCCATTATCTCATATTTTTGGATTTTGCAGAGATGTCAGAAAGGTTAAATTTGGTGCTAAACACACTATAGTACTTGTCAGAAAAGACTCAGACAATGATGCAGTCTGGCGAGCCGATGGGGTCATTGATGAAGCTAAAATAACGATAGCAAAATTATCATTGTGGATGCCGGTAATGGTTCCATCTATCACAGAAGAAAATAAATTACTTTATTTCATGAATCAAGGTGGTAACTCACTGCTATCGTGGAAAACAAAGTACTCAAGGTAATGGTGCTGGTCAATTTACATGGCATATATAAGCACAACAGGGGGTTTCAGCACCACGAGATACTTTTATCGCACTTCAGGCAAATGCAAGAGTAAATAATGAGAAAAAAGTACGATGATATTTGACACACTTAATGTTACCGAGGTTAGTTTGAGAATAAATGGACATCAAGAACCTGCCGAGGATATAAGGTTGAATTTTGAACACATTATTGTTTCACGTGCATATCATCGTGTAATGTCATTTATGGGGCGGGATCTAAATGTAGATACCAGTTTGCAAATATCACAAAAAGATTTTACGACATTATATCCGATATATTACTTTTCACTCGAACATTTAGATTTATACAGACAATATGTTGTTGATATATATTTTCGAGCTAATGTAGGTATTTTTCCTGCTGGTGCTGCAGGTCCACCTGTTGTTACTGCTGGTTTCAGAGCGATCGCTGTTATACTTAGCGACAGAGCAGTATTACTCGAGGGTGTTGATGGACGAATGCGAGTCGTTGATGCACCCGTAGAAAATATGTAATTAAAATCACTCGAGTAAATATAAAAATGTCGTATAGTCATGTTAACGCAAGTCTGACTCAAGGTCAGATAAAAAAGAATTACAATCAAAAAATGCAAATCAATGTGGGGCAAAAATAACATTAAAGAAAAAACAATAAGTGGTGGTCCAAATAAATTATCGTTAACCGGTAATCAGCTTAAACGTTTCAATAAAAGTCTGGTATCAAAAACTGGAGTATCGTTATTGTTTTATGATCACATAGTTTATATACAGTGGTTTTAGTCAGGTAAGACAAATTAATTATGCTTGTTTAAACCGGTCATATGTCTCAGTATTAAAATAAACTGTATAAAACGTACACTGTCAACTAAATAACCCTCTGTTATGTGAGGTTTTGTTTTCTAGCATGTTCACGTTTTTCTTCATTATACACGATGACTGATTTTCATCTGCGAGGAACATTAACGAGCCTATGGTCCTGAACATGTCTTTGTTTAATAAAGTTTTTTAATCGTTTTATTTTTTGGGCCTGTATCGGTAGAACAAGATCTCCTCATTTAATGAGCAGTAAGTGTACCAGTCGTCTCACTGTGACCCTATTGATGTCAGAAACATGGTCGTCTATTCACTGTGGTTGTGTTTTCCTTATGATAGTCACTATGGTCGTCTATTAACTATGGTTGTATATTCTCTATAATATTCACTATGGTCGTCTATTCACTATGCTATTCACTATGGTTGTGTATTCCTTATGATATTCATTATGGTCGTCTATTCACTATGCTGTTCACTATGTTCGTCTATTCACTATGCTATTCACTATGGTCGTCTATTCACTATGCTGTTCACTATGGTCGTCTATTCACTATGCTATTCACTATGGTCGTCTATTCACTATGATATTCACTATGGTCGTCTATTCACTATGCTATTCACTATGGTCGTCTATTCACTGTGCTATTCATAAAGTATTTATTTTAAAACACAATAATCAAGATGTATAACAGAAACAAGGTTTTAATATAACCATGTCGCTTTGATTATTAAATGTCATAAAGGCTCGATTTCCTTAAATTTAGTTACAATTTCTTCCTGCAAATATATTCATCAAGCAATGACAGCATCTCTTTAACACCAGGAGATATTTTGTTTTATATTGCTGTTTTCTTGTAATCCTTCATGTTTTGTGGTGATGCTTTTGGTGTTGTTTTTGTTGTTGTTGTTGTTAATTTATCGCAAGCACACTAAACCGTCCAGTTGAAGAACGTTATTAATGATATCAGAGATAATTTAGTGATACAAAAAGGATTCATTTTACCGAATGCTCAGTCCATTATGGACAGATGAAGCTGGAAACTGATATGAGATGACAGAGATCCAATTCCAATGCGGTCGATAGCCCGAGGTGAGTAGACTAAGGGAGGTAATTCCATTTGAACATTTTCTACAAAAAGAATCTCTCTCTCTCTCTCTCTCTCTCTCTCTCTCTCTCTCTCTCTCTCTCTCTCTCTCTCTGCCCGTTATCTTTTATAAATCGAATGAAGACATTATCTTCTGTGTTAGGAAAATCATTTAAATAACATCAACTCGGTTATTACAGCAAAGAGAAATGGCGTTTACATTACAACAACCAAATGTTGCGACCATTTCAACAATATGAAAGCGATGGAGCTGAGTTTCATACCGAAATCATTGATAGAAACAGGCAAAGTATATTGTATATCAAACATTCAATCGGAATCGCTTATGATAGTCAATGGATCATCGTACGATAGTCATTGGATCATCATAAAAGAGTAATTAGATCATCGTGAAAATGTCATTTGATCATCGTAATATAGTCATTGGATCATCATAAATAGTCATTGATTATCGATATTTAAAAATTTGTTTGATCATCATAAAATTGTCATTGGATCATAATATATAGTCATTGATTATCGTAATATAATCATAGGATTATCGTAAGACATTAGATCATCATAAATAGGCATTGATTATCTTACGATAATCATTGGATTATTGTAAGACAGTTGTTTTATCATCATCAAAAAATGTCGTTAGATCATAAAGATAGTCAATTAGTCATCAAAGAAACGTTTTTAAGAATGTTTGTCAATCAGCCATGCAATAAAATGACTTGAAAGATGACTATTCGGATTTCGTTACTATTACCATATAATTCGATATCACGAAGAGCTTAGTATATCTTGACAAACTATGTGATCTCTTAAGACGGTTGTACTGTTTTGTGTGTTTGTTTGCTTGTTTAATTAGGATTTTCAGCGTAGCTTTAACAATGTTTCAGTCATATCGCTACGATGTCTGCAGTGAGGCAATTTATAGGGATGTCTAGCACTAGCGCATCATGCCGCAGACTATGTAGCATGATGTCCCACCCAGTCACAATATCCAGACACCAGGCAGACCAGACCTAACACTAACCGCTTAATGCTGAGCGTCAAGCGATGCAGCTGTTAGTACCATTTTCGCAAGTCTTTGGTAGGGTAGGATTCGGTCGGGGATCTAACCCACGACCACCCGCTCCCGCGGCGGACGCTCTAAACACTAGGCCACCGGAGCTGTTGTATTGTTTTGTACTGGTTTTGTAAGGTTTGCACACTCTCTGTATCATTTGCAAGATTATTTTATAAACAGTTACCTTGTAATATTTTAATGGTAAAAAAGACTGATTTAACTTCAAAGATAATCATCTGTTTGGCTGTATGGTGTTAACAATTATCACAAAGCAATCCCTTAACAACAGCATGTCTGTTTACCAGTCTGTAAAGAGATCTTTGTTTCTTTATGAAACGATTATTTATTCAACGTTCGCTAACTTGCTGAATGTAATAATAAACTCATTGAAAATATAACACAGATTTAGACAATTCAACATTAGTTTATTTACCAAATCACACAATTACAAAATACTACGATTTAATATGTTACTAATTTACTTTAGATCTTCGGCCTTTCATTTACCTATAAAAAAAAACTTGATAAAGCATAATAAGGGAGACGACAGATTATGAGCCGGTTTTGTAAATATTGACATGCAATATTGACTGTAACCCACATTGTTATCGCTCTTTTTCAAACTTCTGGGAGGTGGCGGTCTAAGCACATTTAAAATAGCAGACATTGAAATTATGTAGGATGATGTTATATGAATTGACCCCTTGAAAACCTGCCCTAAGTTCGGCGATTGACAAAAGGAAGTTGTAAATATATTTTATCTAAATATTAGTGATTTGAGACATCATTATGTCAATAGTCGTTAGAACAAAATTCAAATTAAGGCAAAGGTAAATTTCGTATGAAAGCTGTATTCATACCCCATTTGTGGACATTAACTCCAATGTCTCCAAGCATCATTCTATGTTTAAGTAAATTTTGTTTTCTTGAGAAAACTACAAATGAAATGGGGAAAAACACCGAAGAGATTTGGAACATGACCATGAAATTGCAAGTTACACTAAACATTGGGCAGCTATATGCTCTGTAGGAAGAAATAAAGGATTTGTTGAGATCTTTGAAATGGTTGCTGAGACAGAAGACAGCGTTTCATGAAACATTTGCAAGTCTTTGATGAGACATATAAGCAGGTTTGATGAGACTATAACATGATTCCTGAGACCTATGACAAGGTTTGATGAGACATATGACAGATTTGATGAGACCTATGACAAGGTTTGATGAGACATATGACAGATTTGATGAGACCTATAACCGGATTCATGAGACCTATGACAGGGTTTGATGAGACATATGACAGGTTTGATGAGACCTATGACAGGATTCATGAGACCTATGACAGGGCTTGATGAGACATATGACAGGTTTGAGGAAACTTATGACAGAGTTTAATGAGACTTATGCAACGGTCTGATGATACATTTGAGAGGATTTGATGAGACCTAAGACATATTGGATGAAACCTTTGAAAGATTTTAGTTAGACCTATTCATAGTTTTGCAAAATTAAAAAGGTAGATTCCGAATTTTAATTTCAGCAGAACATAACTTAAACAAGCTTAATCCTCATATATAATTTAATATAAACTCATATATACTTTAATATAAACTCATATATGCTTTAATATAAACTCATATATACTTTAATATAAACTCATATATACTTTAATATAAACTCATATATACTTTAATATAAACTCATATATACTTTAATATAAACTCATATATACTTTAATATAAACTCATATATACTTTAATATAAACTCATATATACTTTAATATAAACTGATATATACTTTAATATACTTATATATACTTTAATATAAACTCATATATACTTTAATATAAACTCATATATACTTTAATATAAACTCATATATACTTTAATATAAACTCATATATACTTTAATATAAACTCATATATACTTTAATATAAACTCATAAAACCGTATGCCGGTTTAAACAGTAGACAAATATCAGTTACATACAGCATCCAAGTAAATGAAAGTCACATAAAGATAGAGAAAAACTAATTTTGTATCCTCGAAAGTATAACGCAACTCGTGACATTTATATATAGGCCAGAATAGATGGGGGTGGGGGCACTCTGCAGATATTATAAACGTCTGAGAGAATGGTGATGAGTGGTGAAGTGGTTTGTATTTGCATCATGCACACTGCAGAACATTTTATTTTCATGCACGGCGACTGAAATTTCATTGGTTATTGTTCTTATAGAAACTGTACATGATCTAAGCACACAGCTGACCGATATGACGAAAATGACTGCCACTTAGGGTAAGAAAATTCAGCCAAAATTAGTTTAAAATACACTTTTTTCAGCAGTTATTAAAATAGGGAAAATAACTTTTGCGGACTAGAGAGTACCAGTTTCTGCCAGTGCAATGAATACCAAATATATAAAATATGATACAAATACGAAAAAGTTATGGCCTTTTTAATAATTACCGCTACAGTCGAGGAAGTCTAAATGACCAAGCAAAGCAGTCATTTGTTTGATATGTGTCCATCTAAAACAATTTTAATATGTACACTATAATACTCCCATCAATCAAACCAAAACATAGGGAATTAAAAGTTATTTTAAGGTTTGAAAAGACTCATTGAATTGCTAATTGTCAAAGCAACGTAGTTAAGACAAGGAGCAAAGTTCATTAATTCGTGTGTAATTAACTTGTGAATTCTCTAAGTGAGAATTGAGAAGCGTGTGCCGACTGGCCTAAATTGGCTGGTAAATGTATAGCCACAGTGATGCAGTGAAATTTTCCGAGAGGTTAAATTATATCATGATTTCAGGATGAAACGAGGACAGCAAGACAGGAGATAAATACACGTTAATTCGTGTGAGTGTTCATAAGGGTACGAAATGACCATAACTAGTTAAATGTAATTTTGATAGAAAGTATCTAACGCAAAAAGAGTGAGAATATTAGTTGTTCCCGGGAGAAGAACAACAAAACATTACACATAATTATTTAGGGTCCTATGGACACAGTAACCTAGATTTTGATGACCTGAAAATAGAGAGAGAGAGAGAGAGAGAGAGAGAGAGAGAGAGAGAGAGAGAGAGAGAGAGAGATGGGGGCAGGGGAGGAAAAAAGTACGCAAAAGCCAACCTGGTATCAGAAATGATTATTATAGAACCGGAAGCACAAGGTGATGATGTCGCCCCTGCAACGTCAGCGGGACCAGTCACTCGATCCTATGATGTAAAGTTTTGTATCAGAAGGGCTAATTAAATTTCGTATTATTTTTAAGAAACGATAACTTCTATCTTGTAGAAAATAAACTGAAAACATTGATGAAATCACTAAAAAGGAAACAGGTCTCCTAAGATAGTTCTTTCGTCGCTTGTGAAAGGTTTTATTTGAATTAAAGCACTTGTTTTACAAAGTATAAACAACTATTAAAATCCGTTGCAAGATATTTTGATAAAATATGCCAACATACTTGCTTGTATAACGTCAATAAAACAGATCTTTGAATTGTTCCTCCTCACAAGGAGATTATTTCTTTAAGATGTGGCTATTCTGTTAAGCAACTAACATACCTCTCTAGATCATAAAACTTTCATTTATCTACATAAAAGTTCTTTCATTCCAAACGACTATGTTTGCTCAGATCCTATAATTTTCATTTACTTGTGAAATAGCTGAGAAAGGAAAGCTATGCAAAGGACAAGTTATAAACAGATTTTGTAAATAAAAATATACCGATAGACTGATTCACACCTTTCATCTGTAATATCCATACCCTGGATGGCGGCAATCTGGGAAGACTTGAAATGTCAGACATCTTGTTAAGATGGTGTCATTTTAAGTGATCTCTTCAAACTCTGCCCTTAATCTCTACACAAAAATATAAAGCAATGTAAGCCATATACACACTACGTCATAAAGTTTAATAAAACCAAATAATTACTTTGAAGGAAAATTAAATCAATTGAATACAAAGATCTATTTAAAAACAATTGTGCACGCTCTTCCTGAGAAAAACTTCAAACTATCATTCCAAACATAAACACGAATTCTACTAAACTCTGAGAAAGATCTCTATGCAAACTTGGATCTAAAATCTAAAATTTATGTTATCGTAGATTTTGCACTAGGCTTTATGTAACCGAAAATTACGATAATTAAACATGCTGCATAAAAGTATTTCTAGCAAAAGGAAAATAAAATATATTTGGTGTGTAAGATACCTCTTCCGGAAAATCTGCAAATGCGTCTCTGCATCAAAGCGACAAAGGGAATGCTATTATTTGGAAGATAGTATGTTTTTCACCTGTAATTAAGTGAGTTTCATCGTAATTTTAACATGTAATTAGCTGAATTGACATCTGACATTATACTCTGGAAATTCAGAGATCTTTAGCAAAAGTGTTGAAGAAGGGCAATCTGAATATTAGTTATTGTATATATGTTGCAATGCTTTTGACAACTTGGAAAATCTTAAAAACAAAATACTTCAACTTACGTAAGCATTATATTCGATGTCTCTTTCTTGTTTGGATCAACTTACAGTCTCTTGAACCCACAAAACTCGGAGAACGACCAAAATATACATCATCTCAAATGTGGTGGTGGGGGGGGATAGCTGTCGTGTGTTTAAATGCTCAATACTTTTTATCACACACTTCGAAATCCTTTCATCACTGAATGATAGTCCAAGTATTGCTCTCGATTTAAAAGAGAGAGAGAGAGAGAGAGAGAGAGAGAGAGAGAGAGAGAGAGAGAGAGAGAGAGAGAGAGTGTGTGTGTGTGTGTGTGTCCCGGCCTCGTGTTTGACAGTAAAATCTTCATTACCAGTCTGGAGACATTCTATCTTGAGAGCTCTTCACTTTTGAGGTGCAATAAGTCTCTAATGGCCATACTTTTGTCTATTTTGATCACGGTACGTGTAATACATTCTCCAGCGGAAACACCTGAAAGTGATAAATTATCTGTAGAAGTGATGCATGGGAGATCATTCTCATTTGTGAAATTTGTGAACCTTTTCCTATTATAAATCAATAACGATAAGACACAAACTGTACTAAAAACAAATTGCATTTTCTTAAGTACTAGAGTACAATAAATTAATATTTACAGTCGTGCTTTTTGAGCGTGTAAATTGATTTCGCTGTTGACATAAATAGCTGTTGATATGGAACTAAATTCTGGAACACATTTTACAGGCGTTTATTTGTTGCCGGTACGTAAGTGTCGAAAAGGTTTGGTTAAGGACCATTCCTAATGTATAACTTGGAACATCTTGTAATTATATTAATCCTGGTGTTGGAAGTGTGTTTTAGGTGTTTGTATTAAGGATTAAAGTTAACATTACTCTCTCTCTCTCTCTCTCTCTCTCTCTCTCTCTCTCTCTCTCTCTCTCTCTCTCTCTCTCTCCCTCTCTCTCTCTCTCTCTCTCTCTCTCTCTCTCTCTCTCTCTCTCTCTCTCTCTGTGTGATTAGGATTTTTAACGTAACTTTTAAAAAAAAATCAGTCATATCGCTACGATGTCTACAGTGAGGCAGTTTATAGTGATGTCTAGCAATGGGGCATCATGCCGCATACATCTAGCAGGATGTCCCACACAGTCACATTATCCTGATATCAGACCGACCAGTCCTAACACTAACATCTTAATGCTGGCGCCAAGCGAAGCAGTTGTTTGTACCGTTGTTGTAAGTCTTTGGTATCACTCGACCGGGGATCAAACATTCGACCTCCCGCTTCCGCGGCGGAAGCTCTAACCACTAGGCAACCAGAACGGCATGATCCGGTTGCCTAGGCATGCATCTTTATATTTCTTCCCTTGACATTTCAATAGGGCTTTTCGGGATTCTTTAATACACATATCAATATGCCTTTTCGTGCCTTTCCTACACATGTCGTATTTCATTTATATCACGTTAATATGCCTTTTCTTGATACGTTCCCACACATTTCTATATGCCTTTATGAGAAGGGCTAAATCCTCGAAAATATTAAATTATGTCAAGAAGAAATAACTGGTAAATATCAGCCTTCCTACTGCGTCTTATTTGTGACACTCCGGATATTGTCATATTTCGTGTCACAAATCAACGGAAACTGCAACATATGGCAGTTGCATAACACAGAAGAGATGGAGGTGAGGAGATAAAAAGTAGTGGAACAAAGTACAACATGCGTCTGCATTGTGCATTTTAACTTCAGACTGGTCGTCGATTGCTTCATAATTGAAAGGACTTAATAGAAGTATTGAATAGATTATTAAACACATATCGTTTGCAAAACATTGCAACACTTTCACGCCCAAGGTATGTGGAGATAACATAAATATATGAAATAGATAGATCGAGAACCTAAAGAGGAATGTCAGAGATGACTTGAAGCAGAAGATAAACAAACAAGAGAGGGAATCCTTGTTACAAACAATTATCTGGATGAAACAAATACATATCTAAATTAAGCCTTCAACAAGATCAAGAAGTGGATCTAATTGTTGTCCTGCAATGCTGCAGTTAAAATAGGTAGTGCACATATATTCAAACAGAAACAAAATCTTATGCACAGTTACACAAGTATAGCACATTAAAGCCGCCAAACATTTTTCATAACAAGACTTCATAAGTTGACAGTAATGACTTTCATTTGAAGCATATCAAGAATTTTATCGATGATTTTGGAGAACTAAAGTATTATAAACCTTACTGTAACTATTTGATAAGTACTATTCAAGAATCTAAAGAAGAGATGCATAGATGATTTGAAGCGGAAGATAAAAGAACAAGAGAGGGAAACCTTGTGACAATTAACTGGATGGAAACAAACAACAAACTGAATTGCTTAAACCTAAAATAAGATCACGCAGTAGATCTAATCTATATCCTGCAAGTCTGCAGAGATATTGCACATATATTTAAACAGCATCAAACTCATATAAGATAAGATAAGAATTTCTTTATTTCAGACTACAAAGTCCATAACTCTAAATTAAAATATAAAGTTTTAAAAAAAAACATTTGAAACATAAAGTACATGTACATATATATATATATATATATATATATATATATATATATATATATATATATATATATATATATATATAACCTACAAATATACAGCAACATCTACAACTATTAACTGCGCCATGCATTATTAAGAGTAAAAATTAAATGACACATCTAAAGAGTAATTTGTTCCATCTACTAATAATATGAGAATTTACATGAATGTCATAGTTCCAAAGAGATTTCAGTATACAGTTCTTACTATTAGATATTCTTGTCATCATTGAGAATACATACTTTCTCATTATTTCATCAAAACTGAATACATTATAGTTAACAAACATGTACAGTTACGCAAATATTTTATGTTCAAGCCGCCAAACTGTTTTCATAACACCACTTCCGAAGTTGACAGTAATGACTGTGTTAACATATACAGAGCACAAATTGTGACATGGCTGGCAACGGATGAATGCAAAATGATATTAGATTGAACATGTATGCCGGAAGGACTAGCGGTATTGAATTATTTGGTATTATGTATTTTGTTATATGTTTTACAGTTGCTCGATTTCGAAACAATATATATATTTCGATACATGAACTGGAGGCGTTCGATTGATAGAAACAGCATAATACGATTACAAGAATATATTTAAACTTAAAATGTAGCTTGGAATACAATATTAAAGGAAGTTGTTTATTTTATTACCTAGTAATATCGAGATTAAAGTCGGTGGCATTGTTGTTTACAACAACAATGGAGGCTTCATAAAGACAGATTGAAGCTACGATCGAACACTGCTATAAATATCGACATCGAAACTTATACCATCCTAGCAACAGGGAAGACGTCAATGACAATTCTTCAAAAGATAGGTAAATAAATGAAGCAATGTATGCGATTAACAACTGTGTAGACAAGAAGGACTTGAATGGTTACAATCATATAATCGCAACATCACATGTTTAAAAGAACTGGATAATAAAATAAACAAGCATTAACATATAGTCATTGCGCTCACTGCAGGAACTACATCGATTTGCGTTTTGAAATAGACTGGTAACTTCTGCTCCTTTATGATACCGTATTTACGTTTTGAAATAGAATGGTAACTTCTGCTCTTTTCTGATACCGTATTTACGTTTTGAAATAGACTGGTAACTTCTGTTCTCTTCTGATACCGTATTTACGTTTTGAAATAGACTGGTAACTTCTGCTCTTTTCTGATACCGTATTTACACTTCTAATCAAAACTGCAAGTAACTTGTCTTTTTGTCAGTACTTGTTAAATCTTTGAGACAATTTGTATTTGCACAGAGCAAGAATTGCTCTAGCCATAACTAGAACTGTAATATGGTCATTCTATTCTTGCCTAATAATTGTCTTAGTTCTTCTTCTAAAGGTGTCCGTTCTTACAATCATGAATTTATTTCATAGGGATGTTTATAACGTTCCCTGCTTGCGATTTCCCTAATTTTGCAGCTACCAACACTCGTCTACATTCAACCTATCTCAAAAGTTATCTATGTTTGCTATTTTTGTATATGTCTTTCTCTGATTACATATGTTCAGTCGCAAAAGTCAGCAACTGCTACGGAAATTAAACCTCTGATTTCTTATAGTCGATCATCAATTAGCAACTGCTACGGTAGTTCAACCTCTGATGTCATGTTGTCGATCACCGTTTCAGCAACTGGTACGGCAATATTGTCGATCATCTATTCAGCAACTGCTACGGCATTTATATAGCTTATGAACTCTATTTCATTTTGCTGTGGAAATTATATCTGCTCATTGTGTGTCCCTCTGTGGTAATAGTCTATTATTATCACTGCTGGTCATTTGTTGATCAAAAGGTTAATTTGAACAAATTATTTACATCTCTGTGAAGACTCGGGTAGTAGGGGTGGGGTTCTTCCTATAGACTTAAAGAATTATGAGGAAGTTCCCCTGGTCCGCATTCAGAATGTTTACTTCTGGACAATATATTATATATGGCTACGAGCCCCCAGTCAGCAATGCCGACAGTTAAATTAAAAGAAATACAAAGATGAAATTTAAACAATAACAATTTAATAAATGAAAATTTTAAAGATATTAAGCAATCAATGTCACTATTGACCCAATGATCCCTAGATCATCATTTGATTTCAGTGTGAGGAATATTTTCCCTTCTTGAGTGTTACTCATCTAAATATGTCTCCTTTCGTCTTTCTCTCCTTCCGATTCCTCTACTTCCGTTTCCTCTTCTATCTCTACTTCCGTTTCCTCTTCTACGGTATCTCTTGAGGTCACCCGAAATTCACTCGGTATCTCTCAAATCCACTCGGAATTCTCTCCACGTCATCCGAAATTCCCCCGGAATTCTCTTAACGTCACCCGAAAGCTTCCTTTGAAGTTATCTTAAGATTTCCTTGATTTCCAAAATCTGAGTCTGCCGCCAATTTTCGTCTGGCCGTACGGAGTTCTACCTCTCTTAACACAATTTCTTTTTGTAGCGAACTGACTAATTCCTACTAAACATCAGGTATTATCTCAAATTTTCGAATCCAATCCCACCCACATCGCATTTCGATTGGAGGGCGATCGACTCTGGTCAGTCGTTCGACTGTCAATCATCCGAATGTCTGTGTGTCTATCAATGGTTACAGTCTACTTATTTGGCGGTCTCCTGTCCTTTGAGGTGGTTACGTCACCCGTCCGCAATGTACACATTCTCCTAGTAGAATTTCCTCTCGAGAGCTAAACAAAGACCATCTTAGATAAGGGGATTAGCTAACTTAGATAACTTAGAACAATTTGAAACATCAAAGCTTGGTCAGGCAGACGTACACTTTATACATGTACAAGGCCAGTCAGACTCACAAGTTATACATACATGTACTAATACAAGGGGTTGGAGTAAAATCGTCACAATCTCTGTTACTCCTGGAACTGATCTTGGTTGCCGGAGAGCAACGATCTCTAACGGTAATTTGCTTAATGTTTCGTTTGTGTATTCTAAGGGAGGCGACAAATCTACATTTACTGGTTTAACTGCTATTTTAGCTCTTTCTGACTTAATCCTAGCTGTTTGTTTGTTTGTTTTTCTACAGATGCAAATTGTTATTCCACCATAAGCATCTAGATACAAGTTTCCTTATGTTTTAATTTTCATTTGCTTCTCTGCTACACATTTGCGTTCTTTCCACATTTGTCATAAAATATAACGTGTTGTCTTTAATTTGGGTTGCTTACCATAGATCATATTGATTGTCATTTATTTTAACCGACTTATAATAACATATTCAATTCATTATTATTTAAGATTGTATTGTCATGTTGTAAAACCACTCACTGATGGCTCAGATTTATTTTAATATGGTATGATATGGTATGATATTGTATGATATTGTATGATATGGTATGATATGGTATGATATTGTATGATATGGTATGATATGGTATGATATTGTATGATATGGTATGATATTGTATGATATTGTATGATATTGTATGATATGGTATGATATGGTATGATATTATATGATATGGTATGATATTGTATGATATTGTATGATATGGTATGATATTGTATGATATGGTATGATATGGTATGATATTTTGAACTGATTCAGCTTACTCTTGTCTGATTTTATTGTGTTTCCAAATATTGAATGTCTTCCATACCTCTTGGAGTTTTAAACTATTTGAATGAAATCAGCTTGAAAACAACATTCTCTAACAAAAATACAACATACCCCTAAAAACTGAAGAATTCAACCAAACCAAGTAAGTCAATATAACAGATGGGACATAGAGCAGGCATAACTTTAACCTATACTGAGTTTGAAAACAAAATAGACGGAAAACAAATAACTTACTTAGATTACTTAATTCAATATCGTATTATTTCCCACGGAACATCTCTGATCTCTGAAGAAATATAGACGGCATGGTACAAAATGCTTTAGATATTTTACAGGATCTTAAACTTAGAGTAGGAATCTCCTCGGTCTCAATTGAACGCGTGATCTATATCACTCAAATGCATGCAGTTTATTAAGTATATGGGGGAAAACAGAGCATTACAATATTCACAAAGAACTGTGTTGCAAGTGTTTTCCGGTTTACAACATTTTCAATAGACTGTAATGTATGTTCTACTAGTAAAATACTTAAACTGCGGATCTAGATCGGATCCGCCAAAGAAGCGAAAGAAAGAAAATTGTCTGTATGCCAGTCACAGCCCCTAATATACTCTGATTACATCGCATACGATAAAAGTTAATATATGGCACAACGAGAGTTTTAAGTCATTTCGACTTAGTTTGCTGCTTGTATGCATTGTTATCTGTCGAAGAGAAACCAGCCCAAGTAGCCACTGAAGGAAATAAACAAAAACAAAATCTAATTCCTGAAATCGTAAGCAGTTTCACAGTAATATAAAAATACCATTAATACAACAGTAGAGCAAATAAAAATTTAGTTCATGCATTCACATACAGCATGCTTTTGAAGAAAATACAAGAACTGTTTAATTTAGGATACTTTCTTGAAAATGTGCATAAAAATATGTTTGTGCATTTGGTTTTAATTTTCGTTTAGCTTAAACACCGTGAGGACTTTCCGGCTTTATTATTTAGATTTTAACTGATCTTGGGCCTTACGTTTTTCTATACTTTATATATGTGTATGAGTATGAGTTTTAAAATGTTTAATTACCTTGAGTATTTTAATGTTGTGACTTTAATGTGTTATGTATATATTTATGCTCTCTCTCTCTCTCTCTCTCTCTCTCTCTCTCTCTCTCTCTCTCTCTCTCTCTCTCTTGTAAGTGTTATGTTCTGCTACGTTCAGTCAGATTGTTACATGAATGCAATCTTATAGCATGCATGTCTGTACATTAGTGTTACTGTTTGATATGAAACGTGTACTTTATTTCCTCTGTTCCTGTTATAGCGTATAGCAGGTGTGTGATTAGTTTACATGAATTATTCTTGTACGTACTTAATTCAGAACTTATAGTAGGGAGAAAATCATCAAAGAGCTAAAGCACTACCTGTAAAAGCTTTTTTTAAAAAAATTTAAAACCCAAATCCTTTTAAGAAGATGATAAACAATAATGTTTATTCAGCGTCATGCATAAACAAGCTTTTCGAACAACTATTAATATCTTATGTCTTAGTTATTTCAACACAGATAATGTTATAGTACGTCGCTAATGTTTTGTTTCCTTTTTGAATCTTGAAATTAGTAAACATTAGTGATTTATACATTGGATAAACAAAGCAACGCACGCACACACACACACACACACACACACACACACACACACACACATTCATATATACATACATACATACATACATACATACATACATACATACATACATACATACATACATACATACATACATACATACATATAGATTACAACTTGTATGACAACTTACATTGTTAACAGGTAAATAAGTTTGGGGGGATCAAGCCGAGAATTTTTCCAAATTGGGAATGAACTTTGAGTTAATTGATTATCAAGAGAATTCATCACAAATTCCAGTGAGTGACATTCTCTTGATGTGCACAGACCTATTAATGTTACACTCAACACTTTCTTTAACACTCTCTTAGAGTCTCAATATTTCTTCACAATACCGAAACGATCTAAGTAAAGACAATTTGTTTGGTTGATCAATTTTGTTTATTTCTTTCCACAATCTAAAAACAATTTTGTAATAAATATAAAAATAATTGCCTCTGTATAATCTACAGGGAAATCCGCAGTGTCGGACTCATGTAGTTCCCACACGTGTATGTCACGGAAAGATGTATACGCTTTTAAAAGAGATACAGTCTACAAAGTTACCCAGTGACATATGATTGAATGGCTGTCGAGTACGTTCCCAAGGAGACGAAATAGGTGTCACATCTGTACTAATTATCTGCCTGTTCAAGGATTTTCGTACACGTTTCAAATTGCATGTTTGTGATATTTTCGTTCAATACAAACAACATATTTGTATATGTATTTCTATGATAGACTGATGCAATGTAAATCATGTACAAGGAGTAAACAGTTTTGGCAGCAGCGAAGCTACTGATAAAATTTCTTAAGTCAGTGACACATATGTGATCTCCATTAGAGGTCGACCGAAATTCGGTTTCGGTTTCGGTTTTGGCGCTGAAAAGTCAGCTTTCAGTTTGCTTTCGGTTTTGGCCGAAACTGATACTGACTTTCAGAATGCAACGCTAATGCTGCGTCTATTACTCTGTTTGTAGGCCGGTCAGTCGGTGCTAGGGAATTTGACATTTTGAGAAGTCCTCTTACTGCAGGCTCTGAATGATTACTTCTAGATTTGTTTTTAACTAGTGTAGATTTGCATCATGACCCAGGCCTATTTAATAAATCTTGTGTTCGGCAACTTCGTTTTATCTTTTGGTTTCGGTTTCGGTTTCGGTTTCGGCCTAAGGTGTAGTTATACGTTTGGTTTGGGCCGAAAGTCAATTTATAACTTTCGATCTGGTTTCGTTTTCGGCCGAAACCAAACATTTAGTTTCGGTCGGCCTCTAATCTCCAAGAAGAATCGTTTAAAATGTACTTATTATGACGTTTTACTAATATAGGATGATGACCTAACAAGATACTGATTGTATCAATTGACTTCACGAAAGGAATAGACATCTATCCATTTTATTACATGCTTGGGTGGAGTGGGTGGAGGGTTACACTCTTTCCAATGCAATGAAAAGATCAACATTGTCTATTATATTGAAGCCAACAACAAAAAAATGAGAACTGAAAAAGAAACAAGCACCATCAGAAATCCTAATAGATTACACGGCCTTGAGATGTACATAAATAAAACAAATTGATATAAGTTCTAATTTACCTTTAGCTTCTCTGTAGGATAGTCTTTTAGCTGTATATATATATATATATGTGTGTGTGTGTGTGTGTGTGTGTGTGTGTGTGTGTGTGTACATCATTATTAATGGATGATATGAAATGTATTGTAAGATTGCTGTGTTATGCAGTGTATTGAAAGGATTTTCTATGTGCTGTTCAGATTTGTTGTTTTAAGTTGGTGTTTGACTCATGTTATAGTCGGGAGTAAACGCTCATTAGATTGTATGCTATGTAAAGGTTTTGAGCATGTATAAGTTTCAAATAAATATTACTTGACTTGACATAATTGGGCCTCAAGTACAATGTCCATTTCACAAGTTTCAATAATTCAGAAATGACATTTATATTTAATTTTCCATTTGGTTGCCTGTCATGTTTCATCATCATTATTACTTCATCATCATCATCATCATCATCATCATCATCATCATCATCATCATCATCATCATCATCATCATTAGTAGTAGTAGTAGTAGTAGTAGTAGTAGTAGTAGTAGTAGTAGTAGTAGTAGTATTGTTGTTGTTATTGTAGTTGTTGCTCTTCAGGTTCACAAAAAATATTTTGTCTCACCTAACCAATCTTCTGTCTCACATTTTAAAAAATATTCTGTCTTACGGTTTGTAAACCTATACACTAAACAAGAGTGTGTTCTGTTTTCAGTGGATACTGTCAAGTAATGCTCTCCGGTCGAGGTTCGACCTTTAGGAGTTATTATTGGGTAAGACATTGGACAGTATCGCATTTTCGCGGCGATTGTTTGTATCGGATTGTTGACACGATTATGATTTTAATGATCCAAAACTTGTTTGAAGAATTTTCATTCCACACATTTTAACAAGTATATATTTCGATTTATATAATACTTGAAGTGTCTAGGTTGGGTCTTCCACAAATGGATGACTGCGGCATAGCGTTGGCTGCTTTATCTGACCTTTCATGTGCCATCAGTGAAATATGACTTTGACATAATTGATGAGAAAATCATGTTTCTATAAGATCTTAACAGTTTAAAAACTTGAAGGTTTCGTAAAACTTTCAGTTCCGAAAGGGAATCCGAAAAGATGATGAATGTCTTTGTTTGGTTTCGATGCAGTTCAAGGATTTTGTATGTTTTGTCTGGTTTCGATACAGTTCAAGGATTGTGTGTGTCTTTGGTTTCAATGTAGTTCAAGGGTTTGTATGTCTTTGTCTGGTTTAGATACAGTTCAAGGATTTTGTATGTCTTTGTCTGGTTTCGATGCAGTTCAAGGATTTTGTATGTCTTTCTTTGGTTTCGATGCAATTCACGGATTTATACAGTAATAAATGGAGCCTTCATCTAGTAAGCAGTCTGGAGATGGAGTCGTCAGATGATGCAAAAGCAGCCAGGCTTACATTCCTTCAAATATGTTGTTAAACCGAAGTTGATTTTCTGAAGTCACCAAATAACCTTGTATTCTTGCATAATTGTACATATTGTATAAGAGTCTGAGTTCACAGTCTTATTGATCGTTTTCCAAATCGACATAAAAGAGTAAAAATTTAATCGGTCGATACATATTGGCTTCGTTTACATACATCGAACATTTACACATTATTAGTTTAAGGAGTCTAAATATATATACTATTATCCCCTGATTTAGGATAGTCCGGACCTTATTGATTGGTCCAAATCAGTTTGAATATATAATTTCATCTGCATTAATCGCAAACGAAAGCAAAATTAAATAGTTTTTTCTCCGCTAAGTAAAGATGGTCATTGATGGTGTGGGATCGAGACACCCTTCCAAAATTTGACAGTTAAATTTTATTTCAATTCAAACAAAACTGTACAGCAAGATTTTATGTTGAGTACTCTTCATTATCGAGAAGTCGATACGAGACTATCTTTGAGTCGAGGAAACACGGATATCTTGAAGAAAAGCATACAAAAGTGAGATGCCATGATCGATAACAATTGTAGGCAACATGATGTGAATTTTAAGCCGACGAGTTCTAAGGTATTTAGTTTCTTGTATATTTAAATAATTTTTCTACATATTCGATTCAACTCGGTGAATTAGTTATAAGTCCAGATCTACCAGACTAATTTATTTGTGGCATGCCTTGACCTGTTTACGGCATTTTAAAAACCTTGACATGGTATGATGCTTTCTCTACACCCGTTGCTGCTGAATGCACAGACTGTCCCACCAGATGATGTCTTCTCTATCATCTCACCTCGTTGTGTATTCTGGTCAAGAAACTGCGTCAAATAAAACAGGATTTTAAGTTATTACGTCCATTTTTACATGCAATTTAACTACACCGGCTTTAGGAAACGCTTATAAAATGTTGTTTTCTGAAGCTTAATAAAATTCTTGCACATTCTAGACTGAATATATCTTCTTGAATCTATGTCAATATCACCCTTTGAAATTATTGACAGGTTCAGACAGACAGATAGACTGAGACAGAAACAATAAAGTAACACAATAAGCAGTGTCGGTTTCACAGACTCAGACATTATCATTGCTAAATGTCTTCGCCGTCGTCGTCATCATCATCACTAAAGTCGACGTTATTGTCAACATTGTGTTCCAGGTGTAAAATATCGAAATGTGAAAATTACCACTTAAATCTGTGCAAGATAATTAATTATTGGAGTTATTTATTTTAATAATGCTTCAATGCTTGCATCTCGACAGTATATCTCCATATCTGTATCACATTATTGGAATCTGGTCTCATATTCACAGCACTTCTTAGATTGTAATGTTTAAATTCGGATTATTAGATATAATTTTCAGAAAACTTCGTAATATCTTAAATTTTCCAGAAAAAAAATCGCGTTTTGCTTTTGAGGAAAATTGGCAGATTTCCTAAAATTAAAACTTTACAACTCTTCTTAAAAAACACAAAAAAAAACAACTCTTTAATTTGTGAAATGCTTCCATGTGTAGAGTTGTTCAACTATATAGCTATATTTTATCCGTTCTTTTCTCTCCAGTCAAATTATAATCCAATAAGTTTTAGTCTTTACGAGCAAGATAATGTAAAATTTCAATCCGAGAGCACGTTTTGAGAAATAATGACCTATTTCTCCTGATTTTATGACCTACTAATTCTAATTTCCGTTTTTATGTTCGAAACAAGATGAGACCGATACATTTAAGTAACAACTTGAAGCTTGAAAATAGCTTTAAAGTTAGCATGTTGCAACCTAATGACATCTTAGATGAAGATCCTTTGACATGCTAATTACAGGTATATAATACTATCAGTTAATTAGCTGCTTTATGACACGTGTGGACACACAAAATCTGGAAGGGGAGGAAAGGGGCTGAGTTTGGAAGAGATACCATTGTCTGCAGTCACAGTACGGTCATAGCACAGTTACCATTAAATTTCTTCAGTCATAGATTTATATATTGTTACGTACTTAGGCTCGAATAAACAGTAACATAGAAAGAGTGAAAATAACAAGTTTGTAAAACTTAATAAACATTTTATTGAGCACAAATATTTTCCAGAAAAGAAAAATAAACTTACGGTTTTAAGAATCAATTCTAAAACTAATCCAAAATAATTCAAAATACTATCCACTAGAGAAATTGCAAAAGTCCTGGCACTAAAATGTCCAAATAATTCTAAGTTCGAATCCCAGCGAAGTATCCAATATGGAAGACGATGTCACTTGATGAAGTCAGTTCTTGTTAATAAAATTTCTATGAACACAATTCTTTTCCAGATAAATAACAAAATAATTCCTCTAGATCCAAACGAATTAACATAATTTCCAGTACAAGGTTATTTATAATAACTCAAAAAGACACAACGTAATATTCTAACAGCCCAATTTTCTACTGAATAGCTCGCTCCAAACCATAATTTATATAGCTGTTTTTACGTAAACAGGAAAGGGTCACGTGATCTTCTAGAAACTATCAGAACAAATTTACGTTCAAAAAATCACGTACACACCTTCTGACCCAACTAAAATAGAAAGATCTTTATATAAAACTCCATAATGTCCGTGGAATCAACCAATCATTTTAAAAGCTTGTTTACAACTCTGAAGCCAGGTCAGAAATGAGATCAACACCTGGTGTTTACTCTGTAAAGTACAGATCACCCCCCCCCCATTCAATGAACGAATCTTAAAACTTAAAATGCTAAATTTGAATCTAACAAACAGACAATAAAAATAAATATAAATGACTTATATCAAATATACGTAACAATATAGATAACGATTTTGCCAAGCAAGAAAATTGTTCGTTAATCTAAGTATCGCCTCTTGAAAATGCTCTAGACTATAAAAACGTATATGTTGCTTTGTTAAAGTAGTCATCTACCAATTTGCATCGGCACATGGTCATGGGTTCAGCTCATCCATGCGCAATCCGGTCCAATACCAATATGCAGGTCATATTCTCAGCTCGTGCATGTATAATCTTGTCGTCTAGCAATCCGCCTCTGCGTGTGGTCATATGCTCAGATCCTGCAGGGATAATCAAGGAATATATAAATCAAAAGGATTTCGTCACACCAGTTCTTGCCAATCAACTTAATTTGTTATGACTTTGTAAATGAGGTCATTTAATTTATCTCAGATGTCTCCTAGACACAATATGCTACCATGACTAGGGTTTCAGAAGCCCAGATACGAGCAGCTGCGAGTAATAACAGGTTTCTTTGCTGTTGCTGTTCCGGTGCATCATATTTCTAATGACGACCTTCTAAAATAAACAAAGGACTGAAATTTGTATTGTTTGCCTCGCGAACCAGATTTAATAATCGTGAAATAATATGAGCTAACATCGACTAAGATCAGGCCAGATATAACGTTTCGGAATCAAGTCGCAGATAAATTATTTCTGGATTATATGCCAATTTTATTTCCTCAAAGGGGGTATGAGTTTTCTTGTGTTATTTTAACTTTACTTTCTGAACTCCGCTACATTTCATACTTCATTGCTCTGAATAAAGTCTTACCATGTGCTGTAACATATAATAGGAAATAAATTTTTAATAACAGCAAAATCTCCATACATACGTCTGGCAAGACGAGTGTCTTCCAGTGGCGTCACTAGGGTTGGTTTCACCGAGTGCGTTAACTCTGGTGTCACCCCCATTAACCTCCGTCCTGCACACAAATTCAATTTTTTTTTATAGACGGTCAGTTTGGTGTCTTCTCTCTGATAGTGTCACCCGGTGCGGTCCGCACCCCACCACCACCCCCAGTGACGCCACTGGTTTCGACAGCAAATACAAACTCTCTGACCACAAAACAATATCGACGTAAATGTGAGTGTATGTAAATTTATTTTAACTTCAGGTTAACAAAAGTTCATTCACATCTAGTTAGATGATATGTACAGTGAATTATAAAATAACTCGGCTTATATGCCTCTCTACACTTAAAAGAACCAATTCACTCTTAGTTTACAGAGTTTTCTTTTTAGTCTTTTAGAAAATCATGTATATTTTATTCTCTGATATTTACTGGAGATTTGCTGATCAGTGAAGAACGTTGCCATGGACACGGCAACTTCAGCCTAAACAGACAATAATTATATCGAGCCAGGTTTTGCGTTTGATCAAAGCAAACCGGTGTAAGACGGACGGTTCCGGAACGGTCGCTTGTAGTATTAATTCTAGTTGTGACTCTCAAATGCTATTATTTATAAAAGAATGCAGCAGAATATATGCTGAAATAGTTCTTGCTTTGCTAAATGTATGCTTTATGTAACATAAAATAGCTATAACTTACCTTTCCGTCTTCTTCTAATTGATACTTGTTTGAGTATCAAAACTCTAAAAAAAATATATAAAAAAAATTAAAACATGGAAATATATTCTTTTTATTAAAACATCCAATGTGGAACACTTTTTTACAACACTTAAAGCTTAATGTATTGATGCGTTCTAAATGACTCACATCACCATCACTTCTAAGCAAATAGAAAGCTCTGAATTAGAAATCTGAAACATATACGATCTGTACAAACCAAAGTCTATAAAATAGACTCTTTCATGTGAACTTTAACCTGCAATTATATTGAAATACAAGACAAGTTAACTTTGGAAGCCCAAAATTGCTAAATATCCACTTATCTTTCCAGACCACCATGATCAAACTTGTATCAAACAGGCATTTCTCCCTGGATGCTTTAATTGTCCTCTCCAGGCCTTACATAATTAATGAGTTGTATTCTAAATAAAAATGTTTGAAAACCAGTCCAATGAAGTACAAATAATCATTATATTTAGATCAATGTATTAAAAAATTTTTTTTTACATCTTTGATATCAAAATCTGAATAGAAACTAACATATGTTTACCTGTTAAGAGAGGCCAGCAAGGTTTTTCGACTAAAAAAAGTCACTTCAGAAAGGCAAAAATAGCATATATCACTATCCCTTATAAGCCTCAAAATCTCTGAATTAGAAACGATCTGTACATACCAAAGTCTACAAAACAGATTCCTTTTTTATGTGACGTTTAACCTGCAATCATGTTGAAATACAAGACAAGTTGACTGGAATTAACTTTGGAACCCCAAAAATATCAAATATCCACTTGTCTTTCGAGACCACCATGATCAAACTTGTATCAAGCAACCATCTGTCCTTGTATGCTTTAATTGTCCTTTTCAGGCCTTACATAATTAATGAGGTGTATTCTAAATAACAAATGGTTCAAAACCCAGTCAAATATAGAACAAAGAATCTTTATATTTAGATCAATCTCATAAAGAATTTTTGGTTACTTCTTTCATATCGAAATCTGAATAGAGAAACGAATAGAAACTATTATATGTTTACCTGTTAAGAGAGACTAACAAGGCTCTTAACTAAAAAAAAGTCGCGACAGAATGGCAATCATACCAAACCGGCATACAAGGAATATTATTGAATTTCATAATTAAAGGAATTATTGATTTACGATGTTGCACCTTTTCTATACATCACAAAGAAAGTGTTCTTGTTACGTATAAGGATGTAAAAGAATAAATCTAAAAAGGATCCTAAGAAGAACAAACCAAAGTTGCCAGTAAACTTGAAAGAGTTTTGAGTTATATGAAAAAATTAGTCATTCATACATAAAAAATTGTGTCTTTTTGAAATATTGTTTAATATTATTGGCTGTCATGATTGTTATTAATGCCAATCTCATTATGTTGTCTCAATAACAACATAAAATCCTTAGCAAGCAATTCAAGTAGCCAACCCACCCTGCATAAACAAACAACTAAACATACCAAAATAAAACAAAAAATTAAACGTACCAAAATAAAACAAACAACTAAACATACCAAAATAAAACAAACAATTAAACGTACCAAAATAAAACAAAAAATTAAACGTACAAAATAAAACAAACAACTAAACATACCAAAATAAAACAAACAACTAAACATACCAAAAAAAACACAAACAACTAAACATACCAAAATAAAACAAACAACTAAACATACCAAAATAAAACAAACAATTAAACATACCAAAATAAAACAAACAACTAAACATACCAAAATAAAACAAACAATTAAACATACCAAAATAAAACAAACAACTAAACATACCAAAATAAAACAAACAACTAAACATACCAAAATAAAACAAACAATTAAACATACCAAAATAAAACAAACAACTAAACATACCAAAATAAAACAAACAATTAAACATACCAAAATAAAACAAACAACTAAACGTACCAAAATAAAACAAACAACTAAACATACCAAAATAAAACAAACAACTAAACATACCAAAATAAAACAAAAAATTAAACGTACCAAAATAAAACAAACAACTAAACATACCAAAATAAAACAAAAAATTAAACGTACCAAAATAAAACAAACAACTAAACATACCAAAATAAAACAAACAATTAAACATACCAAAATAAAACAAACAATTAAACATACCAAAATAAAACAAACAATTAAACATACCAAAATAAAACAAACAACTAAACATACCAAAATAAAACAAACAATTAAACATACCAAAATAAAACAAACAACTAAACGTACCAAAATAAAACAAACAACTAAACATACCAAAATAAAACAAACAACTAAACATACCAAAATAAAACAAAAAATTAAACGTACCAAAATAAAACAAACAACTAAACATACCAAAATAAAACAAAAAATTAAACGTACCAAAATAAAACAAACAACTAAACATACCAAAATAAAACAAACAATTAAACATACCAAAATAAAACAAACAATTAAACATACCAAAATAAAACAAACAATTAAACATACCAAAATAAAACAACTAAACATACCAAAATAAAACAAACAATTAAACATACCAAAATAAAACAAACAACTAAACATACCAAAATAAAACAAACAATTAAACATACCAAAATAAAACAAACAACTAAACATACCAAAATAAAACAAACAATTAAACATACCAAAATAAAACAAACAACTAAACATACCAAAATAAAACAAAAAATTAAACATACCAAAATAAAACAAACAACTAAACATACCAAAATAAAACAAAAAATTAAACGTACCAAAATAAAACAAACAACTAAACATACCAAAATAAAACAAACAACTAAACATACCAAAATAAAACAAACAACTAAACATACCAAAATAAAACAAACAACTAAACATACCAAAATAAAACAAACAACTAAACATACCAAAATAAAACAAACAACTAAACATACCAAAATAAAACAAACAACTAAACATACCAAAATAAAACAAACAACTAAACATACCAAAATAAAACAAACAACTAAACATACCAAAATAAAACAAACAACTAAACATACCAAAATAAAACAAACAACTAAACATACCAAAATAAAACAAACAACTAAACATACCAAAATAAAACAAACAATTAAACATACCAAAATAAAACAAACAACTAAACATACCAAAATAAAACAAAAAATTAAACATACCAAAATAAAACAAACAACTAAACATACCAAAATAAAACAAACAACTAAACATACCAAAATAAAACAAACAACTAAACATACCAAAATAAAACAAACAACTAAACATACCAAAATAAAACAAACAACTAAACATACCAAAATAAGACAAACAACTAAACATACCAAAATAAAACAAACAACTAAACATACCAAAATAAAACAAAAAATTAAACGTACGCACTCAAAACAAAATCTTGTCAACATAATAATATAATGCCAATGCAGATGTAATATTTGTTGTTTCTTTATATTAATATTGTTTGTTTGAATTATATATATATATATATATATATATATATATATATATATATATATATATATATATATATATATATATATATATATATATATATATATATATATATATATAGATAGATAGATAGATAGATAGATAGATAGATAGATAGATAGATAGATAGATAGATAGATAGATAGATAAATAGATATTGAAAAGTAGGACCATAAACACGATAGCAACAAAATATGGAACAACCCCATCCTCACATCTCACCCAACTAAACCCTTTATCATCAAGGGTGGGGAGGAAATCCCCTTTGATAGGAATTTATCTGCTGCTAGGGTGAAGCAAGTTTTAATAGTAACAATGTTATAAATAAATTCCACAAAGATTATTGCATGCATTTCTTTTGTACTGCCAGAAACTGTATACGACGTACAAAGCCATGATATTTTATTGTACGATGTCATGATGACATTAAATGGTAATACAGGATGTCTGCTTGGCAATGGTATGTGAAGTGTAATGTGAACAACACTTCAAACACAATGTTGGCAGACATTGGCTTTTCTATACACCCACACCATGATGATGTATGCTGATTCTAGCCTTCATATTATTTTTCTAACTATTCTATTAGAACGAAACAGCAGGTTTCCAGGCATCACCTGGAAGCCATGTTCATGCGAACTTGGATGAGAACGAGACACTTTTCCCGAATTGCTCTTAAATTTTATTTATTGATGCAAATGATGCGACGAATCTTTTTCAAGACTACAGATAGACCAAGTGTAGGTTTTGACGGATGACCCAAATAAATGGAGAAGCCAAAAGAAACTGAAAAAGACTCTCGGATCTCAGATAGGCAGCACGTAGCTACCGCACGTGATGGTCACATGACGTTTAGCCGGAGACGCACACATACAACGAGTGTAACCTATTTTACCAACAAGACCATTGCATAAGATATGTCCCGTACCAGAGAGGATCCTCCTGTTTGAAAGACAACCTTTATATATCTTGCTGTGACCCCAGATTATGGTAGAGCCAGATCAGGATAATTAAAAGCTGGGAAGACACCGTCTATACTCTCTTGTAAGTCGAGTGCAATTGCAAAACTGTAGAGACCCAGATCGGCAGTTGCATAATACGCCAGCAGATCTAGGTGTATGCAATTTTTTTAGATGTCAGCAGTAAAACAAACAACATATTCCCTGATCGGATGGCTCATTATGCGCTGGCAGAGCTGGATCAATGTTTTCCTGCAGTTGGATAATCCTTATAAGCGAATAATGACGGAAAGTCTAATTTTTAACATTTTTGTTGCCGGCCATTTGTCATCTAAATATTGAAATTTTTCCACAATAGCAATGCGAAAATCCCAAATTATTCGACAGAATTAGGTTTAAAATCTACCAAGATGCATTTGAAACATTTAAATGTACATCCGTGTAGATCTGTAACTGACACATCTTCAATTACAAGTTAAGTTTACTTAACGATCTGCATTATATCATTTCTTTGTTAGCCAATTACATCCCTTTTGTTCTACCTCTCTAAAGAAAAGGTCAATAAAGAATGCTAGATATTGATTTCTAGAGGTTAAATTTATGGACAGCAAATTGCAACAAAATGGTATCAACCATAAAGAACTGTCTCCAAATTAATAAAGGAAGAATAATCTCGTCAGTTAGTCATTTAATTAATCCGCCAGTCTAGATCCACAAATCTATCACATGGGAAGGGCACCAATGTTTGAAGTCGATGGTCAATATATAAAATTTGTCATTAAACCTGTACTTTAATAGATTTTATTAGGTTTAGTGGAATCAGCCACATGTGTCGCATAGTTCGTTAGATGGACTTTTGGAAAAGGGAGATCATATAAATACCAATATTAACTAAAATCGAAGGCTAAGGAATTGTAGAATAGTTTGAGATAAATATTTTCCCGTTTTAGCTAGTTTCAGTTTGTTGTCATTTCAAATGCTCGCTGTAATGTATAATGTGTTATATTCTAAGAAATATCGAAGAGAGATTAAATATGCAGAACAATTATATATGACAGTGGAATGGGACATGACACTGAGTCTGGAAAATCAGCAAAACATAACATATGGCAACGATATCAATATTTCTTGGGAGACAGCATGCAAAAGTTGACTTTAACCGCCATAATTAAAGGGAGACAACACGGTTCTCTAGTAATGTTTAGCTTCTTTCTACTGAATTCGGAACATTAAGACACAATTGCAATAAAGTGTCATAGAAAATTTTTTATGTGGGCTTATCTCTGAATTTTTACAATTAAGACACTTTTGCAGCAAATTTCATCAATCGGTGTGTGTGTGTGTGTCTGTGTGTGTCTGTGTGTGTGTGTGTCTGTGTGTGTGTGTGTGTGTGTGTGTGTTGGATTGTTAAGGTAGCTTTAACAATCCAGTCAGATCGCTACCATGTTTGCAGTGTGACAGACGTTTAGCACTAGGGCATCCGGTCGCAGGGAGGCAGCTGAAGGTATAACGGTACCAATTGCGCATGTCCAGGTGGGCGGTGCTTAAGGTGTAGGTCCATTGCAATCCGAAATAAACAACAACACAAGCTTTGATTGGTGGATTATGTAAGAGTTGTACTTTCTGTTAGGCTTAAAAAAAAGTTTAGCCTCTTGGAAACATGTGAATTTATGCTAATTCCTAAATAGATCAAATTTTGTATTTTTTATGATTTTTTGAAAATGTAATACTCATGACTGAAAATAGGTATGTTGTGACTAGATAACTCATACCCCTGTCTAGTTCCAGCAGAGTTATCTCTCTTAAATGCAATGGAGTACCTGGTTTTGTCATCATCAAATTGACAATCTGACATTGTTCTCTATAACAGTGTGTGAGATGCATGCTAAATTAGGATAGAAAATATAATTATCTCTCCAAATATTAGCATTGCGGTCTATGGAAAAACAATTGGTACCGTGATACCTGAAAGTACCATTGTTATAAGTCTTGGGTATGACTCCGCAGGAGATGAAACCCGCAACCTCCCGTATCCGAGACGGATGCTTTAAACATTCTATCAGTGAGTATCAAAGAATGATCCGTTTTATTCATGCTCAGAGAAACCCCTATAATAAGTTCGAGAGCTTGCCGGAATAAAGGAAAAGCCTACATTGCAAATAAACCGTCAGATCCTTACACGTATATATCATTAGTAAACCTACTGGATAAAGCCGTCCAATAAATGTTTTCTCGACTTTATATGAATATTTGTATTCACGTGAAGAGAAGAGGTTTGTGTTTGTTATAGACAAAATATATATATTCTAAATAATTGTTAAAATATTAGGGTAGAAACGATGTCAACTAAGGTAAAATAATCAGAACTAAAATCTTACATAAAAACAACTTTTGCTCAAGTTTTTGTAATATTCGTCAGAAATTTTAGATGTACCATAATCTATTTGTTATATAATCCAAAGCTTAAATTAAGGCTCGCAAACTCGTGCTTAAAAGACGTGATTACAGTGATTTTTGTCTTTAATAAGCCTCTTTAAGGCGTATTACATTGTCTGTTTTCTCACTGATCTCAAGCTGGTGCTTACTACAGTTGTCATGGTGATTAGTATCGTGTATAAACCTCATCAATGCGCATGCTGATGTCTTATTCTCCCGGATCTTAAACTCGTGCATACAAGACGTGGTGACAATGATTTGCGTATTTAATAACCCTCTTCAATGCACATTTTCGTATGTGAAACAAATACGCATTTTCGATCATGTCAAAGACACTCAACTGTTTAAAATAATATCTCCTTATAATAAAACATCGCTATAAGATGTAATATTGACCAGAAGTATCCCTTGAAGTGTGCTCTTCGTTGTACACTGGTGCTAACTAAAAAGATGTTAATGTAAAATGTGTGTCTTCTGAAATACTGAACTCTGAAACCAAAAATGGTTGTTGACAAATATGCCTCTGAACCGTTTTGATGAAAGCTGTAGTTATATATATGTGTGTGTGTGTTTCTATCATTTGCATTCAAGTCTGCATAGAGTGGTCTTTTTTTAACCACTTGTACGACGAACTGCGCTATCACTTCCAAAGCTACCTGATGTGGCATTATGACTTATTTACTACTCGCCACTAGTACCCGGATTAACAACTACAATCTGAAAGTACGACCGTTTAAAATCTGGTATCTGATATAATCAACATAAAGGATATTCCCTCGTTTGTGATACAATTAAATCTGAATTAAATCAGACCGCACTCTTGCGGTTTTTACAAATTGGAGGCGTTTAATGACTCAACATTTTCTTCCCCATGACAATCTCCGATTAAGCCACTGTGTGAAGAGATTGAATGCCGACCAGTGACTCATTGCATGCGCAATTGTCAAGCAAACAAATGTCACATGAAAAAAGTATCTTCCGACAAAAAGTTATAACAATCATAAAATCTCAATTTGTCTGTATTGTCAATACATCCTGTATTACTTTCGTATTTGTTTCGTCTGCTACTTCAAAGTTTACGAGGAACTTAAATCTGATCTGCGTGGCACAGACTGAAATTCAATCATGGAGTTTGATTAGGAAATGACCCGTGATAAATGTCATAGCTGAAATAGTCAAACGAAAGAATTATTTTAATTATTATGAGATACGCAAACCTGGGTTTAAAATCAACTCAAAAGCTAATAGCGAAAATGAAATTTAATAGGGTCAGACCTTCAAATGCAGTGTACAATAGTCACGCAATCACGACTGTAATCAGATTAGAGATTAATGGTTATGATCGATAAAAATGATTGATTTTATGATCAGTTTCCTAAAATGCCAAGTCTCTTGAATGTTTTCGCATCTGTGAGGTGATTATTGGTCGATAGCAATACGGTTGCTCTATAATCCACTATGCAACACAGAATCAGGCATGCATCTGTTTAAAACTAATACGGCAGATTGTCATGCAGTCATGAATTTCTTGTATCGAAAGGTAGAGTTAAGACGATGTACGTTCAAATTAAACGTCATTCTATATATGTATATCGTACACTTAACCATTTAACTTGTACTTGTGTTGTGCAATGCATCTACTGTGCAGGGATGTTTCCATGGTGAATGTCAATGGGATTAAAACCTAACAATATATATCTACTAGGAACAGAATATCAACCCATGACGTAAACTGTAATTCTATCTACGGCACAAATAGGGAATGTTGCATGATTTCAAACTACAGTAATTGAATTTAGAATGGATACTAATATACACTTAATTGAGATATTTTTCCTCAGTCTGTCATGGACGGCACAACCACCCGAAAAAAGACGTCATAGCAGTGGTGACAAAACATAATAAAATCGTTGACTTGTAAAGTCCCATGTTATCTCTACCAATATTGGTATCTACGTTGCTCTCTACATACACTAATTCCCATCTTCATCAATTTTGAAAATATATCAAAGCAAAAGATGAATAACAATTTAATTAAGGTACACCTAAAATTACTGATGAACATTACAAAAAAACTTGAACAAAGTTTGCATTTATGTAAGTTTTTAGTTCTGATTGTTTCACCTTAGTTGACAACACTTTTACGTTAATATTTTCAAATTCAATTGAGAATATATGCATTTCTTCAACAAAAAACATAAACCTCTCCTCTTCACGTGAATTTAAATATTCATATAAAGTCGATATTAAATATATTGGACGACTTTTTTTCCAGCAGGTTTACTAATGCTAGATACGTGTAAGAATCGGACGGTTTATTTGCAATGTAGGCTTTTTTATTCTGGCTAGCTTTCGAACTTATTTTAGAGGTTTCTCTAAGAATGGATCAAACGGATCATTGTATGATACTCATTCATAGAGGGGGTTAAAGCAACCGCCTCGGATACCGGAGGTCGCGGGTTCCATCCCCGGCCGAGTCATACCCAAGACTTATAACAATGATACTTTCAACTACCTCCCTTGGTGCTATGCATTAAGAAGTTTTGTTTTGTTTTAGGGTTTTATCGCCATTTTTTCAGCACACGATAGGCTATACATGGTGGCCAGTATTATTCGTGGAGGAAGAACCCGGGAAATCCCCCGGAAAGAACCACCGACCCACGAGAAGCTACTGGCAAGCTTTCTCACATAACTACATTAGCCGAATCTTAGACTCGAACCCACGCAGAAAGAGGTGAGATGGCAGTGATCCGTAATGGAAAGCGCGTTAGACCATTCGGCCACTCGGGGCCATCTCGTTAATAGGTTAGTCTTACGACTGGTCGATCCCGTCTCAAGATAATGTGACTGTATGGGCTAAGATGATACGTGCCTGTGACATGATGCCCCAGTGATAAATATCAATATAAACTGCCACAATGCAGACATAGTAGCGATCAGACTGGAAAATTATCAAAGCTGCGTTAAAAATCGAATTTACACACACACACGCACACACACACACGCACACATCGATTGATGAAATTTCCTGAAATAGTGTCTTAATGTTTAAAAATTCAGAGATAAGCCCACATACAAATTTTGATATGACACTTTATTGCAATTGTGTCTTAATGTTCCAAATTCAGTAGAAAGAAGCTAAACATTACTAGAGAACCGTGTTGTCTCCCTTGAATTATGGCGGATAAGTAAACTTTTGCATGCTGTCTTCCAAGAAATATTGATATCGTTGCCATATGTTATGTTTTTCTGATTTTCCAGATTCAGTGTCATGTCCCATTCCACTGTCATATATAATTGTTCTGCATATTTAATCTCTCTTCGATATTTCTTAGAATATAACACATTATACATTACAGCGAGCATTTGAAATGACAACAAACTGAAACTAGCTAAAACGGGAAAATATTTATCTCAAACTATTCTACAATTCCTTAGCCTTCGATTTTAGTTAATATTGGTATTTATATGATCTCCCTTTTCCAAAAGTCCATCTAACGAACTATGCGACACATGTGGCTGATTCCACTAAACCTAATAAAATCTATTAAAGTACAGGTTTAATGACAAATTTTATAGATTGACCATCGACTTCAAACATCGGTGCCCTTCCCAAGTGATAGATTTGTGGATCTAGACAGACGGATTAAATAAATGACTAACTGACGAGATTATTCATCCTTTATTAATTTGGAGACAGTTTTGTTTATGGTTGATGCCATTTTGTTGCAATTTGCTGTCCATAAAGTTATCCTCTACAAATCAATATCTAGCATGCCTTATTGACCTTTTCTTTAGAGAGTTAGAACAAAAGGGATGTAATTGGCTCACAATGAAATGATATAATGCAGATCGTTAAGCAAAATTAACTTGTAATTGAAGATGTGTCAGTTATAGATCTGCATGAATGTACATTGATATATTTTAAATGCATATTGATAGATTTTAAACGTAATTGTGTCGAATAATTTGTGATTTTTGCATAGCTATTGTGGAAGAATTTCACGATATAAAGAATGAAGAGGATAGCGACAATGATAATACATATCACGAAATTGTCAGAATATATGATAATCAAAAGGAAGACGAAAATAAAGATGTTTGCGACGACAATGTTAAAAGCAATCTTTATAATTGTATGGAGTCTTTATGTTTTGCTTACCGAATAACACTAATTTTATGGCAGGAATTCACACTCAGCTAGTTTATGACAGCTCAATATTTATACGACAAATGGAACGCAATTAAAACGTTAAAATTAGACTTTCCGTATGTATTCGCTTCTAAGGATTATCCAACTGCAGGAAAACATTGATCAAGATCTGCCAGCGCATAACGAGCCATCAGATCAGGGAATATGTTGTTTCTTTTACTGCTGACATCTAACAAATTGCATAGAAATAGATCTGATGGCGTATTATGCGACTGCAAATATGCAGTTTTAGAATTGGTCTCGTCTTAAAAGAGAGTACAGGCGGTTGTCAAGTGCCAAATTTTTCGTCAGTGAAATCCATTAATTAATTCTTAGTCTAGCCGACAATTAACTGTCTTGGAGTAGAGTTTGACGTAGGAATGTTGTCCTGACTCGGTCACGCTGTTAGAATGTTTATAGTAAAAACGGACTAGTTGTAGGACAGGCTTAAAAAGAGGGATTTTTCTCACGTAAAGCTGTCAAAGTGATGTGAAACAAATGATAGGGTGTTATTTCGACCCCAGGTGGCATTTTTGGCATCTTGATAGGCAGTTTTCTAAATGTCTGTAGGAATAGCATTTATTCCGATTGGTCAAATCTGAAATCAGAGGGGTGGGTCGATCCCTAATATTGAAGGGAATATATACCTCGAACCACATGGATTTTAGCAGTCAGGAAATTTCTCTGCAAGAGAGAACCGAAGGTAGAAGCATTTACCAACCGAAGGTAGAAGTATTTACCAGGACTCCGAACGTTCTTTGCAGGAAAGACGTTCGTAAAAAAAAGTTGTGGTTCCAGGAAAGAAAAACTGAGTGTGGAACGTTTGTAAGACGCCAAAAACACAAGGTATTTAACTCAAATTCACCTTTATCATGATGTAATTTATGTGATGTTTTCTTCGTTATAGATGCATGATGTATTGATACTATGATACGAATAGTTCGGTATTACATTGATTTAATAACGTACTTTGATATGATGTTTCTTCGTTACAGATGCATGAAGTGTTCATATTTTTATATGAATAGTTCGGTATTACATTGATTTAATAATGTACTTTGATATGATGTTTCTTCGTCACAGATGCATGATGTGTTCATATTTTTGAATGAATAGTTCGGTTAGTACAGTGATTTAGTAATGTACTTCTGAATCATGAGTTAGAATTTTCAATTTATATACGTAGATAGGTTAATGATTGTTGTAGAAAACTCCGCTGTGTACATTTATGATTGGAAAGTGCTACATTCATTTTGAATTTATCATATTAGTGAATATGGATTGTGTGCTATGATATATTGCCTCACTTTACATAATGATTTACGGGAATATATGTGACTTTCCCAAATTCTGATGTCGATAATTAGCAGTATAGCTCTATTGATCTGAAGACTTGTGTAGTATTTGCTAGCCGTATAAAAGTTAACACTGATAGTAAGATCTGATTGTTCGATCCAGAAAGACGGACTGACAATCTCAACTCTTAAAGCATAACAAGATACTTAGGGCGTTTTACCCTTTTCTTTTCAAAGGAAAATAGTTTTTTTGAAGAGAGAGAGAGAGAGAGAGAGAGAGAGAGAGAGAGAGAGAGAGAGAGAGAGAGAGAGAGAGAGAGAGAGATAACGAGAAGTCGATATTCAAGGAGGGAAAAGAAGTCAGAAGTCAGAGTTGTGGAATCCCACGTTCAACCAAATGGCAAGTTAAAGTCGTGACGCAAGCAGAAGGAAAAACCAGTCGACGAACAGGTCATTGTGAATTTCCCAAGCAGTCCAATGTTAATGAACACTCGATTTCGTGATGAAATTTGCTATCAGCTATTAACGGCTAAATTTTGTTTATTTTATTAATGTTTGAAATTTAATTAATGTATCTAGTATTTTAAACTTTGGTTTTTATGTGTTTCTGAACTGAGTGTATTCAGAAGGAAAGAAATTGTAATTTACTCTGTCTTTCTTTTGATTTTCTTTTTTTTTTTTTTTTTTATTAAATTCTTATTTTATCTTTGCGGGGGCTCGTGTGTTGTCTTTGTTCAGAATACCGTCTCAGATTACCATCTCCATTCTAACCGGGAAAATCACACCGTAGAGGTCATCCTTTAGATAACGAGTATTAGCGGGAGGCGGTTTCTGGTGTTGTTTTTCCAAGTTGCGCAATACCTCTGACCAGGGGCTTGTGCAATATTGTACTAATAGCGCTTGATACCGAAACGTCCGTTACAGCGGTGCGTCCCAGCTTTCAGTTCTCCTGGTCTGGCTCTACCATAATCTACCATAATCTCCAGTCACATCAAGAGACCTAAATGTTCTCAGGAGGATCCTCTCTGGTGGAGGAGATATCTTATGCAATGGACTTACTGGTTACGCTCGTTTCATATGTGTGTGTCAAGGCAACACTTCATGTTACCATCACGTGTGGTAGCTACATGCTGCTCATCTGCGATCGGAGTTTCTTTTTCAGTTTCTTTTGGCTTATCCATTTATTTGGGTCATCCGTTAAAACCTACAATTGGCATATGCAGTGTTCAAATTGATTCGTCGCATACTATTTTATCACTGAATAAAATTTAAGAGCAATTTTGGAAACGTGTCTCGTTCTCATCCAAAGTCGCATGAACATGTCTTCCAGGTAATGCCTGGAAACCTGCTGTTTCGTTCTTATAGAATGGTTTGGAAATTGTGAAGGTTAGGATTAGCAAACATCATCATGTGTGAATGGGAAAGCCTATGTCTGCCAACATTGTGTTTGAAGTGTTGTTCACATTACACTTCACATTCCATTGCAAAGCAGACATCCTGTATTATCATTTAATGTCATCATGACATCGTACAATAAAATATCATGGCTTTGTACGTCGTATACAGTTTCTGGCAGTACAAAATATATGCATGCTGCAATAATATTTGTGGAATTTATTTATCACATTGTTACTATTAAAACTTGGTTCACCCTAGCAGCACATATTTCCATATCAAATGGGATTTTTCCTTGATGATAATGGGTGAGGCTGGGTGGGGTGTGAGCCAGTGAGGATGGGTTTGTCCCATATTTTGTGCAATCTTTGTATGATCTTTCTTTTCAATATGTATATATGATATCAATCATACAACAATATCAGTATCATGCAGAGGAAAAAAAATACTAGTAAAGTCCAAACGCAACCGTATGACATTCTCAGTTTCATTAAATGTTTTGAATCCGGCTATTTTGCCTTTGTGAAATAATAAAGTTGACAATTTAATCAGTATAGGCCTGTACTGAATGTAAAACAAGGCCTTAGCTTAAAGCTGCTTTACCATAATAAAGATTTTTGAAAGTGTAACGCAATATTAAATTGTATTATGTAGCACCGATTAGAATAAAATCAACATGGCATCGATATGAAATCCACATAAAATCGACACGAATCACATACAGAATGAATAAAGAAGTTGTGCATACACATTTTCAGCGGCACGAAAATGTTTCTTAGATGTGGCTTCGACGTTGTTAAAGGTAAAATCATTGTACATGTTATTGTACGTATCTGTGTAACCATACGAGAGAGTGGTGGTGGGTGTCACGATATAAGGAAATAACCAAATTATAACATGTATATGTTAGACCCTGAGGCTAATAATTTCGCTTAATAATGTACGAAGGTCAGTTCTGCGAACAATGTGTCAAGCCACTTATTTGACATGGTCATAGGAACTCGTGACTGGCGCCTTATTGTGGCCAAACTAGTTACATAACATGACCTTAACATATTTCACAGGTTGGTGATGTAATCCTGTGTTCTAATCAAAGGAATGTCGTGTGGGGGTCGTAAACTCACCATTAACAGACTGCCGTGGTGTGGACAGTGTCTGCTAATTATATGAAACTGGGGTGAATCAACATCCACTCGGATTTTAGAGAGGCGTGGTCACCATTCGGCATCAGATCAGTAGAAAGAGGCTAAACATTACCAGATAACCGTGTTGTCTCCCTTGAATTATGGCGGATAAAGTCAACTTTTGTATGTTGTCCCCCAAAACATACTGATACCATTGATACATGTTATGTTTTGCTGATCTATTATCTTGAAAACTAAACTCCAGTAGTCGCTAAATCATCTTACAGAAATTATAAGGGACGATAAGCTACTCCGACATAATTCAAAATTGGCGGGAAACTTACTATTTTGGGAATTATAAAGGACCTTCAGAACAGGTCAGTAACTATTTGCTATTTTGTTGTAACATATTACGGCAAAGTAATTGTACTTTAATTATGTGCAGTATGTATAGCTCAGTACCTAGGATTACCATTTGTAGGGTTTGATTCATTTGCAATGTTTGATCCACATATATATTTTGAGATATGAGCAATGTTTATGTAAATAATTAATATTGTATTTGGTTAATTCGTAGTAACCTCCAGCATTTATTTATGTGATATTCTAGATTTGCGACTGTTGAATTGAATTAAAACTTTGTATATTGGTTCCAGTGTGCATCACTAGTTAATAGGGATTTGCCTATTTGTGTATACTTTGTAGGAGTATCATGTGTAAGGATATATCAGCGCATGGATATGTTGATATCTGTGTACACTTTGTAGAAGTGTAATGTACAGAAATGCGTCTGATTATGTGATATTGTTCTGTATAATAAGATTGAGAATCTATATATACCGTGTACACCATATGAGAGAGAATGGGTATTTCGATGTGCACGAATGCGTGACCAAAGAAGGTTATGGCTTATCTGATGATATTGTTGTTTAGTGTGAGTTTTAGATAGCTAGAAGAATATGATATGCTAATGTCCTTGTGTGCTCGTACATGAATCTTTTAGGGACAGAGGAATTGTAGTAGCGAAATAGCCTAATGCAGTTGGCCCCGAGTCTCTGGAAGAAAAAGAAAAAGGAAGAACGGAGGCAGACGTTAGACGGACTGGAGGGAACTGAAGTACCTGTCCAGAGAAGCATAATACAGATGAGTAGGAACACAGGACAGGAGGAAAATCTGTCACACTAAGTCGGATGATGAAATAGGCCGTCACATTGTCGAGTGAAAGACGAGTGATAATGTTTTAAATTTGACTTTTATTTGAGAAATGGCGATCTGTTAATGAATAATATTAAATTGTTGTTTATTTGAATTTCACATTTCGTGTATACATTAATTTAACTGTCGGCATCGCTGAATGGGGGCTCGGATCTTTGCATCTCTCTGTCACTTCTTCAATTTCGGACAAAATCGAGCCAGGGTGGGTCTTCTCTAATAATTTAATATAATATTTGGAGCAACCCATCCCATCCTAGTTAACGAGAAACCTCTACAGTGGGAGACGCATACTAATTATCATTTATGATGTAAATATATTTTCCTTCTGTTTACCACATCTGGCTATACTATTGCGTTACCATTTCTCTCCGGGTCAAATGTCAATTCAGTTTCATTTACTGCCGAACACATCATCGCTATTAGACTTGAGCAAATGCGGAGAGATATTTATATATAACTCAAGTTTTGACACGGGTAATTTAAATTAAATCTATAAACTTTGTTCAAATAAACAATACGAATTTATATTAAACAATAAATATTACATCTGCTTTGGCATTATATTTATGTGTCTTGTTTTGGTTTGTTTAGTTTTTTGTTTACGGGGGTGGGTGGGTACTTGAAATGCTAGCCGAGGATTTAATGTTGTTATTGAGACAACACAATGAGATTAAAAACATTGGAATTAATAGCAATTACACCAGCCAACAATATTTCAGATACTTTCTTTTACAACCTAAACTCTTATTTAATGCAATTTTATTCCAGAATAAAAAAGAATAAAATATAATATTGTCATTTTAATATAATGAATGGTTTCCAGATAGTCAGAATCAATTCAAAATACATGGAGAAGAAGACGCTATTTTGCAGTGTGAACATGCTAGATGATAGTATGAATGATTGGACACGGTGTAAAACACTTCGTTATTCCTTCTCAGGTATTTCAAAGGTGACATTAAATTCCGGTGTAGGTGATACATAATGAATGAAAAGCTTTGATTATTCGTTTATTACAGGGACATTATACAAATCGTTGTACTTAAAAAGAATACTTTCTTTGGTGATGTAAAGAAAATGCGCAACATCGTAAATCAAATAATCGCTTCATTATATGAAATTAAATACCATTCATTATATGCCACTGAGTTTTCCTTTCAGAAGAGACTTGTTTTCAGTTGAAGAACCTTGTTAGCCTCTCTTAGCAGGTAAACCTGTGTTAGTTTCTATTCAGATTTTGATATCAAAGATGTAAAAAAAAAAAATTGTACTTTATTTGACTGGCTTTCAAATAATGTTTATTTAGAATACAATACTTTAATTATGTAAGGCCTGGAGAGGACAATTAAAGCATCCAGGGAGAAATGCCTGTTTGATACAAGTTTGATCATGGTGTTCTCACAGGATAAGTGGATATTTGGCAATTTTGGGCTTCCAACGTTAATTCCAGTCAACTTGTCTTGTATTTCAACATGATTGCAGGTTAAATTTCACATGGAAGAGTTTATTTGTACAGATCGTATATGTTTCAGATTTCTAATTCAGAGCTTTCTATTTGCTTAGAAGTGATAGTGATGTGAGCCAATTAGAACGCATCAATACATTAAGCTTTAAGTGCTGTTAAAAAAAAAGTGTTCCACATGGATGTTTTAATAAAAAGAATATATTTCAATATTTTTTTCCATAGTTTTGATTAAATCAAACGAGTGTTAGAAGACGGATGGGTATAGCTATTTTATTTACATAAAGCAAAAATGTAGCAAGGAACAAACAGTTTTAGCATGTATTATGTTGCATTGTTTTGTAAATAATAGCACTTGAGAGTCACGACTAGAATTGATAGTACAAGCGACCGTTCCGGAACCGGCCGACTTACACCGGTTTGCTTTCATCAAACGCAAAACTTGGCTCGACATCATAATTATAGTCTGTTTAGACTGATGTTGGCATGTCTATGGCAACGTTATTCACTGATCAGCAAATCTCAAGTAAATATCAGAGAACAAAATATTCATGATTTTCTGAAAGACTAAAACTGACGCAGTAAGAGATAATTGGTTCTCTTAAGTATAGAAAGGTCTAGAAGCCGACTAGTTTTATTTGTCATCGTACATTTCATCTATCTAGATGTAAACGAACTTCGTCTAAACCTGAAGTTAAAAGATATTCAAATACAGTCACTTTTTCCTCGATATTGTTTTGCTGTCAGAGAGTTTGTATTTGCTGTCGATTCAGTTATGACGACACTAGTCTTCACAGACGTAGCTTTTGCAGACTTGGAGACCATGACGTTATAAAACATTTATTACTGTTTCATGTGTAAAAGCACATGTTTAGATTCTGATGAAACTGTATTCAGAGCAGTGAAGTATACATTTTAGAGGAGTTCAAAACGTACAGTTAAATTGCCACAAGAAAACTCTCACAATACATAAAAGTTGGCATTTAATCCAACAATATTTGTCTGCAGCTTGATTCTGAGTCAGCTTTCATATCTGATCTGAGTTTAGACTGATGTTAGCCCATATTATATCACGATTATTAAATCTGGTTCGCGTGGCACAAAACAAAAAAAAGTCAGTCCTTTATTCAAATGTAAAGGTCGCATTAGATAAATGATGTACCGGAAAGGCCAGAGAAACAAACCTATTTTTCTCACAGCTTCTCGGATCCCGGCTTCTGAAACCCGACGATGGTAGCAGATTGCATCGATGAGTCTTATAAGATAGATTAAATGGCATTTAAAATTAAAATGCAGGAGACCATATTTACCAAATCATACAAGTAGAAGTTGATTGGCAAGATCCAGTGTGATGAAATCCTTTCTATTTATAGATTTCCTAGATTAGTCCTGCAGAATCTGAACGTAGAACCACGTGCAGCGCTGATTGCTTGACGACTATATTATGCATGCACGAGCTGAGCACATGTCCATGTGCCGAAGCAGACTGGTATTAGACTAGATTACACATGCACGAGCTGAGCACATGTCCATGTGCCGAAGCAGACTGGTATTAGACTAGATTACACATGCACGAGCTGAGCACATGACCGTTTTGCCGAAGCAGATCGGTAGATGAATACTTTTACTATACAACATATATATTTGAACAGTCTAGAGTCATATTTGATTTTAGTAACAACATGTTCAGGAGTGGATTACCAGATTATTGGAAAATTTTCTTGCTTTGTCCATATGATGTTGCAGAAAATTTTTTTTTCTGGCATCACTAACAAAAGTGTTCATACATCCTTTAATTAAATAATAATAATAATAATAATAATAATAATAATAATAATAGCATCCCTTCCAAACTCAGCCTCTTTCCTCCCTTCCGAGGTCATGGTTTTGTGTCCACGTGTGTCACATAAGCAGGTACATACCTGTTACTATTTTAGAGATCTGTAATTATCATGTCTAAGGATCTTCATCTAAGATGTCATTTACTGGAAATTTTCTGACCTTACAACTATTTTCAAGCTTCAAATTGCTGCTTAAATGCATCTGTCTCATTTTGTTAAGAATGTAAAAAAAAAGAAATCAGTCGGTCATAAAATCACGAGAAATAGGCCTTTATTTCTCAACACGTACCATCTGATTGAAATTTCGCATTAGTTTGCTAGTAATGACTACAAAGTATTGGATTAAATTAGACGTGGACAGAAAAGAATGGATAAAATATAGCTATATAGCTAAACAATTCTCCACATGGAAGCATTTCATAATTTAAAAAGAGTTAAGAAGATTTTATTTTAAGAAATCTTCCAATTTTCCTCAAAAACAAAACGAGACTTTTTCAGGGAGAAGTTAAGATATTGTGAAGCTTCTTGGATTATCTTTTTTTAAATTCTTGATTACCGAATATTCAACAGGAAAGAATCGTTCTTGCTAACAATCCTTCGAGAAATGTATCGAATAAGCTGAATTTAAAGAATACAAGCTAAGAAGTGCTTCGAATATGAGGTCAGATTCCTATACAGTGATACGGATATGGATATATATTCTCGAGATGCAAATAGGGAAGCATTATTTAAATAAATAACTGCACTAAAAATTACCTTGCACATATTTAATTGGTACTTTTCACATTTCGATATTTTGAATATTTCGTATTTATGACAAAATGTTAACAAACATGATGACTTTTATGATGATGATGACGACGACGGTAAGGCTAACAAATATCAATGATAATATCTGTGTTTGGGTCTGCGATACCGCTACACACACTCTCTCTCTCTCTCTCTCTCTCTCTCTCTCTCTCTCTCTCTCTCTCTCTCTCTCTCTCTCTCTCTCTCAACCTGTCAATAATTTCAAATGGTGACATTCTCATAGATCCACTCATCCTAGAAATATTAAGAAAGTACACGAACTTCAAAAAGCTTTAGAAAATAAAATTTTAACAGCTAATAGTTAAATGGATAGACAGTAAATATCAATTTATGCTTGCTTCCATATACAAATGTATGTATGAACTCAGATCCTGTTTTATTTGACATAGTTTCTTGAGCACAATGCACAACAGGAATAGACTATTGGGGAACACACTCGCATCAGGAGAAACTCGCCACTACTTAAGCTAATAAGTTTACTGGATCCTATTTAAGTCCATTAGAAAAAAAATCATTATATATTCTCAGATATTTCTTCTTCTCCAAAGATGTGTTAAACCAGGAAAGAATGCTACTTGCATTCAACAGAAGGAAACATTAAAGCCTAAACAGAAAATAGTGTTTACTGGGTTTGTCCTGTTTGGCTTTTGTGTAGGAAGATAAAGCCAGCATGTGTGAGTTGGCTGGTTCTGGAATGGTCGCTTGCACTAAAGTCTCACATCAGTTCATTTTTGAAATGCCGTTACCATGTTTGCGTTTAAATCAAGTAAAATGGTCCAGGTGGACTTGAATTTACAACTAAATTACTGTGTTGTATGTAAATATGCAAGAAACGGAATACGTTAGAACTCATCGGCTTAAAATTCACATTTTTTGCCTACAATTGTTATCGATAATGGCGTCTCACTGTTTTAGGCTTTCCTTGAAGATATTCATGTTTCCTCGACCCAAAGATAGTCTAATATCGACTTCTTGATAATGAAGAGTACTCAACACAAACTATTGCTCTACAATTTTGTTTGAATCAAAATAACATTTTAATGTCCCAATTTGCGAGGGTGTCTCGATTCCACACCGTTGCACATCAATGGACACGTTTACTTATCGCAAAAAAAACTATTACATTTTGTTTTTCGGGGGCCCCGAGTGGACAAGTGGTCTATAGCGCTCTCCGTTACGGATCACTGCCATCTCACCTATGTCTGTGTGGGTTCGAGTCTAAAATTAGGCTATTGTAGTTATGTAAGAAAGCTTGCCAGTAGCTTCTCGTGGGTCGGTGGATCTTTCCGGGGTTTTCCGCGTTCTTCCTCCGCCATTAATACTGGCCGCCATGTATAGCCTATATTGTGCTGAAAAATGGCGTTAAACGCTAAAAACAAAACAAACCAACATAAATGTTCAAATATCAAAATGAAGTGGCAAGGGTCCCAGGAAACTCGAAATATATGTAATATGGCCCGACGCGGTTGGTCTCCGTTACCAGTAATGTCAGAAAGAAGAAAATGGTGATCAACTTGTTGGTCTAGGATGAGATTTACTTTACACGGATCACTGCCATCTCACATCTGTCTGCGTGGGTTCGAGTCTAAGATTCGGCAAATGTAGTTATGTGAAAAAGCTTGTCAGTAGCTTCTCATGGGTTAGTGGGGTTTTTCGGGGGGGGGGAGGGGTCCGGGTTCTTCCTCCACCGTTAATACTGGCCGCGATGTATAGCCTATCGTGTGCTTAAAACTGGCGTTAAACCATAAAAAAAAAAACACCATTGTGTACTCAGGCTCTTATAAACGAATATAATAATTATGCACGAATGCAAAGTGATCTGTTGAGTTCAGCACTGTTTCATCAGCACAATCAATACGATTTGAAGAAATGTAAAATTACGTTTGAGTCTGGCTGTTATTGCATCATTTCACGACTCGATCTCCAGACTGCTTACTAGATAAAGTCTCCATATAATACTGTAGAAATCATTCAACTGTATCGAAACCAGGCAAAGACATACAAAATCCATGCACTGCATTGAGACCAGACAAACACATACAAAATCCATGCACTGCATCGAGACCAGACAAAGACATACAAAATCCTTTCACTGTATCGAGACCAGACAAAGACATACAAAATCCATACACTGCAATGGTGGAAAGAAATAATTGACTTCATCTGCACGGGCAATTTTCGAGCAGCACCCACGGTCTCCTATCAACTGCGACCACGCTGATTGGATGGAAACTACGGGATCAAATTGAATTGTATGCACTGCATCGAAACCAGACAAAGACATACAAAATCCTTGCACTGCATCGAGACCAGACAAAGACATACAAAATCCATGCACTGCATCGAGACCAGACAAAGACATACAAAATCCATGCACTGCATCGAAGCCAGACAAAGACATACAAAATCCTTGAACTGCATTTTAACCAAAGACATACAAAATCCTTGCACTACATCAAAACTAGACAAAGACATTCGTCATCTTTTCGAATTCCCTTTCTGAATTGCAAGCAGTATAAAAACATTCATTTTACAATCCGTTATGATCTGTGTCAGGTTTTCCGCGGGTTATGAGTGTTATTCGTACAATATTGTATAAGCCCCACTTGTCAAAGGGTAAATGTTACGTCCCACTTTATCAATGGGTATTGTACAACATATAATAATAATACTATAACCCACTCCCCTTTGATACTCGTTATCTAAGAGATGACCGCCCTAGGTATAATTGCCCGGTTCGAGTAGGAGAATGTATATGGTAACCTGAGTGTGTATTTTGAACAAAACAACTCTGAGCCCCCGTAAAGATAAATAAACACTTTAATCAAACACATACACAATCATGAAACTTCCTTTCATTAGGGATATACGCGGTTTAGAAATAAACTTTCACCGAATTACAATAAGATTTGAAATAGAATGAAACAAATTAGCCGTTCTATTACTGATAGTTAAAAATAATCATAGGATCGAGTGGTACAATTGACGTCAGTGCTTTGTTCGATTTTCATAACCTTCTATCCCTTGGTCCACGTTCACTGTTCCCTCCAATGTGGATTTAGAAGTCAGTTTCTCTCTTCATGCTAGGTCTCGGTCCAAGTTCTCTGTTCCCTCCAATGTTGTTCTAGAAGTTCCTTTCTCTCTAGATAATCTGCCCTAGTGGGTGTTCCGCTTGAATCCGGACTTATCCACTGTATCATGCATACACTGCAATTTCCACCTCTTAATTCTTTTGCCAACGTGTAAGTCGTTATTCCCGTACTTCACGTTATTCCCCAGGAGACTATCTACTTACTTTCAAAAGAAAATTAAAACAACCAAAGTCTCCCGTTACAATGGTTACAGTTGAGACTGTCCATTATTCCTGTTTCGAACAATCAGATATTTCTATCAGTGATAACAATTTTACGGCTAGTAATTAACTACACATGTCCTCAAATGAATGTAGTTAAACCAATTGTTAATTTGTTTGCCTTGACTTAATACATTAACTTACTACATAGCGAGGCATTGAATTATAGCTCTGCCTTAATATTCCACAGTACATAAGTCGTATACTCTGTCGCTAAATTATCTATGACATCAAAATTCTGTGAATTCACATGTAATCTTGTAAATCATTAATTAATGTAATACATTAAATTCTTAGAACACAATCATTATTCAAACAATATGATAAGTTCAAGAATTAACGTAACACTTCCTATTCATACTCAGCATAGTGTTTTTACGACATAAATTAACACCATGCCATTCTTAACTAAGAATTAAGGTAAGAATTCCAATTCATAATTCTAAAGCACATTATTAAATGCATGTATCAAATGGAATCATGCAAGTACTTCGGATTCATAATACAAAACACATTATTATAAAAATGTATCAAATTAAATCAATTATACAAATGTATCAAACGAAATCATGCAGACCTGCAAACGAAGCAAACATTACATGCAATATATAAACATCATATGCAATATACATGGGATTGAGACAATATCTTTGTGTTTTGGTGTGTCACTAAACCGTTGTTTTTGGCGGTTTTTCCCCTGGACTACGGTTTAACGTACGAATGTATTTCTCTCAAATATCATTCGAAGTCTTACTAAATACTTCTACATCTGTCCTATCAGAGGAAAAAAATTCAGACTAAATTCTAATTTAGCTAGTGCGATATTATGTTCTAAGATCTTCGGGTGAAAACACACCCCTTATTTAACCGTGACCAATCAGAATCAAATGTATTTTCTCCCGCTTTCCTCTAAACATCGCTCATGTCATGGTCAATATGATATGCTTTGGTTTTAAGTAACAGAATCTCTGTTTTCCCTCAATTCTGACACTTTCGTGATAAAATGAAACTTTAAAATGTCGCCAGCAGTCAGCCCTGGCTCTGTGTAAACAACGTTTAATTAGTACAACGGTCGCCTAGACTCTACAGGCACCTCTCTTGCATAGCGTGTCTCGAAAATCTAACTAATGGCTATCTGGCCACAACTAATGGTTTATTAATAGATCGACCGAAAATTTGGCATTTCACAATCTGATTGAAACAGGATTTGCCCATCAAATATGTCAAATGCAGCCAAAGGTGCTCAACAGTCACCCATTTCTGAGACTACATGTCTTATATAAATCGAAATATATACTTGCTAAAATGTGTGGAATGAAAACTCTACAATCAAAATAGACACAATCACCGAGAAATTGCGATACTGTGCGATATCTTACCCAATAATAACTCATAAAGGGTGAGCCTCGACCGGAGTGCAATCCTTCACAGTATCCACCAAAAAAATAACACACTCTTGTCTACTGTAACTGTTTTCATACTGGGTACCAGAAGATGTGAGACAGAAGATTTTTGTTAACTCAGTTATACTCGTATACCAATAGAGAAAGCCGTGAACCTTTTAAAGAAATTGGAAATATTTTTATTTGGTTCAGATTAACTGTATAATTTAAAGATTGTATCTTTTGTATGTTTATCAATATTTGCGTTTCGAAGCTTTTTGCTATTTTCTTTTCACTTTTAGTACTGAGCAAGTGTATGTTCCCTAAAACCTAAAAGTTAATCTCAGTGAAAATTAAACAATATTAGATATTTAAAAAAAAATATAGAGAAAGAAAAACCTGATTTAAATATTAAATGTAAAAGTTCAGATAATGTAAACTTTCGCCCAACTATGTCAGAAAATCTCATACCCGAAGCTGACACTTTGGCATTGCATGATCTTAGGTATCCGAACGTTAAAAAAATAAATATATTTTCTCTAATAAACATTAGGAACATAATAGCTTTAAGTTCAGCCTTATCTACGAGGCACAAAGGAAACATATGTATTATGCCTGCAAAATATCAACAACGAAAAGGCCGAATAAGCAGAAGATAGTAATACAGTCATAGCCTGCATCCAGCAAAATTGCTTTTCGAACTGAACTGGCTGAAATATTGCCGGATCTGTTTCCGGAAACTCGTGTGCAGGAATCGTTTAAGGCTAGCGATATGTTGTAGACTCGTGTCAGTCGTTGTTGTACACGTACATGCTCGTTTGGAAAAGACAAAGACAAAACCAAAGCGGTATTGAGCACAAACGGATTGTTAGCTACAACGAAATAATGCCAAGACGAAAGGAACGTACACTGGGGATTGGGTCGAACATGAAATACAACCAAGAACCACCATGTACGTTGAGTATTCCTTGTCGCCATTCAATCGCCTTAACTGTCGCGCGTGTGCAGAAACAGATATGTTCGATACAACCCGTCGGAGATACTAGTGCAATTGTAATCGCTAACGCGAGATCGAGTGTCTTGGTACGGTTGTTTTGCACCTCTTTGGGACTGTTTCCAGCTTGATAACCATGCCGCCTCCTAACGAAACTGTTGTTGGAGAACACCGCCAAATGTATCAAGAACGGATTTCGTACAATTCTGTTAGGAAAAATTTGGAGTCTTGTGGGAATGTGATGTGGATTAGTTCGTTATTTCTAGGATGCCAAGAACGTTTGCCAGCAGTGGGACCTCAATGAGAATGGTGCCGTGGCACGATGACGCTTGCAGACCTATCTATGGTCTGAATAGTCGGCAATCGGGAAACAAATTTTGCGATGAAAAGTACGTGCCTACGATGTGTTAGTGTAGATTCCAGTGGTTATCCGTTCCTTTATTGATTAGTTTCTTGCGTATTCGTTGGTGCTTTGTTGTCCTCATGTATCTCAGGCCTGCCATACAGCAGTGACTTCCAAAGGAACCTAAGGTTTCTTGCCTGTCGTATTGGATGTCCCCAATACAGCCTCGCAACAGGCATAGACCGTTAAAATATTTAAAAACGTTGGAGCTGTAGCTCTAAAAGTTATCCGTGCATGGTCGGCTCTTCGTCTGTGATAGGCTCCCCATCTTCCAAGCACAAATAAGAAAACACTTATATGCGCCCTTTTCCGCGAAATTTTGTTTCTAAAATATTGGATGCATAGGTTTTTCGCTAATTCCACATCGATCGTCTTCGTGCGTTTTGCACATCAACCTTTCGCAAGATGATCGGATTCGGAAAGTTTTCTGGGTCTTCTGCATCATCCGGCCTGGATACCCATAGAACTGTCTGGTAGGCTTTTCTTCCTCGGTTACGATAATTGGCACTACCCTCTCGGCTCTGCGCAAATAGGGTTCCACACAACCTCCTGTGATCCGTAGGAGGAGCTCGTCAACAATGCATGTAGGTTAAACAGCAACATTCATCTGATGTCTGAGCGAAATTTTGGGAACCCACGTAAACCAGTCTCGAAAATTGCCCATAGATTGTTCCCATCGGTCATCGTTGTAGGCAGTTGTCTCGGTAGGCAATGCACGAATTTCGCCAATGGGCGCAGTTTTTGTATTGGCGGACAACTTTACAAAGATCAACTCTTGGCTCGTGACAGATAGCACCATACAGCTATTAAGCTACTTTGCCTGGTTCGTCCTTTTCCTGCTCGATGGCTGCATCACAAACAATCGGTTTTTGCCATGGACATGTTGCATAATCATGTGACTCGGAATGTTAATGTCGAGATCTAGGTCAAATTTAAAAAAATATGTATTTTCATCTCGTCTGTCAGCGGATTAAAGACATGACGAATTTTTGAGAAAGTAAATAATGTTTCTATCAATTTCATGCAGTTATATCTCGATGAAAAGTCGCTCACGTTTGCGAGGCCGGCTTGTTAGTGGCTACCCAATGCCGACACCAAATTGTCGGCGAATTCCAACTTTTCGATAGGCACTGGACTCTGACCCTACATACCAACATAAATGGGGGCCCCGAGTGGCCGTGTGGTCTAAAGCGCTGTCCGTTACGGATCACTGCCATCTCGCCTGTGTCTACGTGGGTTCGAGTCTAAGATTCGGGTAATATAGTTATGTGAGAAAGCTTACCAGTAGTTTCTCGTGGGTCGGTGGATCTTTCCGGGGTTTTCCGCGTTCTTCCTCCGCCATTAATACTGGCCGCCATGTATAGCCTATATTGTGCTGAAAAATGGCGTTAAACGCTAAAAACAAAACAAACCAACATAAATGTTCAAATATCAAAATGAAGTGGCAAGGGTCCCAGGAAACTCGAAATATATGTAATATGGCCCGACGCGGTTGGTCTCCGTTACCAGTAATGTCAGAAAGAAGAAAATGGTGATCAACTTGTTGGTCTAGGATGAGATTTACTCTATCATCCTAACAACCAATAGCCCCTCCCCTCCCCCCCTCCCCCTCCGGCTGACAGTAGCCGTCGTTCCGACATACGGAACCCCTCACTTTACTTCTACTATGCTAATTTTGTATTATTAAAAGCCTTGTAAATATTAACACCTTTTATATTGAACCAACAAACATGAGGCTTTTATTTTCAACAGATTCTGTATTACCATTAAAAAGCTGCCCAGCGCTGACTAGTTTTGGGCGTTGTCAATTCCAGCATGGAGGGTTTCGCAAATCATTTGTAGGCTTACGTAATACCACCACCAATAAATAAAGATGCGTTCTAACAAATCGATGAAAGAAGAGAGAATTAACCGCTATGTTTTATTTGATATGTTCTCAAGCTTAATTCGAGCATTCACATTCTACATTATTTCTACAAATTTGACTGCCATATTTCGAGTTTGGTAAATAGTCTTCACACAATTGTTTGTATAAAACCATCTGATAGCAAAATACATAATTTGACACTATTTTTTTAAAAACAAATTGCAATTCAGAAAATGTAATATGCATGCTGTTTGGTGTTAATGACCCATATGAGTCAGTGTCATTGTTGTCTCCGTTACTTTTCATTCTGCTTTGCTAATTGACTTTATATCTGCACGCAAGACATGACGGTAGTGATCCATCACTGTAACTAACATTTCCATAATGAATCTCTGGCATGTCTGGCTGTAACAAATACCTGCTTGGATCCAGTAGCGTACTGCGAGCGGGTCGGTCCGCAACAGGTGAAAGGGGTGGGGTGGAGTGTGTGCCATCAGGAGCGTTGAAATACCAGTACAAATTTGTTCGTATAAAAAAAATGCAAGATTGTCTGTTCACTGCATTTAAATGTCCTGCATTTTTCTTATTTCGTATTGCTTATGACAGTACTGTACGGTTTAAAATCTAAATGCAAACATAATACAGTTTTATGTGTGCTTACATTTTAAAATTAGTTGCAGGGGTGCCAAAGAAGGGATCCGCCCCTTGTGCCAAATCCCTTAGGTACGCACTGCTTGGATCACATAAAACATATACCAATCAAGCTGGTCTTCAAAGCAAAACAAACACGAAGATAATTGGCGCTAATGGCCCCAATGTTTGCTCAAAATTTCAGTAATTTTCAGATTTTGAAGTTGCAGGTAAGAAAATGTTTCATACCTGGGCAGAGCACGCTATGTGAAGAGGGCCATTCACTGCCGGATTACCAAATAGGCAGTGTAAGCAGCTGCCTATGGGCGCCACTCCTATTAGGGGCCCCGCGACAACGGATCAAAATAATATTGCAGAGAGGGTGGGGTCAAGATTTCAACTGCCTAAGGGTCTCCACAGTGTTTAATCCGGCACTGCAGTTTTTCAAACTTTGTATGCTTCATGTAAATTTTTTTAAAAAAATCAGAATAGCTCATGTTCATTATAATGAACACCTCATTTTATCTACAATCCACTGTAGTGTGGACTGCGGTCACTAAAAAGATATGTATGTATTTGCTTAAATTGTATCCAATGTTGTGTACAGCGTTTTGTAAAAGCAAACAGTCCAAATATATCTTTGATATTTATTGAGATAAAAGCTGTGTGTTCAGTTTCTCAGGTGATAACGTGTATTAGAGTGATTTTCGATGGCAAGATGTGCTAAAGTTCTGTATAATCCGTTTTGTATATACGTTTATTCGCTTTCATGATATACAATTGTATACACTGGCAGGTTACGTACTCAATTCAAAACGAAACACTACAGACCACGATTTCATCATAACGTGAATGTCATTCATTTGCATTCGGATATGCAGATATTTAATTTACCCAATATTAAAATAAAGCAACATACAAAAATAATTTGACAGTATTTTAATTGATCTAATAATTACAAAACTTACAAAAGGAAAAAATTTAAAACCTGGTAAAATCGACACATATATAAATAAGCAAAGCGACCCTTCCATGTAGCATTTCAACTTGCCATCATTTTGTGACCAAAAAATAAAATAACATAAAAATGAACGGAAAAGAACTTGAAGTTTCTGGTTTTGAAAACTTGCATGACTCATAATTTTCATGCAAGTAATTTAGAAAGGTCAATATACATAATGGAATAGGTTAATACAGGAAGACCGTTGCATTACATACAATCTCAATCTCTATGGGACCATTCCATTACCGTATAATCATGGTTACATGTATGATAAATTATCCTACCACATCCATCATGTCTGTTTTCTCATGAAATAATTACCATCTCATTTAAAGAGCGCTAAATCTGATTCGAGATGCTGTTATTAAAATTCAAACCTTGAATAATTTCCGACAACTATTATTTGATAAAAGCCATGCTGAAAATGCACAAACCAACGGACCTTTTCTCAATCTTTTATTCAGACAGCATTTCGGATCCGGGCTTTAAAATCATGGGATGGTAGATGTCATAGACAAATCGTTTGCTGCTTAAAAATAATTTCAGCTATTTTACTGCCGGAACCTTTTCACAAATTTATTGCTAGGTTTCAATGTACAGAAAGTGTCGAGTGTAAAATCAAACTGCCAGTCCGCATTTGGTGACTGACAACTGTTGCAATGTAATTTCATGTATGTATGTATGTATGTATGTATGTATGTATGTATGTATGTATGTATGTATGTATGTATGTATGTATGTATGTATGTATGTATGTATGTATGTATGTATGTATGTATGTATGTACGTATATGTGTATGCGCGTGCGTGCGTGCGTGCATGCATGCATGTATATGTGCGTGTGTGCTCACGTGTGTATATGTGCGTGTGCGTGTGTGTGTGTGTGTGTGTGTGTGTGTGTGTGTGATTTTAACGACAAATCCTATGTCATAAGATAATGATTTCAGACACTGGTGTCACTCCCTTCTTCACCTCCCTCTCCCCAAGAGATACATATATAAAGGTCAAATGAGGGCACTAATTAGCATTATTATAGTGATTGTATTATTTTAAGAGATTGTTCCTACACCTTTGATGCGAATTTCTTCCAAGGATCTGATTATATATCTCATAAAGGAAACCTATTCTCTTGTTGCAAAATTTGCATACATTTATTTGCTTTATCAATGAAGAGTCAGAAAAATGGGGAGTAACTCCTTGATACACTATATTAATTAAAGAAGATAACTAGAATAACAGACGTACGTCAAAGGCAAGGCCAGATGGATCAGATATTTCAATGGTTTGCCCTACCAACATCTTTTGGATGTAATGATTATCTCCATTAGTATGTAGTATTAGCCAATCAGCATCGTGTAACAGCGGTGCATACAAAGGCCGAAAATGGTGGAGGCAACTGACTTTTAATGGATACTCTGTACGTTTAATATCAAAAGTATAACAACGTTCCAGACCAAAACTAGTACATGTGTATTTGCCGTAATTGATGTATTTGTACAAACACAGACCGGCAGTGGGGGGGGGGGGGAAATTGTTTATTTATAAGTCCACTCCAGTTGGGTACTCCCCTTGTCTCGATCATATAGGAACAGCATTCAAATTCAAACAACTTGAATTTGATTGGATGATGTGGTCTGTCACCGCATCCAAATGAAATGTTACTGTACAGATCCAAAGCACTGAAATATGTGATCGATCCGCCAAGGTGTATATCGGGTTAGCACATCGGAACCTAGGCTACCAAAGATGTCACTACAGGTTCCATCCCAAATTCTCTCTGTTTCCTTGTTTACATGCACCCACGACCCAAACCCCACCTTCGGGTCTTTCCGTGGGTAAATATTGTACAGATTTATCTAAATTCCATGCAGTAATAATAATAATAATAATAATAATAATAATAATAATAATAATAATATCCGATTCTTTATACAAAATTTAGTTCAGCTCTAAATTAAGTGAAGAGTCTCGTTAACATTGCGTTTCTTCTCGTGCAGAAACATAATTGATTCTCCTTTTGGCAAACAACGTGGAAACTTTAATTTCTTTCATGACATACAAACTCTTTGACAGATCTTGTAGGGTCCCATTAGCACGTGCTGGTTCACCTCATTAATTTGTCAGTATGCTCTTTCAAGTGACCCTTGACTGTCAACATCCAAGGGGTGATAATTATGGATGAAAGCTGTGAGACAGTCTAAAGTTTCGTCTTCATTATACTAAATGCGCTTGTTAGGTGTCATCTGTCACGTTATAATTTACTCGGCATTTCACAAGCAAAGGATCGTTTTATTGACTCCAAAATAATTATACTTTCTGAATAAACAATTTCTAGTAATCCATTTTTTCACTCTTAAATTAAAAACTTCGGATATAAATAGTGGCTTTATACTAATAATTAATAAATGTGGTTTCTTGCATTTTAAAAAAAAACTTTTGATTCAACAATCTCTTCATTATAATGGAATTAAAAGATTTATTGACATAAGTTTACAGAAATATGTTACTCGAACATCATCTTCATTACTTCTATTGCACAATTTTGATATGGTTGTGAATCTTCTTTTCTTCACACGTTCATTATTAGTTAATTGATTAGCACATTTGTTTTCTTTAATACATTGACAAAATAAACATAAATCTACGCTTTAAATGAAATTATGTTGTAATTGATGCATAAAGGAATCTGTTTTCAGTGTAATGACATTTTCAAACAGAATGGTAAAATGAGTAGACTTAAATAGATATTAATTAACTGCTACTAATTAACTACCCTGATTTCATCGTGATCATTAACAGACTGCTTAATCAATGTAATGTTTAATCTTGCTTTTTTTCTTTCCGTTTAGCTTATGAGCATTATGTGTTAAACGCATTTTTAAACGTCATGTTCAGTGTGTGTGTGTGTGTGTGTGTGTCTATATAAGGAAGTACATTACCAAGCATTACTTCATTACACATATATAATGACGTAATACTTGATATCTTATTTTAACATTATTGCCCTAGACAGAGTTACCTCGCTTAGTCCAATATTCCCAGGTTCTTGCTACTGGGTGTAATTTTTTGTCAATCAAAATGTTGCCTTGCCGAATATTTTAGGTATTGCGAAAAATGAAACTTTTACTTTCGGACAATTATCCATAATATCATCAGCAAGGTGTTGAAACAGTGACACATATTTTGTATGCCTTGTCAGTTTAAACATTCGAACGGAAACGATAAAGACGATGTTAAGGGTTTACTATAATTTTAAACAAAATAATACAATTGCGTTGTATTTATATAGGTATTATAGATTCTTTTACACACACACACACACACACACATACATACATACATACATACATACATATATATATATATATATATATATATATATATATATATATATATATATATATATATATATATATATATATATATATATATATATATATATATATATAACGTTAAAGCGCTCTATGGTTAAATCTCTGTAGACAGAAAATGTTACCCAATCTCCCCCATTCTCTTTCTCTCTCTCTCTCTCTCTCTCTCTCTCTCTCTCTCTCTCTCTCTCTCTCTCTCTCTCTCTCTCTCTCTCTCTCTCTCTCTCTCTCTCTCTCTGTGCCTGCTTGTATTAGTAATAACTGCTAACTTAGATAAACCTTTCAAAGTGATCTTAGTTCTGTCTGCTTTCAGCCTATATAATCCAATGCAGGATAGTTATACACCAGCGATCTCTGAATAAGCGGTACAGGTATAAATTTATACCCACTTGACAGCTCACACAAATATCCTCGGAATTTCGAGAAAAAGGGTCGTATATTTGCATTCGGATGTGTATGGAATTCTTTGTTCTTAGACTTAATGCATACAAACGCTGATCGTAGACATAATACCTCGCGCGACTGGCTTTCGCTTTTATTACCATCTCGCTAGCACATCGGTATAAGTAACTGTTTTAATCTAAAATCTACAAAAGTAAAATCGTTACCTGAAATTTGAACAATAACTATATTTCTATATACACAGTACTTAAATCAACAAAACGTTTTTTTCTCATGACTTTTTACCTCGGTCATTTTCGTGTTGTCGAATGGTAGTTGACTCAAGCGGTTCTTATTTCTTTGAAGGATTTTTTAAAATAATTTTTCTAGGTCAATATAAATTTTTTAGGTCAATATAATTTTTCTTATTACCCATCCTTCGTTCCAGCAAATGTTTAGATGATGACGCAGCAAGTCAACTCAGACTATTGGGCCATATAAACCGTAGGAGTTCTGAATTCGAAGTTAATTTGTCACATGAAACATCATATCCTAAGAAGAACATTAAAAGATCATAAACAACCGATTTTTCAGCACTATACACCGCTCTGGAGCTGAACATCTGGCCCTGCACGATTATCACTTTTTAGGCAAGGAAACAACATTGAATCTGCAAGCCCTAAATCAGATATGGTATATGTACTTGGAGTAAAACTATATAATTTATATTACGCATGCTGGTAGAAGAGCCGAGGTCCAGAATGTCCTGAAAATTCTGTAAGCCTCTATGCATTCAATAAAGTTAAAGAACGTGGTTTGATTGGGGGGGGGGGGGTATAAAGACTTTCAGCTTAAACGTCAGTTTTGTTCTTCAAAAGATTTCCGAATACTGAATCATGTTTGTCTTTTAAAGATTCTTAGATTGTATGATGAAGGACATTAAACCTGATCCACGTGGCACGAATTGAAATTCGATTCTGGAGTCTTTTCAGAATGTCAATGGCCAAACAAAGCCGGCCTTTGTATTGACGGCTTCTCATAGCAGAGCTGTAAAAACTCCATGGTGATCACAAATTTTCATTAAAGCGCCGTCTGAGATAGATTTATTAGCATCAGGAAAGACTGATACAGGACTGGACCATACACTGTAAACACTGCACAGAGTAGATATAAGCGGTTATGATTTCTTTTCTTTTCCACAATATTAAATATCGATTTTTGGTTTAGTCCTCTAAACTATAAACTTATAGATTTGTTATGCCTGAACGAGTGTATTATTCGGCCGCAATGAATGATCTCTACATTACTTTAGCTGTACATATTGCTTGTATCCTCAAAGCTTGAAAGAGTTGTGTGTGTGTGTGTGTGTGTGTGTGTGTGTGTGTGTATTTTAAACGTAGCTTTAAACAATTTTTCAGTCATATCGCTACGATGTCTGCAGTGTTGCAGTTTATAGCGGGGGTGGGGGGAACAAACTATTTGTGTTATTTATTTTCATTTTTCGGTAGAAATACTATATTCAGTTTTGCTATTTTTCGTTTTTGAAATTTTCGCGCCATTAAGGCATCTACTATTTTGTTTCATCTCTCTCAGACGCCTATTTCATGCCTCCAAGCGAATTACTTTCGTGCAAAATTTAATGTTAAAAACATAAATATTGAATAAAAGTAATAATTTTAACATAGAGGCTATTTAGAAGACACATTAATCTGAACATTTTTTTTAAAAATATATAGCACAGAATGTTGTAACACTGACCAACATAATTTTTATTGTAGAGTTGTCATTAAATATGTCCTCAAATTAAACTGGGGACCCATGTTACGCGCACCGCTGGATCAATTAAAACTACGAAACAGCAGCCTGAATGACAAATCTGATGTCACAGGAGAGTGAGTTCATACACACCCCTTGTCCATTTAATTCGTCCATAATTGATGAATTTGTAGACCCACACAGTCGAGCATAGGAATAATTGACAATCCTATATGTCTTTAATTATCATGGTGATTGTTGCTAATTGCTAACGATAAATCTTGTTTAAAGATAATGGCTTCCAATTCATGTAGTTGTTGCAAGGGAAGGGGGGGGGGGGGCGGGAGGGGGGACTTTTTCTTTTTGTTGTTCCTGTTGCTGTTGAGGTATTGTTTGGGGTTTATTTATCATCCTCCTTTCTTGAAGAAAGTTTTAAAAATAACGGGGCGGACGACGACTTCATAAGCAACGGATGAAAATAAACGGACATGGCAGATGTGAACATACAGTATAAAATGTCAGATACAATGAGGCATTACAAAGATTCATGTACACAAATCTATGAATGCGTATTCGTTAAAAGCAATTTTCACATAATGGAATAACAAATGAAGCCGTACAGGTACTCACAGTAATGTCGTTGATCCGATAATGATGTTTGGGTATGTTGTTTCTTTTAATAGCACGTTGGTAGAATAATTCTTACATATTATAAATATTCCGTTTTTCTTACTTTTCATGATTACAATAGATAAATCATTGTAAAATCATTACAAAAAAGACAAATAAAACAGCATCAAATATTCGAAACCTATCGTCTGTAATTGCTTATAAGTCAATTGGACTTCATACAACAAAGAACCTGATCTGCTATAGCATAAAGCGACTGTATATCAGGGTCTATGATGTTTGTTCTCTTGATTACTCCTAACAATATGCACTTGAAAAGATCTACCAATGCATTATGCGACCGCAAACAGGATCTGTGCAAATTGCAGTTGGACTCGACTGATAAGCGAGCACATACGGTACGAAAGAAAATGCCTCTTGCAATTTGTATTCAGAAAAGGAGACAGGAATATTACTATAAACGCATGAGAGTCCTGATCAATCCAGCAGTTCCCACATTAATGAATGAGGTTAGTGCACTAGCTTAATAACTATATGGTCCCAGCTTCGATTTCTGCTACCTTCTAACGTGTAGAATCTTCCAATCCAATGTCAACAGATTTATTTAAATTTAACAGATAGCTTCTACCACAACAACCACTGATAACACCACCGTTGGACTGTTGACACCTCACATTCTTTACCAGTTATGGGCTGAAACGGAGTCATTATAAATTGTTGCATAACTTCTCGCAAATATGTCGGAGGTTACATTTTTACAATTGTTACTTTTCCATCCTGATTCACATTCCTGAAACTAGAATTATAATTGAAATATAAATATTAATTTCAATACATAGGTAGGACACATGTGGGTGTATTGAAATTCTGTCTTACAACATTGTATCTCAAGGACACTTCAGTCCACCTTTCACACACCATTGCTTATAGAGACCTCTTCACGTATATTGCTAAATCATGTTGCCATACTATGGTACAGTTATGAGTAATAATTACTACCCTCTTGTCTCCTTCACAAATTGCTTGGAAACAAATATGTATCGAACGTTATCATCATAATCAACCCCGTCATCGTCATAAATCAAAGTAATTATTGCAGTATATCATGCGAGTTTCCGGTCTGGAAAATATCGCAAGTGCCAATTGTTGTCCGATTTTCTAAAGCGTTTTAGTAATCTCTATTTCTACCTTCAGAGAGTCTCAAATGCACCTCAATCCCTCGGATTTCACTTGACACAATCCCTCGGATTTCACTCGAAAAAAGAGCACTTCAGAAAGAATAAATGCAGAGGTAAATATGCAATATACACTACAATATAAAGGACAAATAAAGAAAGGCAAAATTCACAAAGTAAATATTGCAAATCGAAGTCGAGTGCCTTGTTGACAATTAAAATTTCATCACCCGTTTTATGAACAGGACGGGTGTCAGGATTAAGTAGATTGAAATGTTATGCAACAATTTTGCGCAAACAGTGGCATTTAAATGTTATGATCAACTGAACGTAATTAATTGCTGAATCTATCCAACAAGTTAGGTAAACGTCGCGCGTGAGTTTTTGAGCACGTGCACTATTATTAATCAATACATTTCGGCATACCCAAAGTTTGAAAAAATTTTAAAAAATAGACTTTAGCAGATCAGGAACTGCAATCGCCAAACAACGCGGTGCCGGAGTTTTAAGTCAATTAGTGTGCCAGACAACTCCAGAGACTGAATTTGCAGGGCGTTTGAAGTTTCAGCTACAGAAAGATTGGACTTACACTAGAAAGAGTCAGATCTATTGCTGAAATATAATGTTCCATAATTCATATTATTGTTTAATAAGTCAACAACACATACCATCTGGACTGAGAGGATGAAAGAACAAACACGAATGCTCATTAAATATATAATAGTTTACCAGATAACTGATTATGGTTTTAACAGTGACCCGAAACCGGATAGCCTCTTATTGTTTTAACAGAGGGTCTGTAATCGACTTCAACCAACATAAGATGCTGAAAATGCATAAACACTGTTGAAAATATTGATGGAACTTTACCTCGTCCACTTAAATCCACACTAAATTGTCAAAGTCTGTTATTCTTACCCTTTCTTTAACCGTTTCATAAGCCCTTGCATTACCATCCTTACTGCATCTAGCAGCACCTCATGTTGCGACCTATTTTGAATTACTGCGATGCTGTTTTATAATTAACTTTAAATTAGTTCTTTAAGACACCTGTTATGTGTAGTCGTGTATTCTACGTGTAATGCAGTTGGCAATCACAAATATCATCCCCGCCCCCATTCGTATCCAGAAAACACTTTGGACAATGAAAGGTTGACTGAGGCGTCGATCATTCATTCCCTGGTGTTCAAATCATTATGGTGTTGCTAAATCGGAACCTTCAAATGGACTTGAGAGATGTCCACTTTCTTAACATGACGAAATATAACAAATGATTTACCTGTGTCACCTGTGTAGAAGTCCGTCCCTATTTCGGGTTGGTGAAAATTATAAATTCTCTTAACAACTATTAATTAAGCTGACCTTTCCCCCGCGTGAAGGTGGCGAGAGGGCTACTCAGAACTCACAGGTATGAAAAGGACAAATCTTTTGATGATGGTGGCACGCCCCAATTATAAAAACTTGCAGATCTGCGACAGCCCGTGACTAGATTTACGTGTGTTCGGCGTCTTGGTCTAAAATCAATCGGTGCCTGCTGGACAGTTCCACAACGGTTCAGGCTGAGAATTCGGGGTCTTTAGGGACGTGTACTGTTTTGTTAATTTATAGAAGATAATACAAATAACAAATTCATATATGTAATTATCAGAGTAAAACGTGTGCCTTCGTGAGCTATAGATTTGCGAACTTGTTCAGGCGACATGTATATTTATGTAGAAGGACTAAGATGTTGGTTTAATAAATATAAATCAAACGTGGATCAGTGCGATATTATTTTCATATCTTCTCCATACAAAAGAAATGACACTGACGATGATTGGCGAGTATGCAAGACAGTGACTGCAGTAATCACTGCACGTGTTCAACAAATAACGTGCTAATTTTTTCGACCCTATGCAGGCGAAAAGGTAAACTATAACAAAAATCGTATTTGTATCAGTCATTATAATGACCATAACTGTAATTATTCGAAGGTTTGGTAGGCAACTTCAGCGCTTTCATTAGTGAGAGACCCTGGTTCGTAGATATTTTTCCTCACGGAATTTAAAAATGGTGTCTGCAATATTCTATCACACTAGATATTTGTGCATTTTTTCTCACTTGTATGGTTGCATAGCGAGACATGTGGATAACGCTAGATTCGTGTGCATTTTTGTCTCACCTGTATGACTGCATAGACAGAGATATAGGTCACATTCCAGCAATGATGGTAATAGCAGTGGTCGAATACAATAATATTTAGCTCTCAAGATTTTTTTTTAACTCATCAAACGTTCAATTCATCTTACTATGGTTCGTCGAGGTGTTTAAGTGTTTCCATGCAATCCTTCTTGGCAGCTTGGTTTTCAACGGAATCCTTGTTGAAGATTTATTGTTCCTCGCAAACTTTGTAAAAGACGAAATCCTAACACTCATCAAAGCATGGTTTGCACACGAGGCTAAGTTTTTCACGGAATCTGTTGTGTTCCATCATGCACTCTATACTGGATGACTTTCCAGCTGTGATACTTACCGCGATGGTGAAAAAATTAGGATTCTGCATTAAAGGGTGTTGAACTAACTCAACGATCATTACAACATGATTCGCAGACGAGGCCTAATCTTCAGGGACATCCTTGATGGAGAGTTAGAGCTCCAAATAATCCTTGCAAGAGACGTAGTCGTCCATGGAATCTCGGCTAAAGATTTTATGCACTACGGAATCATTATTGGAGACTTAGTACTCCCGGAATCTTTGTTTTTAAAAGACGTAGTTCTCCACAGAATCCTTGTTGAAGTCTTAGCGTTCCGTACAGTCCTTGTTGGTAAACTTTTCAATTGATGGTAATAGCGTGTTTGAAAACATTATAATTTGTGTTCCCTCCTTTTAAACTAGCCTAGCATACATTTTAGCATGATACCGAAAGACGGTTTAGTGTGTATTTGTATATTGAATTGCATTGTGTGCTTGACGACTTTTGTTCGTTATTGATGATAGAGTAATTGCTTACCTGATTGCTGTATGTTCCTAAGAAATAAACAAGATGTTTACTTGAATCTGGGTTCAGTTTGCATATTATAAATATTTTGCAAACTAAGTTTTCATTTCTGTTTAATATCAGTCTTTGTCCTGGTACATCATGACATTCAAGTGCATTGGAATTCATTCGGAACATTCTCTACTTTTGGATATGTGCAAGAACATTTAGGGTTATTTGGGATTTAATTTTCAATACAGTCTTTATCGTTTTAATTTCAAGTTGTATTCGAGGGAAATAAATTATTTAGCGATGCTGCTAAACTAATTAGTTTTAGTTCTTTTTGTTACGTAGTTTAAGACCATAGAACCGTAACAGTTGCTGTACGAAATCTATTTCGGAGACGTAGATAGCCACAGAATCCCTGGTGAAGACTTAATGTTAAATATAAATATTGTTGGAGACAGTGTTCCGCGTTTTATTAGAGTCATAGAGACTGTTGAATTGCAATGGGAAACTTATTGTTTAAAATTAATCCGTATTGGATACGTGTTGTTCTATTTAATCCTTTTAATAGACTTTGTGTTTCACTAACTTGTTTTTAAAGACTCAGTGCTCTACTGAAATCTTGTTAAGGACTAAGTGTCACACAGTATAGTTGTTGCAGGCGATGTTCCGTGCCATTCTTAGTATTCCGTAGACTACTCATTGGAATTTAGTGTAATGTGAAATTATCTGCTGGATAATTAGAGTTTCACTAATTGTGCCAGCTTCTGCGCTTTATATTGTTTTGTTTGTTTTTTTGTTGTTGTTTTTTTTTAAAATTTGGTTCGTATAAACGTATTTTTTACAATAAATTTATTATTTAAATCCCAACTCTTCTTTCACGTGTCGATCCCTGCCACGAAATCTGTGTGTATATATATATATATATATATATATATATATATATATATATATATATATATATATATATATATATATATATATATATATATATATATATATATATTTATATTTCTACTGAATGTTCTAACATACGAATGTTCTATCATATTTTATCATATCTTCTTTATGTGCAAATCTAAATACTTGGTCCAGTATTTCAAGTTGACAGCTGCAACAATATTTCTCTGTCTTGATGAGCTATATAGCTCAGCGTTGTAATTATTTGTAGCACAAAAACAGTTTACATCTGTGTTTTCCTCATTACTGGATTCCTCTACATTTTTGGTATTTTCACATAGAGAGATACCTCGATGTCACCAGTAATATTATTTTGTTCAATTAGTTTGTCGGTTGGTTTAGTCTAGATAGATATTAAATACCTATGTAATGGTATTTAACCTCATCTGAATTGAAGTAAACATTTTTTTTCTTTTTTGGCAGAGAATAGCTAATAAAAGAAGTTGAACGCTATCTAAGAACGATTGATCCTTGAGAAAGCCATCTTCTAATTACTATCCGTTTCATTTTGTTTTCATGCACCATATACAAACGTTATAGCAATATTGCTTTAAGTAATTAAGATATCTCATTAAAATTGCTTTTTTTTTTTTATTCTCGTACTAAATACATACCGGTTTTTAAATCGCAGTCTAACCGCTCCGGTGGCATAGTGGTTAGAGCGTTCGCCCCTGAAGCGGGAGGTCGTGGGTTCGATCCACGGCCGAGTCATACCAAAGACTTACAAAAATGGTACTAACAGCTGCCTCGCTTGACGCTCAGCATTAAGAGGTTAGTGTTAGGACTGGTCTGCCTGGTGTCAGGATAATGTGACTGGGTGGGACATCATGCTACATGTCTGCGGCATGATGCCTCAGTGCTAGACATCACTATAAACTGCCTCACAGCAGACATCGTAGCGATATGACTGAAAAATTGTTAAAGCTACGTTAAAAATCCTAATCAAACAAACAAACAAACAAATCGCAGTCACAGATCTAAATTTGAACAAGCAATTTTCTCTGTTTTGGAAGGAAATGATAACTCTTAACGTCCAAGCGATTATTTTCACCGAAGTTCCTTAAAGCTACAAACACGCCGCCGAATCTGTGCCAGTGCTCATTACCGGAAATTGCCGATCATGCTTTTGTAAATATTTTAGTATCTATTAAAGCCATTAATCTGTATCTGTCTGACAAATTTCATCCAAAGCTCCGAGCAGTTTCAGAGATATTAATCTTTAAACATCTTCTTACACACCTTATCTGATTTTACCATTGTTTTATTTTTATTTTTATACTTCCATATTCTATAGACAAACATCTATTGTACATTGAGAATTTGGAAAGTTTGCATTTATAACTTTCGAAATGCTTCCAAGTGTTTAAATTGTGACGCCATCAGCTCTGTCATCAGTAAAAAGATCTGGAAATTCTTTATCAAGAGCATGCCCCAGCTATAATAATAATAATAATAATAATAATAATAATAATAATAATAATAATAATAATAATGAGGAGTTTGTATAGTGCCTAATCTTTAGAAGCTCTAAACGCTTTACAACATCTATTATCATATGACTACCCAAAAAAAAAATGAAAAGATTTGAAATTAGAAAACAAAAAATCCCGAAAATATTTAAGGTAGGAAACATTATTAGGTCTTTAAGTTTGTTCTTGCAGTCAAAAAAGGTGTTAAGAGCACTATTGAATTCGATCAGTGTGTTATTATTATTATTATTATTATTATTATTATTATTATTATTATTATGATTGCACCTTGTAAACAAAGTATGTTTGTATTAGGAGTTTGATAAAAGTCAGTCTTGTTTACAGTTAAACTTGATTATTTCGTTGGAAATCTTCACATTCTATTACGTTACAGGTTAAGTGAAAATTTGTAGAAACAGGGGTTTGATAAATATTTCTTCTTCTATATTAGTCTGTGGCTCTGCATCTTGACATATGATATAATTCGAAAAGAATTATTTATTGAAAACAATAATTGGAAATACTTACGTGCTTTTTTACTGTTTAATTAATACTACCTTGAGAGCATTTTTAACTCATTCCAAGACAGTACGGATTGCATCAATGGAATTTATCAGAACATTGGAGTTCATTAGGAACATTCTATATTTTTCGACTTGTTATAGGACATTTAAGACTATTTGGGATTTCACTTTTACGCTACTGTAAGCTTCTATTAAATTTTCACTTAGTCACGTAAATAAATAAATAACTTCTTGGTTTGACTTAAACTGTTTGTTTCACTTATTTGTTACATATGGCAAGACTTAGATTAGTAAGATGATATTTTTATTAAAAAAAACAGACTGTTTTAAAATAAAGGACAAGAGCGAAACAATGATTATAATATCAAAATGTATGTTTCTTTTCAAGTTCTGCTCAGTTAGACTCTTAACACGGAGACAGTCGCCACGTGTACTTGGATTTAGTTTTCTATACATGCATGGGTTAACTCTTCAAAGCTATCAAATTATTTTTGCTCTGTTCGTCTAATAATACCTGCATTACTAAATTACATTTACACGGACACGTTAATAAATCTTCACAACCACCCTGGTTTAATACATTATAACTGTGTGTGTGTGTGTGAGAGAGAGAGAGAGAGAGAGAGAGAGAGAGAGAGAGAGAGAGAGAGAGAGAGAGAGAAGAGAGAGAGAGAGAGAGAGAGAGAGAGAGAGAGAGAGAGAGAGAGAGATGTATTTGTAGGTCTGACATCCACAATACCCCAGCCCTTGGGTCGGCCGCTCGAATGTGTCCTTGGGTAATGCAAAACCCATAATGTAATAATTTGAATGCGTCGTACAAAGTATAAAGGCTTTCAAGTCAAAACACTTACTACTACGTTTGGTTGAAATTCGACAATGGCTTTTGTTAAGACGTTGAAAATAGCAATTCTTGACGAAATTTATAATGGACAACAGATGCTGAATACACTGTATTTTTGGGTATATGAACTAAAAATATGTTAAACAATAGATTAGTTGGCTACGGAAGACCATTGGTGTCAGGTAACGGTTAGGTTGTCATTAAAGATATGTTCGCAATACTTTTGTGAATATTTGCAATAATATTAGAAATGTACTAAATCGCATCGCAAATGTTCACAATTCTTCGTGAATGTGCCTTAAAGCTACTATCTTCATATTGGTGAACATTCAAGGTAATACCTTTATACAGGTAAGTCTTCAAACCCATGCCAACCGCTCTGGCGGCCTAGTGGTTAGAGCGTCCGCCCCGGAAGCGGGAGGTCGTCGGTTCGATCGCCGGCCGAGTCATACCAAAGACTTAAAAAAATGGTACTAACAGCTGCCTCGCTTGACGTTCAGCATGTCAGGATAATGTGACTGGGTCAGACATCATGCTACATGTCTGCAGATATCGTAGCAATATGACTGAAAAATTGTTAAAGCTACGTTAAAAATCCTAATCAAACAAACAAATCAAACCCATGCCATCATACAGGTAAGCCTTCAAGCTGTCATCTTAATACAGGTAAACCTTCAAGCTAGTATCATCATATAGGCAAGTCCTCAAGCTAATACCTTCATACGGGTAAGTCTTCAAGCTAGTACCTTTATGCAGGTAAGCCTTCAAGTTTTTACCTTTATGCAGGTAAGTCTTCAAGCTAGTACCTCAATACAGGTAAGCCTTCAAGGTAGTACCTTTATGCAGGTAAGCCTTCAATCTAGTACCTTTATGCAGGTAAGTCTTCAAGTTAGTACCTTCATACAGGCAAGTCTTCAAGTCAGTACCTTAATATCAAAGAACCATCCGTCTGCTTTTGCAATCTACTCAATCATTTAAGGGATTTTTTAAAATAAACAATTGCACAGAAACTTAAAATTTTCATGTTTTTATTAAAATATTTTGCATGTATCAATGTAAGAATGTATGCGAATATCACACTTCCCATTTTACATACAAACAGCCAAACAAGACATCAACATTCACAATGTCTAGATTTAAACAAATTGCATTCACCTTCTAATCCATACCTTTCTAAAAAGGATTACAAAATCTGAACTTATATTCATATATAATACTGAGAAACTTTGTAGCAAAAGACACTTCCAAACACTTTTTAAAGAAATAACTTTTATAAGGAGAAACGAAAAGCAATGAAAAGCTTTTATGACTCCATGAACATCATTGCAAAAGGTGAACATTTTCTAATTTTGCTTTTTAAAAAATGACTTAAACATATTTACTGTTAAATTTAAACACCTGGAACTAAGACAATATGATAAAGCACACTGTTAAATATTTAAATTACATTTTTAGTTTCAATAGTTTCCTTAAGTTTCCGGGCGAAAGTAGATATGAATTAATAGCAATTTACACAAAAACTGTCACATGACCAACAAAATGGCATCAATTACATGACCCAGAAATCAACACCTGATGAGGACTATGAGGATACCTACAGAAAATGGTGACACTAAAAAGATATCATAATCTCAATTATCTGCTTGATCAGTTGTTCAAAATTTATTTCCCTTTTCTGTGGGCTGAAAAATAAATCCCGTTTCCTTCTTTTCATACTGATCAAACAACAATACAAATGATCCGACTATTTGTAAAAATGTACAGACATTTTATGAGCCAGGGCAAACATACAGTCTTTCTTATTAAAAAAAACCCCATCAGATATACTTAACTGATGAGTGGCTTACTGGTTCATCCCCAATCCTTTGCAAGTGGAGGTAACTCATGATAATTCTGCATCAAACAGCCTGTTAGCAAATAATCAAATCTGGTCAATAGGCATAACGACAGTCAGGTACAACTTTATACATTGTACAAATAATGCTTCATTTTTTTTCTTCTCAATTATTAAATTGTTCATGAAAAGATAAATTACAGAGGCACAGAATGGCGGAGTGGTCTAAAGTGCTCACCATTACGGATTACTGCGATCTCATCTCTGATTGCGTAGGTACGTGAGAAAGTTTTGCCAGTAGCTTCTTGTGGATTGGTGGTTCTTTCCAGTCTTTTCCCGGGTTCTTCCTCCACTATTTATAATGGTCATCATGTATAGCCTATATTGTGCCAAAAAATACAACTGTTTGAATCTGGACTTGATTATCTCACCAAACTATTCTTAACACAATGACAATACCTCCACCAGGTACTAGTCATTTCTATTTTTCTCTTAATTTGATAGCAATTTCGAGCTTCAAGCCTGAAGAAAATGAATACCTAATAAAAAGCCTATTTGTAAAAGTATTATTACGGCTATTGTTATTATTTTCAAATGATAACATGCAAAAAAGCATTGTTTGTTGTGAATTTAACATGCCCAAACAGTATGAAATAGAGTAAACTCTCTTGATTAGACAAGAATGGCCTACCTTGTTTAATGTTTGAAGAGCATAGGATGTGGGACAACATGCAGAAAGGTTCATTAAAAAAAATATTTTAAAAAATTTTGCTGAGTAAAGTCCAGGATTATGATCAAGCTAAGAAAAGTGGCTGAGATTATGTCCAAATAAAGTGGAGCGGCAGAGATTACAATCAAGCAAAGAGTTGAAGTTTGGTTATGAACAAGAATTGAAGTAGCTAAGATTATTTGTGAGTAGCACATGGGGATGTAATTCTGATCAAGCATGGAGTCACATTTGAGATTAAGATAAAGTTTATCTTGGAAGAATTATATTAAAAGCACACGTCCTTTTAAAATGTTGATATGCTGAAACAATGACCGTATTTTGTAGACAGTCATTCAAATCTTACATCACAACAAAATAGAAGTCTCACTACATTTCAATGATTAGAACTGGTTGATAAATGATATGCAAAAGTAGGAGTTATTTCAGTCGACTGAAAGAAATAAAGCACTGATCGAAACACTTGATACAACTTTTGAAAGAATAGATAAAAACACAGATAACAGAGATGAAAAACGTATTACATTTTATTCTTTGTGATACTGTAATGGGACCTTCGTATCATCATACGATATGTATACTCACATTATCAGTAACAACTCACAGCTCTGTTGCAGCTCATGATAGCCATTTTGACTTTGTATATATATATACAGAAATTGTTCAACATTTTTGTGATAGACATGCTTAAAATATGTCAAGTCCAAGATATTACTATTTCATGATATGTGTAAGTCTCTCATTACATTTTTGGACCACTGAAGAAACAAAATTACATCTGACATTTGAAATATCTTGATTATTGTTACACTAGGTCTATTTAAAATCAAACAGCATGCCAAAAATATGATGCAAATATCAACTAAATATTCTTTTTGGCTTTCATAAATTTCTACTAACTACCCTTTCTCACAGTTTAAAGGATGCAATTCCAACCCAATAGTTGTACAGATCAGATCTTATGGAGTAAAATGTCTGTGAGACAGTCTAATTAACTTGTATCAGAAGTATATTTGTAAACCAGTCAAAAAAACCCCCAAAATAATTAAACCCACTACTCTTTTGTATTCAGTGAAAGAAAGCAGAAACAGTTTCACATCAAATACTTTACAAACAGTACCATAAAATATGATTATTTAAGAAACAGTACCAAATATTTAAGAATAAATTACATCAAAGACATGGTTTATGATAATATTCCATTCCAGTGGAATGGCCTTGCAAACTGACTAGATATATAAAAAAAGTATAACACTGAACAACATCTGAATGAAATAACACACAGAAATGTCCTGTGAATTAAAACTATGGCAGTCAACAAGCAGAAAAATTATGACCTTGACCTCAGTTCAAGGAGAGATAAATTACAGTAAATGAAAGCAGCTGATTCAATATTTGTATTCACATACCAACATTACTTTTAATCCATATTTAAAACCATATATTGCACTTCTATTTTAAACCCTAAAAAGACTAAGAAAAACAACGAAGAAATGCTGAAAATTGACTGAGAACTGGATCATTAGGGTGACCTAATGTACTGGCCACCATATATAGCCTATAATGTGCTGGAAAAAGGCGTTAACCCCATTAAAAAACAAAAATTGCTGTTACTTAGGCTACCCTCTATTAGATCTAGACTATGGACAAAATTACTAACATTTGGTGCTGGGAAGAGAATAAACCAAAGTAAGAATAAAACAAGTCGTCTTGTACATTTATGTTACTTACAAAACTACACAATACTGTTGTGATTTCTGCAACTTCCCCGTTGCAAACTTGTGAGCATATGTGCACTACAGAACTGATTCTTTAATTTAAGCTGCCTTTGTAACTTAATGACAAATTTACAATTTTATAAGCAACTTTTAAGTTCATAATAAGTTTGCCATCAAAGTGAAAATATTGTTCTAAAGTTTTAATAACAGATTTCAAACGAAAATATGATCATGTCTATAAAAATGCATGCTGTCTCATTAATATAAAATTGCTATACAAATCTGAGCCAGGCTTTAAGCACGATAACATCTGATGCTGTTTGGAAAAGTTATGAAAAGCATTCAGAAATGTTAAAAAATCCGAAAGCATGATGTTGGTACTTTGCAATTCAATTTTCTGTCCAACAAGCAATTAATAAATGTGGTGCCTCAGAACACAAAATTGTAAACACACCCTCAATATTGCCAAATTAAAGCACTATGATATGTTTTGCATCTCGATGCCTTAAATGATACATTCTTTGAAGAAAAAAAGTATGTGTGGCAGTAATTATATCTGTCGCGCTGCTATGACACGTTATTTACATACGCAACACGACTGTGATACATACTCACACTGGTCAAAACTAAATTATTAAAATATTTTTTGTTCTTGTCATTGTCAGCAGTACGGAAGAAACCAATATGACAATACAAATATTGAAACATAGGTTTCTTCTGTGATACATCCATTACATACACAACACTGTTGTGGTGCCTTCGTCTGATATAATTCAGGACAAAATGTATTCCATTAAAATATTGGCATAAAATAATGTCAAAATTGATGAGAGAATAAACTGCTGTGCCAAAAGTGTCAACAGCATTCGTGTGACAAGCCTGCTTTGCAAAATTTGAATATCTTTTTTAACACATCTGGTACAGTGTAACAAATTATACACAAGTTATACACATGTAGGTAAAACAAGGAAAATTATAAAAATAACAATAAATATTAGTAATAATAACTTCATATCTTTTTTGTTTTAATATCCATCCACATCCAATATTTACATTTCTTCAGTGTTGTAAATAACTTGCATCACAGCAAATACATCTCTGTGACTGCAAAACAAATGCAAATGAGTGTACTGCATTCAGTTTGCTATTTTCTAGCTCAAATCGCTGTAAATACTGATGCTATGGCATCAACACTGGAAATATCACATATCCTTTGAAAACAAATGTTCGATCAATATACCAAAAATAGGCCAAAATAGGCCCGCCTTTTCTAGCACGATACAAATATTTTCCAACTGATGATTTCTTCCCATGCTCCGCTTCTTCATATTTGAACAACACATAATTTCCTTTGGAAATATCCACAAAAAAACCAAGGTTAACCAAGACCTTTTGTTCAAGACAAGCCACTTCAAAAGCTCGAAGCTTCAGTGAAATTTGCCAACATGCAAACCTGAAGGCTCAATGACATGCACTGAAATAAAAGGTCCATACTGAAATAACATCCTGGATAATATAAACTCTATCAATAAGTCACCCAATCCATAGAATGATATAAATGACAATGTCATATCTAACCTCTTTCACAGTACATGGAATTCAAGCCTAAATGCTATCGATAGCAAGTTCAATTTTCCAAATAATCTATGGAATTGAAATATTCAACCTTCCATGATAGGCGTGGTACTGTCAAGTCCAAGTTTCCATGAAATCTATGGTACTTCTAAGTTCGAGTTCCCACGAATCTATGGAACTTGAAAGTCCAAGTTTCCATGATATTTATGATAACGAACATCAAATTTTGCATGACATCAGCAATACTAACAAGTCCAGCCTTTCATGACATTTATGGTAATGGTACTGCAGAATCAATGTTTCCACGACATCCAAGATATTGAAGAAAAGACTTTTCCATGACATCCATGGTACTGCAGAATTCATGTTTCCATGGCATCCATGGTATTGAAGAATCCATGTATCCATGGTATTAAAGAATTGACGTTTCCATGACATCCATGGTATTAAAGAACTGACGTTTCCATGACATCCATGGTACTGCAGAATTGATGTTTCCATGGCATCCATGGTATTGAAGAATTGATGTTTCCATGACATCCATGATATTAAAGAATTGATGTTTCCATGACATCCATGGAATAATAGAGTTCAAGAATCCATGGCATACATAGTACTGCAGAATTCATGTTTCATGACATCCATGGTATTAAAGAATTGACGTTTCCATGACATCCACGGTAATATATAATACACATTTCTGTAACATATGTGGCACTGTAGAGTTCAAGTTTCAATGACAACCATGGTACTGTGGAATTCCGGTTACCATTATATCCATGATGGTATTTAAAATCAAAGCTTACCATGATAATTTGCCATCCACAGCACTGCAAGCTCTCGAAAGCATCAATCAATGATGTCAATAACACTGTCAAACTACTGGGACAAATATATTAGGAACATACATGGATGAACAAGATAATGTCTAGGATTCAAGATTTGATATCTCTTTTACAGTGCTAATAAATCTCTCCTTCAACAGCATTACCAAATATTGACCATTTCTCAACCAAAATTATTCTGCTTTCCTATCTCTAGTCAGCACACAGGTACTTTAATCTGATTCATCTTTTCATCCTTTGGGTTGTACCCCATGTTTTTTCTTTGTAGGAACATGTGCACTTCTCGGAAAGAAGGTCTTTCACTTTCTTGCCTGTTCCAACACTCTTTCATTAGATCATATATTTCCTTGGGACAAATTGGTGGATGAGGGAGATAGACTTGCTTGTTGTCATTTCGATAATAATGTCCGGCATTTTCTATCACCTGTTCATCCAGAAGACCATCCAATGGCTGGTCACGAGCAAACGTCAAAATCTCCCACAATGTCACAGCAAAAGACCAAACATCACTCTTTGTCGTAAATTTGCCCTACAAAACAAAAAAATGATATTTTCACCTGCATTTTTTATATTCCATGAATTTGATCTCCTTAATCAGGTACAGAATGTACTTCCTATGTAAGTCCTCAATCAGGTACAGAATGTACTTCTTATGTAAGTCCTTAATCAGGTACAGAATGTACATCTTATGTAAGTCCTTAATCAGGTACAGAATGTACTTCTTATGCAAGTCCTTAATCAGGTACAGAATGTACTTCTTATGTAAGTCCTTAATCAGGCACAGAATGTACTTCTTATGTAAGTCCTTAATCAGGTACAGAATGTACTTCTTATGTAAGTCCAACTTCAAGCAACAAAGACCAAGATCTGCCATGGCATAATGTGCTGACAGATCAGGGTCTATGCAGTTTGTTCAAAGCAATCACCAGAACAAGCAGTTAGACATTAATCTGTCATCACATTATGCAGTGTCATATCAGAGTCTGTGCTGTTTGCAACTGGATTCAACTTTTTTAATGAGCATATGTGAAAATTGTGTTGATTTTGTGGTTGATACAAACCATGAACTTTTAAATCCTGATAAAACCAGTAGTCCAGCTGTAACCTTAATTGACCCACAAACCAACAGTGCAACTGTGAGCTTAACAATCCCACAAATCAACAGTACAACTGTGAGCTTAACAATCCCACAAACAAGACTTTAAACTGTGAGCTTAACAGGATGCCATCTGAGGGTCATTTGTAAATTTAATAATTGAGGGACTGTTTGTGAAAACTGTTCAAAATTGAACACCATATTGAGTTCATAAAATTGTGGGATGAAAAAAAAAAGTGAACCATGTTTATGTTGGCAGCAAAGGAATATACGTCACTATTTTCTCTGAAATAAAATATTTTTGGTGCTTCAGAGAGAGAGAGAGAGAGAGAGAGAGAGAGAGAGAGAGGGAGAGAGAGAGAGGTCAAATGTCTCAAGTTTCTTTAAATTCATCTAAACAAGCATGCTAATACTTACATTATATACTTGTTTACAAGGTCAGACCAACAGCAAACTGCACAGACCTAGATCTGTTATCACAAAAAGTGCTGGCAGGTATGGGTCTAATGAGTTCATTCGGAGTAATGAGTAGACCAACCGACCTCAATCTGTCAGTGCATTATGCAACGCAGATCAGAGTCTATGTTGTTTGCATTTTGACATCTTACAATTTAGTATATATGGTAATATATATGAAAATGAAGCTGCAATTCAAAATATGATAACATATACTGTATATTTTCTGAAATCTTCTAATAAACAAAATTCAAATGAAAGGTCTTACCCGTCAGCCTTGGGTAGGAAAAACAACAATTGTAACATGACAAAAGGTGGTGGCTTGTAGAATCTAATATCAACACAATTGACCGGAATCACACACAAAAAACTTATCTTTATTCCAAGATGCTCCCTGGATTCAGTATTTACATAACACATCAATATCCATCTCTCTTTCTTTCTAATCTACTCTGTAAGAACCAGAGGCGTAGCGATGATATTTTGCGCCCGGGGACAAACTATAAAATTGGCGCCCCAGCGATCTTGTGACAGATTTATTACCCTTGTTTTCTTATTATAATGTAACGTTGCAAGCCTCATTTTGGCGCCCCTGTACCTTGGCGCCCGGGGACATATGTACCCCCCCCCCCCCCCCCCCCCCGCTACGCCTCTGGTAAGAACCCTAGTGAAATCTAGCTGGAACAATTTGGAAAATTCTTCTTTAAGGTTGTTATGTACAATTTTCCATAGCTCAAAGGTAATGTCTTTTTTGAAACTCCAGCTTTAAAAAAAAAAAGATTTTCCTTAACATAAGCGTTGCCATGTTTCGCTTTCTTGAATTATCACACTGCTGACTACAGTGTTATAGACGGAACCATGTTATAACCAGCTAAAGGATGCATGTAATAACAAATTGCTGGGAAGTGGGGTAATAAAAGTGGGTGAAATGAAAAATCTTTTGATTTTGGTGCAGTTCACATGTCATAAAATGCATGTATCAGTCACATCTGTTTTAGGAAACACAATTAACACATTAAAAAAATGGTAATCCTCATTTGATTTTATATCCAACTGACACTAAACATTTCATTACAATACTGTTGGAAGTAGCATGTAACTAAAAACTTTTTTCATGCTACATGTACATGTACTTAAATTGGCCTAGATTTTTGTCAGCTGGAGTCAGCTATCATCTTGCCAAGCCTACCCTGGGGATAAGGCTACTGGATCCCCCATCGTCAAATTAACTTGACAGCCAGATGTGTATTATTTCAAAATAATTGGACATTAAATTTGCATTTACGCCACTGTTGGTAGCAATTGAAAAAAGAAACTATCACGGCACAATCAACATATTCCAATAACTGTGGAAAATGCAATGTTCCATCAGTTTCCATTTCTTTTGTTTAAGTTTGGTGTTGACTTCCATTGAAGATAGGTTCTTTTTTTAAAAACAAAAATCGTTGGCACACAGTTGTAATGCATATTTTGTAATGAAATCAAGACATTTGTTCTTTGCCCATCGCTTCCATTTACCAACAACCTAACTACATGTGATATGTTCCTTTGCAAGAATTATTGATATATTACAATGAATCCTCTTGTAGCATTAATACCTACCAATAGAATACTCTCCCAAGCCATCCATCGAATAGGAAGTACAGCTCTGCCCTCTATCCTGTAATAATCTGCACTATACAGACTCCGACTCATTCCAAAGTCTGAGATTTTTATCGTGAAATTTGTGCCGACTAGACAATTTCTTGTGGCAAGGTCTCGATGCACCATGTTCAGGGATTCCAGATACTTCATGCCCGATGCAATTTGTGTGGCCATATAAATCAAGCATCCATAGCTGGAAAAAAAGAAGAGATTAAACATTAAAAACATCTGAACATTAAAAACAATATAATTCATATTACATCACCACTTTTTGTTATTGCTGATCCACAATAAGATACCTTTCTTCAAAAACAAAGGACTTTTATTTTGTGAAACAACTGACAATGTTGAATTTTGTATTTTGTTTACTGATCTTTAAGCACAATATTAATGCAGTCATTTCATTGCAATTAAAAAAAATGTCTGCTCATCAAAAAGGAAATCGCATGCCAATTCATTAATGTTAAGTTCACTACAAATTCTAGAACCGATATCTCCATAATGAAATGTATTTGAAAAAACAATCTTGTTATCCACAACGTAATCCTTTCATTTGGTTATCTTGCTATCTTTAACCACAGCTATGAACAAGCTAGGCTAATTTAAGGCAGTCTAAATACTTATAATGCTAAAATATTAATATTTACAAGTGTTTGATTGTTCAATTGAAATAAAATTGACCCGACACACAACTGTGATGGCTAGCTCTGCCTCTGGAATGATTTATATGCCTTTTACCTTTTCTTACAATCTACCTCATTAATTTAATTTGATTAAAAAAAAAAAAAAAAATACAGCGCAGTTATGATGACAATACAAAGCAGGTCTGCTTCTAACTGAATGTAACGATACAAAACTACCTGCACAAGTCGATTATCAAAACAAGGTCAGTATTTAATTAGTTTCTAACATAAATCAAACATGGGCATAGCTGTGATGGTCAATTTATATTTTTCGAGTTTGAATACAAAAGGGCATTTTGCATTTAGGATGATTACACTGAAACTGAATTAAATTTAAATTTAATCAAATTTAAATCAAATTAAAACTCTAATTTCACTTTGTAGACTTATTTACTTGGTGCCACCAACTGGCATTGGTGAAATTTTCATTGACTGAACTTTGTGCTGAGAACGTCATTTGGAACAAAAATTGACAAAAGTATAAGCCGTTTATTTAAAAAGCTGCGAATTTCACGAGGTCAATTTAAACTTCCAGGTACTAACCACCAGTTTTGACAACAAAGTGAGCAATTTATCAAGGTTTTTATTTACCATTTTTGAACATGACTTTCCTCATGTTTAAAAAATAAGGGCAGACTTTGTGATCGTAGATCAGGAATATGTTGTTTGCTCTCCTGATTAATTCTAGTAAATTGCCAAGACAAATTTTGTCAGTACTTCATGTAATGAAAGAACTGTGTCCTATGCAGCTTAATTAGATTAATAAGTAATTAAATGCAGTATGTTATCTGATTAATAAGTAATTATATACAGTATGTTACTGGATTAATAAGTAATTGAATGCATTATGTTATCCAATTAATAAGTAATTAAATGCATTGTTATCCAATTAATAAGTAATTAAATGCAGTATGTTATCGGATTAATAAGTAATTATATACAGTATGTTATCGGATTAATAAGTAATTAAATGCATATGTTATCCAATTAATAAGTAATTAAATGCATTATGTTATCCAATTAATAAGTAATTAAATGCAGTATGTTATCGGATTAATAAGTAATTATATACAGTATGTTATCGGATTAATAAGTAATTATATATATATAGTATGTTATCAGATGAATTGTATGTTGTCCGATTAATAAGTAATTATATACAGTATGTTATCAGATTAATAAGTAATTTTATATATATATATATATATATATATATATATATATATATATATATATATATATATATATATATATATATATTATCAGATTAATAAGTAATTATATTATATACAGTATGTTATCAGACTAATAAGTAATTATATACAGTATGTTATAAGTTATTTGGTTCAAATCCATTTGCCAAAGGTGATGCTGTATCCATTTTGGTAATGTAAGCAAGATAGTCCTTTCATTTCTTAACATAAACACGACCCAGCTGACCACATTTTGTGTTTATTTAATTGTAAAGACTGATATAGTGGTTATTCAGTACAGGGTCTAGCAGTTCTAAAAATGTTTATAGAAGAGAGGGCACAACAGACAGCAGTTTCTCACCCCAGACAGACCAATGTGTATGTGTGTGTGCAATGGTAAATCAGTCATAATTTAATACCTTTTTCACTTTATTGTGTGTGTGTGTGTATACACACAAAGGAGAGAGAGAGAGAGAGAGAGAGAGAGAGAGAGAGAGAGAGAGAGAGAGAATAAATACTGCAATAAGGCAACAGTACAACCTAACAATGTCCAATCATCACTTGGATTTTGTTGTTGGGCTTAAAGAAAATTATCTATTAAAACAAAACAATTATCTCACTTATTCAAAACTCCTACAAATGTTGTATTCACTAACCTTAACATTTTAGCATTTGCCGCCTGTGCAATTGGACTCTCTGGTACATGTTCAAGCAAGAACTGATTTAGATCACCGTATTTCATGTATTCTACAATCATGCAAAGGGGTTCCTCCATCGTACATACGCCCAAAACCCTCACAATGTTGGGGTCCTTCAGCTGCGACATTATTCTGATTTCTTTCTGAAAGTCAGCCCTGAAAAAAAAAAGTTTTATTAAGTGGTTGAGACAAGATACAGCACTGGACATGACAAAACATGGTACTGTACAGCATGGGATGAGATACAGCTTGAGACAAGATACAGCACTGGACATGACAAAACATGGGACTGTACAGCATGGGATGAGATAAAACTTGAGACAAGATACAGTACTGGACATGACAAAGCATGGGACTGTACAGCATGGGATGAGATACAGCTTGAGACAAGATACAGCACTGGGCATGATAAAACATGGGACTGTACAGCATGGTATGAGATACAACTTGAGACAAAATACAGCACGGGACATGACAAAACATGGGACTGTACAGCATGGGATGAGATACAGCTTGAGACAAGATACAGCACTGGGAATGATAAAACATGGGACTGTACAGCATGTGATGAGATACAGCTTGAGACAAGATTGAGACAAGATACAGCACTGGACATGATAAAACATGGGACTGTACAGCATGGGATGAGATACAGCTTGAGACAAGATTGAGATAAGATACAGCACTGGACATGATAAAACATGGGACTGTACAGCATGGGATGAGATACAACTTGAGACAAGATACAGCACTGGACATGAAAAAACATGGGACTGTACAGCATGGGATGAGATACAGCTTGAGACAAGATATGGCGTGTGAGACGTAAGATCTATGTCTCTACTATGTTCAAGACAATATTTAAACACCAAAACAAAAATGTCAATATTTATATTTAAACACCAAATCAAAAATGTCAATATTTATATTTAAACACCAAAACAAAAATGTCAATATTTATATTTAAACACCAAATCAAAAATGTCAATATTTATATTTAAACACCAAATCAAAAATGTCAATATTTATATTTAAACACCAAAACAAAAATGTCAATATTTATATTTAAACACCAAAACAAAAATGTCAATATTTATATTTAAACACCAAAACAAAAATGTCAATATTTATATTTAAACACCAAATCAAAAATGTCAATATTTATATTTAAACACCAAAACAAAAATGTCAATATTTATATTTAAACACCAAAACAAAAATGTCAATATTTATATTTAAACACCAAATCAAAAATGTCAATATTTATATTTAAACACCAAATCAAAAATGTCAATATTTATATTTAAACACCAAAACAAAAATGTCAATATTTATATTTAAACACCAAAACAAAAATGTCAATATTTATATTTAAACACCAAAACAAAAATGTCAATATTTATTCTTAGATTCCAAAACAAAAATGTCAATATTTATTCTTAGATTCCAAAACAGACAAGTACATAGTACTAAAACACAAAAACAACCATGTCAATATTTATACTCAGATTCCAAAACAGACAAGTAAATAGTTGTACATGTACTAAACCACCAAAATAAACATGTCAATAGTTGTACTTAAACACCAAGACAAACATGTCAATAGTTGTACTTAAACACCAAGACAAACATGTCCGAATATTATTACCCATTCCTTTTTGGTGCTATAACAAGAAAAGCACTTCCACTGCTTCAACTGCTTCACAATGAATCAACATTTTAAAGCATATGTTACCAGTACATCGAAGCTTAAAAATTAGCCATGAATGATAAAACCATCTTTTGAACAGATGATTTCCTTCTGCCTGCCATTTAACAGAGTAATTTTCTACTACCATATATTTTCAATACAGAAATGGAGGCGAACAGCAGCACACACACATGCTGAATCCAAGATGACAAAAAGAGTATCAAATTGCATAGCACTCAAATCCATAATTGAATTTCATGCTTATTTGTAAGTTATATAATGGAAACATATACAATCACAGCTTAAAATAAGTAGTCAAGTAAAATTAATTTCATGCAATATAGTTACTCATAAAAAACAAAACAAAAAGTTCTTATTTTATTAGTTGCAGTTACCACTGCCCAAACATCTATAAATCAAGACAGACTGGTCTTGCATACTTAAATAATGGATTTTAACACACAGTACAGCTGTCTCTGAATTGGTACCAATCACATCTTGGGATGCTGTTTCTTTCTAACCATGGAACCAAACAAGAAGAACGGGTCTTTCATACTGAAACAATTTCAACAACAAGAATATATTTCAAAGTTGCAAGTATTCTTCTTCTGGGACTGGACTTCATGTATTCAGATCTAAACGGAATCATGTGATACAGACTGTGACATAGTACATTTTTTTAAAAATGTTACACAAGAGACTGATGCAAGTCTACAGTACAGACACTGGGGCAATCATCCAATCAAAGGTTTTAAGCTATCATGCCTTTTTTGTTTTGTGCTTTGTGTGTTTAAACAACTGAGAAACCATCTTTTGATTATTCAACAAAAAAAACTTACGGAGTAAACTACACCTAGTCAGCCTGGAATTAAGCTTAGTCAGTGACATCTTTATCAATTGTGTGATAAAGAAACAAACTGTAAACTAAACTGTGAATATCTTATGGTGTTTATTCTGTAGCTTAGTGGATAAGTAAATCAGCAGACCAAACAGAATGACCTTTAAACTTGACCACTGTATGGTGTTTATTCAGCAGCTTAGTGGACAAGTAAATCAGTTGATCAAACACAATGATCTTTGAATTTTAGCTCTGTATGGTGTTTATTTTGCACACTAGTGGATAAACAAAACAAAGACAATTATATATGATGACATCTGAGATCATCTGACCAATGTCCAGTTGTTCAGTGTATGTGCTTGCTAAAACCTTTGATCTGCTTGACATGTCCAGAAAATATGGTGATTGGAGACACCATAGCCTAACACAGATTTTCTCCTTTTTCATTGGAGTTTCCTGTCCCCGCCATGCACCATGTATTCTTGCTTGAAAGTTCAATCCAAATGCAAACTGCATAAATACAGATCCGCAATTGCATAGTGAACCAAACAATCCATGTCTATGCAGTTTGTTATGAATAATAAACAAATCCACAATGATGACCCTGATATGCGCATGCATTATGTGATCATAGATCAGGATCTTGATATACCTGTGCATTATGTGATCATAGATCAGAATCTTGACATACCCGTGCATTATGTGATCATAGATCAGGATCTTGATATACCTGTGCATTATGTGATCATAGATCAGGATCTTGATATACCCGTGCATTATGTGATCATAGATCAGGATCTTGATATACCTGTGCATAATGTGATCATAGATCAGGATCTTGATATACCCATGCATTATGTGATCATAGATCAGGTTCTTGATATACCCGTGCATTATGTGATCATAGATCAGGATCTTGATACACCCGTGCATTATGTGATCATAGATCAGGATCTTGATATACCCGTGCATTATGTGATCATAGATCAGGATCTTGACATACCTGTGCATTATGTGATCATAGATCAGGATCTTGACATACCTATGCATTATGTGATCATAGATCAGGATCTTGATATAACCATGCATTATGTGATCATAGATCAGGATCTTGATATACCCGTGCATTATGTGATCATAGATCAGGATCTTGACATACCCATGCATTATGTGATCATAGATCAAGATCTTGATATATCCATGCATTATGTGATCATAGATCAGGATCTTGATATACCCATGCATTATGTGATCATAGATCAGGATCTTGATATACCCATGCATTAAGTGATTATAGATCAGGGTCTTGTTTGTATATGATTCATCAACTTGTACATGAGTACGTACGGTACATATAAAATTAGACTTATGGCATCTTTCAGCATACAGCATAAACACAGATCAAACAAGATAAATCCCAAACTGGTAGAATATGAGACAGCCGACCATGCTGATGTTGTCAAGTCCATGTACATGTTAACAACAATGTTCATTCTAAGGTGCGTGGCTGTGCAGCTCATTAGAAAATGCCATGCAGCAGTTTCAAAATTCTGCACACAAGTTTTGGTAGCAAATACATATGCCAAGCTGCAGTTTCCAAATTCCACGCACACAAGAAAAATATTAAGAGGAATCCTTGATGTTAAGTCTTTTTGAATCAACTTACCTTCCCTAAAATGACAGAAAGAGAATAGCAATTTCATTCTCTCTCTAATCTCATCAAACAACACAAACAAGACTTTTCCTTGAGGTTGTTTACCAAAAACTGATACCTCCTCACCGCGAGAAATGTATGACAGACAAGATGAAATAATTTTAATGCATAAATTCTATGGAAGTAAATCCCTACATACCATACAATCTTAATGGAATCCTGGATAGAGCCTTGAGAAACATTAATCAAACATAAATTACATGTATTTATCCAAATGTGTCCGTGGAGATTTATTTCAATGAGACTAGTTAACAATGTTCTACTCAAGATACAGGCATACATGCGAATTTATTATTGTTATTACAGGAAGATACAGGCATACATGCGAATTTATTATTGTTATTACAGGAAGTATCTGAATAAACTGTGTAGACTAAGCCTGCTTTTTCTTGAATCGTTTATGTTACAACTAACGACATGGAATGTATTGGAGAGGGGTGGGGACAGGCCACTATTTAGAATGGTACATTCAGAATGAAGCAGAATCTTTTCCACCAGCATGTGAGATAAAGCAATGATGCAGAGTTATTGAGTTACTCCAACTGCAAGAAAGCATTATTTTCTACAATTATTATTGGTAGACACTGTTGCTACTTTGCTTTCATAAAATCCAGGCATCATCTCCACCCTACCCCTAGTTTCAAAAATGAGTCAATCTGACAAAAATGGAGCTTTATTCATTAAGAATAAGATCATTGTAAATAACTGCCTCTAATAAAACTTTGGTCCAGGTGTGTCATGTACAACTAATATCATTATGCACAAGCCTTTGTTCTTCCTGTCAGTGACCTTGACCTTTTAATCCCCAAATTAATAGAGTTATTTATCCCAAGTGCCAGCTGTCCACAACACAAGTTCAGGTGTGTGATGTTGAACCTTTGACCTTTTGATCCCAAAACCAACTCAGTTCTTCCATATCCAAAGTGCAAGCCATGCATAGAAGCTTGGTCTCATGATAGGGTACATATAAATTAGCTGCATGGACAAACGTGATAACACCTGTCCATCTTTGAAGGACATTCAATGACAGAGAGTTTTTTATGTTATGAGCACGACAGATTAGTATTTAAATTCCCAGACATGGGTGTGTCACCTGATGATCCTTGTTTGTTCTCAGCAATATTAGGCTGTGACATAGTCCACATGTATTCTCGTTCTTTTTTTTTTATCTCCTGTGGACTATTAACACCAAGAATATGAATTGCCGATTGCTGACCTGACCAATCAAATAAGTCTTATCAAGACAAGATTTCATCTTCCAATAGCATTTAATATGGCTGCCTTCTAGAAAATCAATATTAACAAAACGGTATTCATTCTGGAATCCTGAAAAGAAACATGCACCAAAACTTAAGTGCATGGTGAATATATGGTTTATATGTTAATTTATTTTCAAACAAGGCTTTAAAACAAAAGGATTCCAATGGTTCCACATCCTAGAAGCATCCAAGTATGATCCATGAAGCAGTTAGAAAAGGATCGGAAACGAGTTCATGATAAACAGAAACACCCACGAGTAAGCAAATACCATTTGATAATAGAAAGAAGAAAAAAACTGCATGTACACAAAAAATGATAAAAGATAATAAAGATGGATAGACACACAACACTTGATAACTGACACACATCACCTGATTAAAAAAAACCACAGACATATACACACATCCTGATAACAGAGACATATGCACATGTACAAACTGATGATAACACAAATGTACATACCAATGGTTAACAAAAACACATTGATACGTAGACAATATCCGATAACAGTCTGCTTCTAACGGACAGAATGTGCATAATAACATTCCAAGGATTTAAAAAATAAAGCGTGAAAATTATTCATTCGGTGTCACCTTGCTCTATCATCTGCATTCTTTCTCAACATCTTTACCGCCACAAGGACTGGTCTGTTGGCATTTCTATTCATGAAGTACTCCTCAGGCAAATAGTCAGCTATGTTGACTGCTTCACACAAATGAACCTGAAAGAAGAAACAACAATCCTGGAATATGAATAGACTATAATCAAGCACAAACATGATATAGTACAAGATACATTACTATCAAGTATAAAGATGGTATAGTACAAGATACATGTACATTACTATCAAGTATAAAGATAGTATAGTACAAGATACATTATTATCAAGTATAAAGATAGTATAGTATAAGATACATTACTATCAAGTATAAAGATGGTATAGTACAAGATAAATGTACATTACTATCAAGTATAAAGATAGTATAGTATAAGATACATTACTATCAAGTATAAAGATGGTATAGTACAAGATACATTACTATCAAGTATAAAGATAGTATAGTACAAGATACATTACTATCAAATATAAAGATAATATAGTACAAGATACATTACTATCAAGTATAAAGATAGTATAGTACAAGATACATTACTATCAAGTATAAAGATGGTATAGTATAAGATACATTACTATCAAGTATAAAGATAGTATAGTACAAGATACATTACTGTTAAGTATAAAGATAATATAGTACAAGATACATTACTATCAAGTATAAAGATAGTATAGTACAAGATACATTACTATCAAGTATAAAGATGGTATAGTACAAGATACATTACTATCAAGTATAAAGATAGTATAGTACAAGATACATTACTATCAAATATAAAGATAATATAGTACAAGATACATTACTATCAAGTATAAAGATAGTATAGTACAAGATACATTACTATCAAATATAAAGATAATATAGTACAAGATACATTACTATCAAGTATAAAGATAGTATAGTACAAGATACATTACTATTAAGTATAAAGATAATATAGTACAAGATACATTACTATCAAGTATAAAGATGGTATAGTATAAGATACATTACTATCAAGTATAAAGATAGTATAGTACAAGATACATTACTATTAAGTATAAAGATAATATAGTACAAGATACATTACTATCAAGTATAAAGATGGTATAGTATAAGATACATTACTATCAAGTATGAAGATGGTATAGTACAAAATATATAAGTATAAATATTGTATAGTACAAAATATATAAGTATAAAGATGGTATAGTACAAAATATATAAGTATAAATATTGTATAGTACAAAATATATAAGTATAAATATTGTATAGTACAAAAATATTGTATAGTACAAAATATATAAGTATAAATATTGTATAGTACAAAATATATAAGTATAAAGATGGTATAGTACAAAATATATAAGTATAAATATGGCACAAAACAACCAGCAACATAAAACCTTTCTAGCCTTTTCAATCATGCCGACCAACAGTGTCTGAATACACTACCTTGTATAAATTAACCATTTTTCTGAGGCTAATTACATAAACAAAACTAAAACAAATCAATTTCAATTCCCTCAATGTTAATGAGATTTTGTATTAATATTCATCTACTAATTGGGGAATAATTACAGAAATTCATTTAATTGAACCTCTTTTATGTAAATTTTTTTGACCATTAAATTTGTGTAATTTGTCTTTCCAAATGATATGCTTAAACTGCTGCATGACTACTGTGAATAAGGAAACGGATCGATGCCAATTTCAAAGACATTTTTTTTTCTTTCCACTTTCTGTTATTTGTATTGCATAAAGACCTGTATGATCAAATTCTAATTACAATATCACTCTACAACACTAAAAATATAATGGTATTTTTTAAATGCTATTTTTCGTGTAACTCTAAAGTACTAAAATATAACAGTATTTTTTAAAGGTCATTTTCATGTAACTCTACAATACTAAAATAAAACGGTATTTATTAAAGGCTCTGTTATTATGTAACTCCACAGTATTAAAAAATATAACTATTTTTAAAGGATGTTTTCAGGTAATTATACAATACCAAAAATATAACGGTATTTTTTAAAGGCTTATTTTATGTAACTTTACAGTACTAAAAATGTAATGTTATTTTTTAAGTTAAAGACAACTTTTTGTGTAACTCTACAGTACTACAAATATAACAGTATTTTTTAATGGCTGTTTTCATTTAACTCTACAATACTAAAATATAATGGTATTTTGTCAAGGTCATTTTCATGTAACACTACATAACCAAAATATAATGGCATTTATTTTTTTCATTTAACTCTATTTTTCAGAGGCTGATTTCATGTAACTCTACAATAATAAAAATATAACAGTAATATTTTCCATTTTCATCTAACTCTACAGTACTAAAAATATAATGGTATTTTTAAAGGCCATTTCTTTTTCTCTCCTGCATATTAGTTTATTTTAAGGATAGCTAATTTTGTTCACTTTTCACAGGCCTGGAAATGAAATGTTCAATAGAAAAAAATTAAATAAAAATGGAAAATACCTCTCCAAACTGTCCCTCTCCAAGCACTTCGATGAATCGCAGATTTCCTCTAGGAAATTCCACCACTGAAAGGTCAATGGTTAAGAGTAGATCAGCATTAGGTACAGAATAAATACTATTTCCACTAACACCTTGTAGGCTAGGAATATTCGGAACTTGGGTACTAAGAACGTCTGATGCTGCATAAAGAGCGTCATATGTCGGTGGCTTGTCCAGGGCATTAGTTCCATTTGGCCGAACTGGCGTATGAAGAGCACCTCTCAGTGGTGGGAGGGCAACAACCAGAGCAGATTTTGTCACATCAGGAATAGCATAATCACGAGAATCTATAAGAAATAATTTCAAATTTCTATAATCAAAACAATGAATAAAAACAAAGAGAAATAATAGTAAGTCGACTTTTATGATCAATTTAGAGATAAAATACCTAGCAACTTGAAGACATTTCATCATTTCAGCGAATTATATTTTCATACTGATTCGAAAGTATTAAAATATACTTTATCAGTCATCAAAATGACTTACAACTAACTAAATAAAATGAATGAAGTCAACTAATTCAAATTTAATTTTCAACTTAGTTTAAATACTTTATAGTTGTTATAATAGTAATAATAATAATAAATATAATAATAATAATAAAAAGAATAATAATAATATTAAAAATAATAATAAAAAACAAAAATCTTTAAAACATATAATTGTTCTTGTTGTTGAAGGGTTTAACGCCATTTTTCAGCACACATTAGGCTATACATGGCAGCCAGTATTATTGGTGGAGGAAGAACCCGGGAAAACCCCGGAAAGAACCACCGACCCATGAGAAGCTACTCGCAAGCTTTTTCACATAACTACATTAGCTGAATCTTAGACTCAAACCCGAAAATTGGTTAGATACAGACAACCATATCTTACCCGAAAATTGGTTAAATACAGACAACCATATCTTACCCAAAAACTATAAAAAATATAAAAGCACTGTGCCTTCACAATACCAATTTTGAAAAAATGGTAAAAAAATCAAAACGCATCACCTTAGCATTACTGATGTAGAAATATCGAATGCATCACCTTAGCATTACTGATGTAGAATTATCGAACACATCACCTTAACATTACTGATGTAGAAATATCGAATGCATCACCTTAACATTACTGATGTAGAAATATCGAACGCATCACCTTAACATTACTGATGTAGAATTATCGAACACATCACTTTAACATTACTGATGTAGAAATATCAAACACATCACCTTAGCATTACTGATGTAGAATTATCGAATGCATCACCTTAACATTACTGATGTAGAATTATCGAACACATCACTTTAACATTACTGATGTAGAAATATCAAACACATCACCTTAACATTACTGATGTAGAAATATCGAATGCATCACCTTAACATTACTGATGTAGAATTATCGAACACATCACTTTAACATTACTGATGTAGAAATATCAAACACATCACTTTAACATTACTGATGTAGAAATATCGAATGCATCACCTTAACATTACTGATGTAGAAATATCGAACGCATCACCTTAACATTACTGATGTAGAATTATCGAACACATCACTTTAACATTACTGATGTAGAAATATCGACTGCATCACCTTAGCATTACTGATGTAGAAATATCGAACACATCACCTTAACATTACTGATGTAGAATTATCGAACACATCACTTTAACATTACTGATGTAGAAATATCGAACACATCACTTTAACATTACTGATGTAGAAATATCGACTGCATCACTTTAACATTACTGATGTAGAAATATCGACTGCATCACCTTAGCATTACTGATGTAGAAATATCGACTGCATCACCTTAGCATTACTGATGTAGAAATATCGAACACATCACTTTAACATTACTGATGTAGAAATATCGAACGCATCACCTTAACATTACTGATGTAGAAATATCGAACACATCACTTTAACATTACTGATGTAGAAATATCGACTGCATCACTTTAACATTACTGATGTAGAAATATCGACTGCATCACCTTAGCATTACTGATGTAGAAATATCGAACACATCACCTTAACATTACTGATGTAGAATTATCGAACACATCACTTTAACATTACTGATGTAGAATTATCGAACACATCACCTTAACATTACTGATGTAGAAATATCGACTGCATCACCTTAACATTACTGATGTAGAATTATCGAATGCATCACCTTAACATTACTGATGTAGAAATATCGAATGCATCACCTTAACATTACTGATGTAGAAATATCAAACATATCACCTTAACATTACTGATGTAGAAATATCGACTGCATCACCTTAACATTACTGATGTAGAATTATCGAACGCATCACCTTAACATTACTGATGTAGAAATATCGAATGCATCACCTTAGCATTACTGATGTAGAATTATCGAATGCATCACCTTAACATTACTGATGTAGAAATATCGAATGCATCACCTTAACATTACTGATGTAGAATTATCGAACACATCACTTTAACATTACTGATGTAGAATTATCGAACGCATCACCTTAACATTACTGATGTAGAAATATCGAACGCATCACTTTAACATTACTGATGTAGAATTATCAAACACATCACCTTAACATTACTGATGTAGAAATATCGAATGCATCACCTTAGCATTACTGATGTAGAATTATCGAATGCATCACCTTAACATTACTGATGTAGAAATATCGACTGCATCACCTTAGCATTACTGATGTAGAAATATCGAACACATCACCTTAACATTACTGATGTAGAATTATCGAACACATCACTTTAACATTACTGATGTAGAATTATCGAACACATCACTTTAACATTACTGATGTAGAATTATCGAACGCATCACCTTAACATTACTGATGTAGAAATATCGAACGCATCACTTTAACATTACTGATGTAGAAATATCGAATGCATCACCTTAACATTACTGATGTAGAATTATCGAATGCATCACCTTAACATTACTGATGTAGAATTATCGAACGCATCACCTTAACATTACTGATGTAGAAATATCGAACGCATCACCTTAACATTACTGATGTAGAAATATCGAATGCATCACTTTAACATTACTGATGTAGAATTATCGAATGCATCACCTTAACATTACTGATGTAGAAATATCGAACACATCACTTTAACATTACTGATGTAGAATTATCGAATGCATCACCATAACATTACTGATGTAGAAATATCGAACGCATCACCTTAACATTACTGATGTAGAATTATCAAACGCATCACCTTAACATTACTGATGTAGAATTATCGAACGCATCACCTTAACATTACTGATGTAGAAATATCGACTGCATCACCTTAACATTACTGATGTAGAATTATCGAACGCATCACCTTAACATTACTGATGTAGAAATATCGAATGCATCACCTTAGCATTACTGATGTAGAATTATCGAATGCATCACCTTAACATTACTGATGTAGAAATATCGAATGCATCACCTTAACATTACTGATGTAGAATTATCGAACACATCACTTTAACATTACTGATGTAGAATTATCGAACGCATCACCTTAACATTACTGATGTAGAAATATCGAATGCATCACTTTAACATTACTGATGTAGAATTATCAAACACATCACCTTAACATTACTGATGTAGAAATATCGAATGCATCACCTTAGCATTACTGATGTAGAATTATCGAATGCATCACCTTAACATTACTGATGTAGAAATATCGACTGCATCACCTTAACATTACTGATGTAGAATTATCGAATGCATCACCTTAACATTACTGATGTAGAAATATCGAATGCATCACCTTAACATTACTGATGTAGAAATATCGAACGCATCACCTTAACATTACTGATGTAGAAATATCGAACGCATCACCTTAACATTACTGATGTAGAAATATCGAATGCATCACCTTAGCATTACTGATGTAGAATTATCGAATGCATCACCTTAACATTACTGATGTAGAATTATCGAATGCATCACCTTAGCATTACTGATGTAGAATTATCGAATGCATCACTTTAACATTACTGATGTAGAATTATCGAACGCATCACCTTAGCATTACTGATGTAGAAATATCGAATGCATCACCTTAGCATTACTGATGTAGAATTATCGAATGCATCACCTTAACATTACTGATGTAGAAATATCGACTGCATCACCTTAACATTACTGATGTAGAATTATCGAACGCATCACCTTAACATTACTGATGTAGAAATATCGAATGCATCACCTTAGCATTACTGATGTAGAATTATCGAATGCATCACTTTAACATTACTGATGTAGAATTATCGAATGCATCACCTTAACATTACTGATGTAGAATTATCGAATGCATCACCTTAGCATTACTGATGTAGAATTATCGAATGCATCACCTTAACATTACTGATGTAGAATTATCGAATGCATCACCTTAGCATTACTGATGTAGAATTATCGAATGCATCACTTTAACATTACTGATGTAGAATTATCGAACGCATCACCTTAACATTACTGATGTAGAATTATCGAATGCATCACCTTAACATTACTGATGTAGAAATATCAAACATATCGAATGCATCACCTTAACATTACTGATGTAGAAATATCGAATGCATCACCTTAGCATTACTGATGTAGAATTATCGAACACATCACCTTAACATTACTGATGTAGAAATATCGACTGCATCACCTTAACATTACTGATGTAGAATTATCGAACGCATCACCTTAACATTACTGATGTAGAAATATCAAACATATCGAATGCATCACCTTAACATTACTGATGTAGAAATATCGAATGCATCACCTTAGCATTACTGATGTAGAATTATCGAACACATCACCTTAACATTACTGATGTAGAAATATCGAACGCATCACCTTAACATTACTGATGTAGAAATATCGAATGCATCACCTTAACATTACTGATGTCATGCAATGTACCTACAGATCAGGGCCTCTGATCATTGTTATACTGAATACTTTTAATAAACTTCGGAGACCTTGATCTGTCTGTACATTATGCAATGGCAGATCTGGGTCTATGCAGTGGGCAAGTGGATCAGACTTGTGAGAGAATATATTCAGAAATAAAATTCAAAAAATGTGTGCATTTAAAACTTAACACATTCAGACCGAAAACTGCAAAGCCTGTATTTTTTGTTCTATTTTTCGCTGAAATTTACAAACAATCGTTAATACCATAAACAGATCTTTAAACAAAATTCTTAGCTCAAGCCATGCATACTGTATTGATACCGAGAGTGATAATATCAAATAAGAACGTGTGTGGTTCTGGTAACAGTTTAAAAAAGAGGGTAGGCTGGTAAGTAAATGTACCAACTTGTCAATATACTTTTTACATCCACATCATTTAAGTTCAGATCACAGTTTCCAATGTATAGTTGTTAATTGTCTGATAAATCTTAAAATTCCATGGAGTAAATTCACAATGAACTTGTTTACTTGTAAGCCAATGTCATTAAATACTTGTTTATTTGTACTGTACACCAATGTTATTAAATACTCGTTTATTTGTAAGCCAATGTTATTAAATACTTGTTTATTTGTACACCAATGTTATTAAATACTTGTTTATTTATACACCAATGTTACTGCATACATATTAAGAGACTCATTTATGCATGTCAACAAGAATGCATAAATATGAACCAGTTCTAAACATAATGAAAAATACAAACATTGCAGCTTTAAAATATCATAAATGAATAGTGAAACGAATGTCGGCACTTGTAAAACATGTTTTAAAAGATGCTGAATCACAACAACAATTAGAAAAGGTATGGAAGTTTAGTGTAGAACATCAAGTAATGAATCCAATCGTGATGAGCAACACACTACCCCTAGATGGCTAGAAAATAAATCGCAGGAAAACAAAATACACATCGAAAACCAACAATAGATAAATGCAAACGTAATGAAAAATGAATCCACTAATCACAACATACAACAGAACAAAATCTAGATTAGAAAATGTAAAATGAAACAGGCCATCTCTGAACCTAAATTTCCATTCCATTCTCCCCTCCCCATCTTAGCTACCCGGTACTTATTCGATTTTTCACATCATTGCTAACGAAAAGATATTGAGAATCAGCAATTTACCATGGCAATTTTGAAGCAAGCATATTTGACAGGTGAAAATGGGATATTGAAATAAAGGTGGATTATTATTAAAACTTTGGATAAAACTGACAACCTACTACTGAAGAATACCACAAAACCGATTCATGTTGAACTCTATGACTTTTTTAACATAGGGACAAGAGTAATACAATGCATACAAATTCTTTAAAACTTTGGAAATATTTTCGATATAAATACCGAGATTTCCATTGAACATTGAACTTGTGAGCCATGTGGAAGTTGTTTGATATATTTTTATGAAATCTTTACCAGTAAATTACACCATTAATACTGGCCGCCATGTATAGCCTATCGTGTGCTGAAAAATGGCGTTAAACCCTACCGCAACCAGTAAATTAGCCTGAACATGATAAAGACTATAATAAGGACGAATAATGACAAATGGCATCTTATCATGGCTATTATTTGTGTTAATAATTTTTTTTCAAAATTGCATGTTACCTCACGAAATCATGTCCAATCATCTCATGATGTCATATATTATACCATGTCACATGACTTCATGTCACACGACATAATGCCAAATATATTACATGTGACACAAGGCCACACATGACAAATCATATTTTACAAGTTGCCAAACATGACACATTGCCACAGATGACAAATCATGACATGTTGCCACAGATGACATATCATATACAACATGCTGCCACACATACATGATTTGCTAAAACCATGTAAGGCCAAGGGGTAGTGAAGGAGTTGTCTAAATGAACTTAAAATTTTGACACTACCTTCTTGTTACGATGCAATAATTTTTTATTTACATTGTCACGTGATGAATATTATCTGAACAACCTATTCTTGTTCTAAATAAAAGTTTTGACAGTTGTCAAATAATTCATACTATTCAGCAGCGAGATGAAATTTTCTAATCTTCTATCAATTTATGTAGATTCTTTATCATATTCTATTAAACAGATATGACGGAAAAACTTAATACGATTTGATTACAACTATTGCCAGTACAACGAGTAAAGATCAACATCAACAAGAAATCACTTTCACAAGCAACCAGTAAATGACAGCAAAACATGAATGTTCCAGTAACTACATCTAAATGTTATTTTACAGAACTATTTGCAGATGATACACTGACTGATCAATTGATTGATTTTTAATGCACTCTGGCATAGAAAAGAATATCAAAATGCCATGGCTATAAATTTAATTGTCCAGATACACATCACCTCAACTGACCTGGTCCAGTATGGAGGACAGCCAACATAATCATACTGATTAATACAAAATTGGCAATACAATTAATGTTGTTGGTACCAACTTTCTAATTAAGACTGTAAATGCAGTCACATTGGTTGGGTACTTGGCTGGTAATTAAAATTGGTAATACAAACATACCAGTTGGTACAAAGCATGTAATTGAGGCACACGCTTCAAACATTAGATCTGAATTATTTGCAAGATACTAGGATTTCATTTAATTTTGTGAGTAGCAATTTGTGTGGTTTTGTGAGAAATCATATTTTTATCTGTTCCTAAATCTGCATTATCCAAAATATGTCCTAATATTTCATAAAAATGACCACTATATCACAGAACTTTGACATTTCGGTTTACTTTTTTTTTAAAAGTCACAACAACCATGAAATCCATGATTATAATGGCTTGCATGTGATTCTACCAGTGGTAGGCCAAGGGCCACCTAACACACATACTTGTACCATTCGACAGATGAAATTTACCACTTTCACAAATAAAGAGAATATTTTTTTAAAAATTATAATAAAAAAGCAGTATTTTTTACATTTTCGATTGATGCATTTTGAGTTACCTGTCAGAACCAGTCTAATGGGGACTGGAAATATTCCACCAGTGCATTCATGAATAGATTGGTACCGCAAAATAAATTCTGAATTCACAGTAAACAAATTAAATTTATGTTTATGAAGCTTGTATGCAGAGAAAAATAGAGTCAGCAATATGCTCACTCTATACCAATGAGGTTCTATTTGATGCCCATTTAGCATGTACAAGTGTAATATCTGTCACCCATCCAAATTTCTTACACCTCAACCCATTAACTCAAACCACAGAGACTATCTTCTTTATGATGCTCTGAAATTTTTCAACCAATGACATAAACATTTTACAACACTAATGAAATCAATTTTTGCTTAACCCATTTTTTTTCTCTCCAAAAAGTTTTCATTAAAATTTATTTTTTTCAGTCTTGCAAGCAATAATATATATATATATATATATATATATATATATATATATATATATATATATATATATATATATATATATATATAATAGTTTTTATACGTAACCATGCCAAATGATCAATTTCTGCTCTCTAATACCTGTTATTTCTGAGCTAGATGGAAGGTCAGGAAGTTGCCTTCCCATGATGGAATCTTTTGGTTCAGAATATGGCCCCTTCAAAATTTTATCACCCGTGTTACCGAATTCTCGGTCTGAATCCATATCATCTGACGGAACACCATTATACATATTTCCATTCAAAATTTTCCCATTTATTGAGGACTGAAGGTCGTTCAGATTCATGGTCACATGATCAACACATGGCTTCAGGTTCCTGCGATTGTTGTTCTGCTTACGGCGGCGATATCGCAGAATCACGATGAGTACAATAAGAGAGAGGAGGACGATGAGGGCCGATAATGTACCAATGATGATTCCAATGTACTTGTCTTCAAAGGATTTCTTTTCTTCTGGAACTAGGTGTTCCTCGTTAGGAGGGACATGAGTGTCCGGACCTGGAATTGATTAAAAAACTGATTACTTAATTATCTATTAGCAATTACTGAATCAGCAAAGCTACTACACAGCCCCATAAAGAATGTGTGAAACACAATCTAACACACTTTAAACTGTGCAATTATTGTATGTACTGATTACAAGTCCAACTCAGGGTCAATGCTGTTTATTCCTAACAAACTGCTGAGACCTATCTGAAACCACATGTCATGGCAGATTTCATTCTCTGCAGTTTTGAATTTGGATTCAACTTGTGTGTGTGTGTGTGCGCGCGCGCGTGCATGCATCTGTCTGTCTGTCTGCTGCCTGCATGCATGCATGCATGCATGCATGCATGCATGTATGTATGTATGTATGTATGTATGTATGTATGTATGTATGTATAGGGCCTAACCGAGTAGATAATTTTCGGCAAGTACCAAATCCGAGTATTTGGATGTACTATTTGCCGGATCCAGGCACAAACCGAGTAGTAGGTGCGACTCCGGAGAGTACCGTTTGTTTCATTATCATATGCGAAGCTTAAACTTTTCATGATATATATTGCCTATAAGATGAAAATTTTTATTATTAACTAAAATTATTATGTATTAAAAAACTTTTTTTTTAAAGTTTGATATTTATTGAATATTTTTTACTTGTAACCATTTGTGTGCGTATTATTTGCCAAGACGAATACTTCCAAATAGTACTGAAAAACCGGATATTCAGCCGAAGCAAATGTCCGAGGCGATTTCCAGTTAGGCCCTATGTATGTATGTGTGTGTGTCTACATATATATATATATATATATATATATATATATATATATATATATATATATATATATATATATATACACACACACACACACACACACACATACATGAAAATTTTGACAGAAAGTCAGAATATAAATTTTATTATTGCTATCATAGAAGCAGCATCCTGTATTTCACTATCTCGTTAAGTAAAAGTACGACATATGATTAATACATTTTCATGCAGTGACAAGACATACAAAATTTTACAACATTCGAATTGTGTTTTTACATAGCATTTGCTTATTTATATGAGACATTTAACATATTAAAATTGTCTCACCTATCTCTACTCGAGCACCGCTATCTTTATCGACCTCAAAGTCAAGGATGGGTGGATTCACAACGTGACGTTGTGCTGGAGTCGAAGGGGACAAAGTTGTGGGAGGTGGAGACTCGACTGTGAAATTGCCTTTTGCCAGCTCTGCAGATAAAAGCAAATATATTATTTATTAAAAAAATGAACTTTCACTATTTTTCATACAAATTAACAACAACTGCAATGGCATTCTACCTCAATCTCCAAGCTATTAAGTGCATATTTCAAATGCCCGAGATACTTATCGTCATCCACAGACAGTGACCCTGGGGTCATAATGCAAAATCCATCATATATATGATGCAACTTCAGGCTGACACGTTTATGAACTTTGGTCAGAAAATACTTGATAATATCATTGTAATAAACCTCACCTTTGACCTGCGAAGGTCAACATTATTAAGAGTAACAATGATGAGCCTGTTGCATACATTTACAATAATAACAACAGAACAAGTGTTTCATGAACATAAAAAAGAAATTTAGGAGCTGCAGAATCATATTATGCATGGAGAGACAGACTTAAATATTCCAAAAGTTTTTAGCATTATTCCCATTAAATTCCCACCCAATGTTTAATAGTCATCTATTTTGATAACTGACATTTCTTTACAGAATCCATTTTTTAAACCTAATATTGGCCTTTGACCTTTTGTGCCTCAAAAATTTTTTTTTATTATCTACCCAAAATGCAATAAATCCATTTTTAAAAATCCAAGTCTATGATGTAAAACTCGTGTTCTTGAATGGAACCATTTTCCTTCCTTCTATCATTGTGATCTGACCTTTGAATCACAAACCGATAGCATTCTTCTTTACCCTAAGTGCAAGCCAATCACATTGATTAGTAACTGCAGATGATGAAAACTAAAGTTGTGGTGCAGAAGCCATTTTAATTCTTTTAGTGACAGTGACCAGTTTTGACCTTTTGACCCTTTAATAGTAGTTTTCTTCCTTATTATGAGAGGGTCGAACACTGCAACTTTCAGAGTCAATATATGAGAATGTATCAATTCAAATGTAGATATTATTTATAATGTTTTAAACAAAACAACCACTAAGCAGGTCACAGCAACCCAGTTTTGGTTGTCAAAATCTTCTTCCCATATTGCATCCACACTGAAAACTTTTAGTCTCTTGAGTTATTTAAATAAGAGTTTCGGCATAGATTGGAAAATGGATAGATGATGCATGGACAGAGAAAACAAAACCTGTACACATCCACGATGAACTTCTCTAAGTGGGGGCATAAAAGGACAAATCTTAAATAAGGCTGAAGCAGCACATACCTGAAATAAACTGGATTTCACTAATAAGAAGCCATTTTGCATCAAAGAACAGCTGTAGCTTGACGAATCTCCCGATGCGATTATTTAGTCGAATCATCACTGGTCGTGCATATTCCACAAGAGTGTCACGCAAAAAGTCAAACTTTATTGCATTTGGTTGGTAGTACTCTCCTCCATTACTAATATAAATCATTGCCATCCGAAACACTCTTACTTCCTTTGAGAAATAATTGTTGCTGTTAATGATGACTGATGAAAAATTTCTGACCGATTCAAATTTAAAAATAATTTCAACTGGTTGACCCTCCTGTTCCAGTGAATCGTTTCTCCAGCCAACCCATTCATATCCTTTAATCCCAAGATCTTGTGGATCAAGGCGAAAATTAGTTTCGCCTACTTCTCCATCAGTGAGTTGTCCCAATCCATCAAATAAGAAATTATTAAGAATGATTCCATCGTAAGTGAAATCAAAGAGGTCCACATCAGCCCCTCGTTTTTCTCCCTGTCGCATGCTGTATGACACAACATTATCTGTTTAAAAAATAGAGAAAAAAAACTTAGAACATGTTTACATTTTTATTGATTAAAAAGGAATTTATTAATAGTATTAAATGTGAAAGTGAGAAATGGACGGTTTTCTCATATCCAGGAAGAAATTACAAAATAATGCGATGAAACTTCTACATAATCTGGTTTTAACAGAACCCAATGATGTTCAGGGCTAATCTCCTTCAAGATTCAGTATTGTTCAGAAAATTTGGCATACATGACATTTTGCATGTAACAGCGGAATTGGGACATTAATCTACCTTAAAACTGATGGTCTGACACCTTAGCCAATTTAACCATTTCACATCAACAACAAAAATCTACAACCTGTTCACCATCTTCCATCCAAATCTTATGAAATATTCACGGAAAATTAAATACTACTCTTTAATAAATTTTTAAATTTTCAAAAGAAATTCATTGATTTTACAACAGATGCAGTGTCAGAAAGAGCATGGCCATCTCTGATAAGGGATTTGTCAATTTTGCAAAACAGAGCATTTTCACGGACATAAAAATTCAGCAAATGTGGCAAGTAATTTTGGAAAATAATTTTCATGATAATGAAAATATTATGCACTGCAGTTTATATTAGACTTTATAATATGATTTGTAACATTTTACTATGTACTAGATTATTTTAGAGGTAACATGATACACAGCAATCACATAATAAATTCAATGCCCAATCAATACAGATCAATCTGGCTTCATTTTCTGTCTCCAATTCCTGACCTTCCCATTTGCAGCCATATATTTCCACTCTCATGCAAACAGTGCGAGGGTTGCGACAATAGGGGATGAAACGGATCCGTTTGGCAATAATTGGTGGTTCCACTTCCCGCAGTTCTGCTAGATATGTGTTGTCATTACCTTCAAACCTCTGAAAAGAAAAAAGAAATCTTTGACAAATATTCTCTTTTGCGATTTTAGTTCTTAGTGTATTGCTGTCAATGTTCATACAGCAATTCAATCAAACTTACTGAAATACTTAGAAGTCCCATATAATGATGTGGGCATTACTTTTGTGAATTTCAGTGTACATATGCAAAAAATCTCGTTAAAAACATTATTTAAAAAAATTAAAACAAAACTCCTTCATTATATTGCTTTTATTACACTGCTAACTCTCGGCTTGCGTTATATTTGTTGTCTCAAAAATTGTGAATTTTTTTTTTCCACTAAAAAAGTACGTAATTCTATTCATTTACAACCATGTTCAAATCCATTTTTTTCTTCTTTTAAACCAGAAATTAGATTTGTTTTTAGTCTTCACTAACAAAATGAAATTGAAAACAAGAGTCATATGAAATTGCATTAAGACATAATGCAGTTGAAATCATCCAAGTTTTATGTGGTTTCTGTAAAGACTGGTATGGTCATTGTAAGTATGACCATCACACATTTGTGCTGACTAAAAACAGCACCTAGATGAGAGACACCTTCAACACCCCCATGCTCAAAAGAATATTTTTTTAATGTATTAAAAGTCATAGCAATAACAACTTCCGCCCACCACCCCTCTTGTACCTGCATTGTCAAACATATTTCCCACACCTTGCGAGTCCTAATTATAGTTCTGTTTCGGAGGTATACACATTTACTTTATCATAATAATAACATACTGTGAGATTGATGGCAACAATCAGCATTATAAACAACAGAATCATCGTGTAATTATCGTAGAACCACTGTACTAAAGTTGTCATCAATATAAAAACATTCTTGGCTTTTTAAAAACTCTATGCAGTGCAAAAAAGTTTGGTGATAAATACTGATTACATTTTGAACCAATTAACAACAGGTTCAGATGTACTATACTAAACTCTTGCCATAATATGAGTGCAATTTTTTTATATACATTTTTTTCTTATGGCCTTGTTGAACTTTCTCAAAGATGTCTTCCTTTCAGGACTGCACTGGCCTCATTTGTCCCTCATTTGAGATAAGCTTGTGAAATGAAACAAATTTGCACCAAATAAATTGTCTGCAATGCATGATAAGGTAGTCTGCTAAAGGAATTTGTTTACACATAAATCAGTGCAATTAGGGACAAATCTAAATAACTTTTTAACCCAGTCTGATCTACATTAGCTTTTGTTTAGGTTTCACTGTAGAAATCAGTGATAAATGCATAAACCTATCTCACTTACCAGTTGAGTCAACCTGCAAATAACAAACTGCCACAGTTGAAAATCGTCTGCTAATTAGGATCTATTTTGTCTGTTCTAATTTTAACAAACTGCATGGATCCTAATCTGCTAGTGTATTATGCAACAGCAGATATGGGTCTGTACAGCTTGCAGTTGAACTCAACTTATAAGCAAGTACATACTGTAATAGAGTTCACCATGTGCAAGTTTCCATAACCTAGTCCTCTAGTGCACAACCCTACATTAAAGGTCATAAAGGTCAAGTATGTGTTCAGTAACTACTATTTCACAGATTTTTAAATGGTCATTATATATTTTATTTGGTTCCTCATACATCCAAGTTCCTTTGGAAGGTCATTATTTACACCCCCAAAACAAATAAGCACATAGTCAAAACTCAATGTTGAAGTAAATGGATACATTTGGATGAGGTCAACCTAAAGGTGTGATACAGTACAAAACTGGATTGAATGTTGCATGCTGTGATGTCACAATAAAATCTATGCATTTTGAAAATAAATTCATACAACTCTAGATTGTGATGATAACAACTGACATGGTTTTTTCTTGACCCAGTTTAATAACCTGCCCAACACTAGAAGCCTGTAGTGATAAAAAAAATGTCTGTCTGGAAGGTTTTTGCCAGCATTCATTTGCCAGTACTGATTAAACTTTAGTTAAAACTAAATTATTTTTAAAATTAAGAACAAGAGTTAATATTTAATTTAAGATGAGTGACTGTGACTTACATGACCACATCAGCACTAAATATAGTTTGTGCAACTTGTTCTAACTACTGAAGCACTTTGGGAATTTACAAATGTATACTGTAATTATACTGACAATTAACTTGATGATAGTTTGGTTAAGTCTGGTTTGATTTAGTTTGGTTAGGTTTGGATTGGTTTAGATTGGTTTGGTTTGGTGTGGCTTGGTTGGGTTAGGTTAGGTTTGGTTTGACTTGGTTGGATCAAGTTTGTTTTGGTAAAATTAGATTTGGTTTGGTCAAATTTGGTTAGGTTATATTATATTTGATTTGGTTCATGTTTGGTCAAGTTTGGAGTAGATAAATTAGGTTTGGTTTGATCAGGTTTGATTTGGTGAGGTTAGGTTCAGTTTAGTTTGGTGTTTTATGGCACACATATAGAATAATTTAGAACCAAAGCAATTGGTGTAAATAATTTTTCTCATCACACACCAAGGTATCTAACCAGGGCTAATTCAATGGTTGGATTAGAAAACCCATACCCTTTCAATCACTGGTCCAGAATGTTAACCACTGAGCCACCATGGTCCCTAACCACCGAGCCACAATGGTCCCTAACTACAAGATAGATGTGATGAATGGGTTCAATGTATGAACAGATGCAACCCATATGTTTTCCATATTGCCATTATGCCTAATCCAATGCCTAATTTTCTCAAATTGAAAATTGCTTCTGATACAATTGCAGCTTTCATCTTCTTCAAAACATGGAAGTGATTTATATTATTTGACAATTAAACCAGTAATTTGTTTATGTTAGATGTGATGAAAAAGATAAACAAAATGTCTGGGAGAACTCATGTTCAATATGATGAATATAAACATCTCAGGGATAACCCATTATGTCACTTGTTGTTATTCTCTAATGTTTCATGTATACATTTCTTTTGGCAACTTGTTCCCTTAATATCACACACAAGAAAATCTGTTATTCTGTACAGTGGCAGGTTTTGTTCTTTATTCTGACAAGGGAATCATGCATTTGACTTCAAATAGCCAAATTTCTATTTTCTCTATTTATTTTCTAGTTGACTAGAAAAGTTCAATTGACCCCTGTCCTCTTCAGATCAACCTCCCCCACCCCACCCCTTTGGGATCTATGCCACTGGCTGTTGCTGTAGCAGCTTCAAAGTCTGAAAATGTTTACGGATCGATTTATACTCTCCACTCCATATCAGTATGTTAGGCAAATATATAATTCAACACAAACACACCTCCTCTCCTCTTTTATTTTTGAATCTCATCCACTCCCCTCCATCTTCTCTTTGATATTCCAGCAAAAATTCTTCAGTGAACTCCTGCCCCTGAAACAGAAAGTAAAAATGCAATAATCCTTCCATCATGTAGTAATTAACTGGCAGTCATTAATTCAACAGTATGCATGACACACAATATAATAGAGCCCCTTGAGAAAAGTAAACATTTTTTGTTACAAGCACAACCATTGGATAATCATATTACACTGCACTTAGGAATGCTTTGGTTTTCATGCCATCCTCTTTATTGCTTGAGACAGTTGATGCATTTCATTCTAGACAAACTGAACATAGAGGGAAATTAGAGATAAATATTGCCCTGTAAAAGTTGATTATCATATTGTCTTAAACGTTTTTGTACACGTTTAATTTTTTGTACTAATTTTTTTAAATAGAGCTTTGAATACATTACCATATTCATCTAATAATGAACATATTAAGCGTATGCACAACTTTTACATTTTTTTTTCTTCATTTAATCTATGAAAACCATATCCAACCATGAAGCAAAGTTATAATTGTTATATTTGGGTTTATCGTAGAAGAATTACTGTAATAATATCTCTGTTAATCATAATGTATAAAAAAAAAAATCTACTGCATTAACATGGGTGCCCACAGCATAGGTCATGTAACCCCCCCCCCCCCAAATCGAAATCATACCACAAATATAGATATAACTTCCGACAAGTGCAAATGAAGCTGAAAATTTGTCACTGATTCTGTTCAAAATGCTAAGTAAATATTAGATTTAGTTACAGACTGTTTGCTATTCTAATTAATGCAAATGATTCTCTCGGCTGTGACTGACTGCACCCTGCCCTGCAAAAAATCCTGCAGCCACCCATGAGAATGGACACCATCTAGTGATCAAACCCGACTCGATATTTCATATCAGAGCCCTCTGTAATCATAGTTCTTACTTCTAGGACCTTCTGTTTACAGTTCTTGACTCTGAAATTTCATTTTCTTGCCAACAAATTTATATTCCACAAACTCTCAGTTTTCAAATTTTTGCAATTGTTTTTCCTCAATTTTGCGATGAATTTAAGCCAAGACTAATAATTTAAAACTTTTAACAATAGCTCTCAATATCATGCTATATTTCACCATGTTTAACATCTGCATCTCCACGGTTAGCATTTTGTTACATAAAAATTGTAGTTAATATATTATAATGCGAAAAGTCAACTATCAAAACCATGACCAGCCAAAAGAAATTACCACTCGCAATTCAACATGATCATAAAACAGTTCTACTGTAATTTGCTTATACATCACCTTTACTCTCCTATATATTTAAAAACATATTTGATGAAGGTCTCTATTTGGCAGTCCAATAAATATAATCTACTTTAGTCATTCTACAATGCACATATGAATTATAAATTAAATTGTCCTTGAACCATTCCACAATTGTATTTGAACCTGAACCATTCCACCTTGTATTTGGATTTGAACCAATGCACCTTTTATTTGACTTTAAACAACTCACCAATTATATTTGGAAATGAAAATGAACCTGCAGATTTACTCAAAGTTCAAAGTTTGTGTTTGCATTGGTCTAATTCTACCTTCTATTCCAGTTCTGCATAAAGCATTTTTTGTTTCAATACTGAATATTCTGTAATTATTTCCCTTTAAAACTATGTCCTTCATCAGCCTTTCCACAGTGCAGATATTCAGTGAAATGCCCTTGAAACAAAAATTAAAATGACCTTGCAGCTGCACCAAATGATCACTAATACTGTGCATGCATAATCTCGCTTCTTTGATTTCATAGCCAACTGCAAGCAAAAGTAGATTAATATGCAAATTCAAGGTTACCATGGTAACAATTGATTTCTGGTTGGGAGAAGAAGAAAAAACTTTGCAGAGCTGTCTGACACATTCTTTGAAGTCACATCTTTGTCTTCTTTATCAGACACTTTATTTGATGTTAATTCCATTCATTCTACCAATGTCATTACCAAACTGCAGAATGACATAATAATGGAGTATATACTGTATATAACACAATACACACTAACCTACTTAAAACCCATGTCTTGACATCACACACCCTCTATCTTTACCGATTTGGGTGGGTGGGTTTAATGCTCATTTTCAGCACCTGGTAGGCTATATATGGATGGCACCCAGTATATCTGGTTGAGGAAGAACATGGGAAAACCCTGGCAGGAACCACCAACCCACAGGAATGTATTAGCAAGTTTCCATGAACCTGCTCAGACTTGTTATCAGTTATCCAAATGACCAGAATGCACATCCTCTGTAGAGATGAACAATGAATGAGCCAATAGAAAGGTAATAAGCAAGTCAAGGTCTATAATTAGAATTACGTCTAGGTGAAAATGGTCTGATCATATTAGTGTCTACATTTATCTTGCTGGCCCAGGCCATAGGGACACACCATAAACTTTTATCTTGCTGGCCAAGGCCATAGGGACACATCAGAAACTTTATCTTCCTGGCTTAGACCATAGGGACACACCAGAAACTTTATCTTGCTGGCCCAGGCCATGGGAATGCACCAGAAACTTTATCTTGCTGGCCCAGGTCATAGGGACACAACATAAACTTTATCTTGCTGGCCCAGGCCATAAGGATGCATCATAAACTGTATCTTGCTGGCCCAGGCCATAGGGATGCACCAGAAACTTTATCTTGCTGGCCCAGGCCATAGGAATGCACCAGAAACTTTATCTTGCTGGCCCAGTCTTAAAGGGAAGCACCATTAACTAATGAGAAAAAAAGTTATAATATTTTGGAGACCATTGAAATATGCTTTATAAAATGATGATGGTAGTGGGGGATAGGTAAGGTGGGGTGTGTGGATGAGGGTTTGTGGGTGGGTGGGAGTGGGGAAAAGCAAGTTGGGTGTGGCATGGGAGTAGAGTTTTGAAGGCATTGCATGGTGAGAGTTGTGGTAGTAAGGGTAAGGATCGGTCAGGTCAGAAATAGTGCAGCAGGGAATGAATAGTGGGGCATCAGCTTCAATTTGTTAGTTCTCAGACATGATATAACTTCACATGACAGATAAACCGTTATTAAAAACATGGGTAACTTTGGCATTTGGAGTAAATGAGGACATCTATTTTTCACCCAGCCACTCACCTGCTGGCCAGTGACAGCCAATCCAAAAAAAAAAAATATCCAACATATCAACGCAAATGTCATTAGCAAAGTCATTCTGAATAACACATTCTTGGATTCCGTTAGAAATAACAAAAACTTTCTCTTTTGCCCCAGTCTTAAGCAAAAAGGAGAAAAACTCCTGGTCTACATGAGTTAATACAGCCAACTGAGTAAAATCAAATGTTTAAAAGGACATAGCTAGAGTGGGTTTAGTAGTTACTGTATGGCATGCATAATGAAAACAAACTGACCCAAAAAAAATATTAATACATATAACAAAAGAGTACATTTTTCAACTGTTTCTCAAGATGAAAAAATGATAATAAAATCTCCTTTTTGATTTCATAAAGTAATGTTTACACAAAAACATTTTAGGTTCTCACATAAAATGTTTCATAATTTGGAAGTAATTGGATTGTTTCCATTTTCCATATCGGACCCTTTCATAACATAAAACAATTTTGTATGCAAATAAACATTTTCAGCCAGGGATCAATTCATGGGAGTGAGCTAAATAATAAAACAAGTTTATGGCCAAAATATTACTAAATTACATAGCGAGAAATGATATAGTTGCCAAGGAAACAATCCAGTGTAAAGATATTAGTCATTTTCTATTATCTGTAGAGAAGAAACTCCACTACAATGCACCTACAGTACCACACACAGACTGCATCTTGTCTCCTCTTTTCCAAGAGTTGCATGCCTGATGTACATAATACAGCAGTTTATTTGTTATTTGAAAGATTTAGTTGTGAGTTTCCACTTGAGCCATAGCAGAAACAGGATAATATCCTTCTAACTGCAATGATAAGCAAACAATGAAACTTAACAGAACTTGGAACTGCTCTTCACAAAAACAATCTGTTAATAAGAAACAGTCCCCCACCCCACCCCATATTAGTCTATCCTTACCAAAAGTAAATGGTGATGAAGGGTCCCCCAAATCTTTCAGACTGGTTCAATAACATGATCAAAGAATATATTTATTTTTAATGATAACTAAGGTGTGAAGACCAAACTATGTCAAAAATGAGGTTATCGAGGGGAATTCTGGCAATTAAAAAAAAATTAAGATCACAAGAACTTGTGGAACTCGAAAGTCAGAAATGTAGACTAATTTGTTTGCATATTAACACAACCTTCAATTAATCCACTTGTTAATTATGATAATTGAAGCTCTTTTCACATTCACAATATGACTGGTTATTCAAGCACCTTTTTTCTGAGAACAATAAAAATATTAATTTCTTTACATTTCAACTTTGGCACATTTTATCGGACTTTAGAAACATATCAGGTGTCTGCAAATCTGATCTGCTATTGAAAACTGTTACAACTTTTGAATGGAAAGGTGTCCAGAAAATGTAAGAGTATGTATATTTACATTATTGGTATGATCTACATACTGGTACATGTACATGGTGCTGTCTCCTTCAACCAAATAAATAAAATTAAAGGAGACTAGAAACCAGTGGAAATATACAATAATATTAAATACACTGCAAAGAAAAACATGATTCTGAAGCGTCGTGTGCGACCGTACTGCCAATATTGAGATATTGGCATATCTTCTAGGCGCTGAGTTTCCGTGACCTCGTATGCATATTTTCCGCGCCTATTCGGTTACTTTCGGAAAGTGACGTCATACTAGCAACTCCAGCATCCAGACCTACAGTTGCAAGGTTCATTTCATATAGAGTACCATGCCGTTTTGCGTTGCTTACGGGTGTAATAGCATACATAGAAAAGGCTGTGGAGTTCATTTTTTTTTTCTTTTCCAAATGATAAAGGGATAAAGAATGTCTGGATACATTATTACAAGCGAGTCGATTTCAATTCAACACCATACAGCAATCCGTGCCCATTACATTTCACAAAGGAATGTTACCAGAGGGATCCTAAAAACATAGAACCTCTAGGATACACGAATGCTAAGCCTAGGCTAAAAGTTGAAACTGTTCCAGACATACCATTGTATATTTTAAATCCTGGTAGAGTGTCAAACGTACGAGTTAAGAAAATAGGCAGAAGGCCGAGTAAGTGCTAATAACAAATATGACAGCCCGACACCTGATCGTGCTGATGAAATGAGTAAAATTTTTTTCTTCTTCAAGATTACAATCTAAATAAAGTCACCACTGTCCTATGTATAATTGAGATCTGACTTAAATCAAATGGAATTTTTGCTTAAAAAATTAATAATAATAGATTATCAACCCTTGACACGGTCGTGTTTTGAGAAAAACAATTTAAGTAATTTTAAAAAAAATATTAAAAAATTATTTTAAAAAAACAACCTTTCAGTCTATGCCTATTACTCGTAAAATGTATAAACGGAAATCTGTAATGATTGGAACTGATATAAACCTGTCCCTTGGGCAGTTTAAATAGCAGCGATTAAAAGAAAAGAGATCCGATATAAAATCAAAGTTTCACATTAACTGGCTGACAATAGAAATTGGGGGGAGGCGACTATTGACCCCACCTATTTACCCCGATGTGCAATTTCTCCCTGTGATACGCCTTATTATACCCCAGGACAAGACCTTTTTTTCATATTCTGGTCTGCATAATAGTTAGAGGTTAGAATTAAGTACACAAACATAATGGCAGTTTAACAAAATAACAATTATTCCTTATCATTGCACTTATGTTGTGAAAAGGACTGGCCCTCTGACATAATTCAAAGAAACCATGTGCTACAGAGTGTGTATGTAAGCACCAGAAAGTCATTGGCAAATAAGCGATGCCGAATTTTGTTGTAACTTCGATGTCAAAGACTTCATTTTAAGAGATCAAATCTGCAGTCAAACGTTACCGTACATGTATGTGGCCATTGTTTTCCCACATTTTATATCCCATCCTATTTCCATTAGTTTAAGTGTTAAGATATGTAACACTGTTTACTGAATTAAATATTTATTTTGAATTAGTTTTTTTAGGGGCACATATACTGCGTCGTATTTTTTTTATTCCTTCTTTTAATTTAATCATGGTAATGAAACTTTACATAGATGGTATTGGAATGTCAGGTGTTAACTGGCCGAGTTTTTTTTAGGGCGGAAATGGAGATTTTGTTTGCAGAGAAAATTACGCATCCTTCATTGTGATAATTCATGGGTTTTAAACTAATTGGTGACAATTTTTTTTACAAGAAGTACTTCTGTAGTAGTTAAATAATCTGAAATTTACGTGAATAATGTTTAATCTTAATCTATTTACTGAAGACAAAAACTGTCCTGTGATATTAATTATTTCTTCACTACAATATTCACAAGTGATAAAATAGAATATGACATTTGTGGACTGCACACTTGATGAAAAAATTACATATGGATTTTCTTCTTCTGAGAAATGAAAATTGAGAGACATATTGAAATAATCGGGAGTTAACTGCGAAAAATCAAGAGAGATATTACGAAATAGGGAGGAAATACCTCCAAAACTGGAATTTATTTTCTTTCTTTCTTCTCTCGGCTTGAAAGTTAACATATATGAACTGTTCGGGTTTGTGGAATTTCAGTCAGGGCTAGTAAGTTTATTTAAGTCATCAGCCCGGGGCCTGTGCTTAAAACATTTCTTTCAGCACTGACCAGTACAGTACGTACTCTGTTAACGAATCATGTATATACTTACAGATTTGTCAATACGCTAACTGTAGCATGCATGTAAAATACACTGTAATTGAATCATAGAAAGGAAGCTTCTTAATGTTGAAATTAATTACGTATGATTTCCTCCTCGCAGATTTATTTGTGGGGTGTTGATTTTTGTGTGTGCGTGAAAAATTACTTCCGATGAAAACCGTTATCAATGGCCTCTCTCGCTTGCCATGTTTCTGTTTGTATACGACGACTTGCTAGTATGACGTCACGAGACCACGTGATCTGTCGTGTCATTAAAACTCGGAAATACACGGCAATTTACGGAATCATTGTATCTTCTTCGCAATATAATCAATATCCGCACACGATATTATATTTTTAAACATTATATTCGAATTAGAATTTGTAAAGAATTACATTTATAAAATAAAAATTTTCATTTCTAGTCTCCTTTAAAGTCCCTTATAAAAAAAAACCAGAACAATTCATACATGACCATACATATTTCAACCAAATGATGGCCAACATTTTCTTTGCAAATAAACCAAATCTACTTTCAAACAAATTTACTGCAAAATGCTTAATACTTGTGGAGTTCCAATTTGCTTGGTTTTTGTGGGTGAACTAGACAATGAAGTTAAAGTCACAACAAAATATTTACCAAGCCAACATCCCCCACCCCCAATCAATGCAATGGAATTATCGCCTGCTTCTTTCTTCGTTTTAATATCATGGTCAGCTATAGCGTCAAGAATGTGAAATACAGTCGGCAAAGTTGTAATGACTCTCCTTGTTGTATAGTAATAACTTAGTGTTGCCATACGTCCACTTTTTTCTTATACATGTTCTCCTTTTCAGTCTTTAAATATCTATACAGATACTGTTACAAATACACCCACTCTCTAAAGTGTTCTCTTTATTTGTTTAAAGTTTAGATATGGTAACCTTAAATAAATGCAGATTTACTATTTCTCCATATCTTTCTTTAATTCCCAAAGCACACATTATTCCCAAATACACCGCTCCCTCAATAACTCGCGCACAACGGGGTCCAAAAACATTGCATTATAAGCGAGGGCGCGAGTTACAGAGGGACCCATAAAAAAAACTAATAAAGAGATGGGGATCGACAGAGAGAGGTGACAAGGGGGGGGGGGTGCAATGTTAAATACTCGTTTTATAATCGTGCTGAAAATAACTGTGAATAAATATTTCTTTATAAAGGTGTTGTTCGTTTTTCTTTATAAATTACCTTTAATTTCTGGATAAAATATCTTGAAAAGATCGTAAAAACAAAGATTATTCCACGAGGTATCAGTACTCTTAACATGTGTATCACTAAACACATTGTGTATTACGTCACTGCTTTTTGTGTTGATTTGGATACATTCTAGTTTTATCGTTTGTTCAAAATGAATCGAGATTTCTTTGATCAGAAAAGATAAAATTCATATCGAAAAACGACGTCGAAACTTGTATTGCTTTAGATAGATAGATAGATAGATAGATAGATAGATAGATAGATAGATAGATAGATAGATAGATAGATAGATAGATAGATAGATAGATAGATAAAAATGTAAAAAAAAAAAATTTAAAAAAAAAATTCACAAAGATAAACCATTACCAACCATGAATTTAATGGGTTTAAACGTCAGACATGTAAAAAAAAAAAAAAAAATTTTAAATCATCAGATAGCATAGACCAGCCTCATCACAATTATAAACTTTGTCGTCTGTATATCCATCACGCATCAGTATCTCTCGGAGTTGGTTGGGATAACTAGATGTGGCCACCTGATTTGCTGAGCATATCTCTCCCAACAACGAATTTTGTTTTATTCCATGTCGGCGCTGGAATCTCCAAAGCCATCCATGGCTTGCCATGAAATCTGAATCAGTATCCATAGTTTTGGCCATTTTCTCTGCCTAGGCCTTGAGAATTGTTCCCGAAATTGGAACACCTTGTTCACGTTGCTGCGTGAACCAGGTGTACACAGCATCATCTAATTCTGTGTTGTTTGAAGTGCGTGCCAGTTTCCGTTTAAATCCATTATCAGAATCAACTTCGTGCAAATAATCTCAAAATTTCTGCTCATCCTTAAGCCAACCTCTGAGTGTTGACTTGGCAAGTTTAAGTTCAATACAAACTTTTGATCTTGATTCACCATTACGAACCGTCTCTATGACAGTAAGCTTTTCATTCACCAAGTACACCTTTCGCTTGATTCCTTTGCTCTCCATGATCACATTTACAATGATTAGGATAAATTATTGATTAATATATACTTTAATGACAATAAGTACATACTATTTGAAACCATGTTCGATTGGTCCAATTAAATTGATTGATGTTGAGACACGATATTGACCACAAGAGTTTATGCATGTAGGATTTGCATTCCTTTGAACTTTTGTATTGTACGTCTTTTACCTGATTTGATACAAAAGACCGACTTAACATGACAAAACAAAGCAGGTCTATTTTAATTAATTTTTACAATGCAACAAACACTTCCCCAAGTCGTCGATCAAAATGCAGCCGGCACTTAATTAGGTTCTCACAGATGTGCTCGCGGGCATCGATGTGACGGTCAATTGACTCTTTTCATGTTTAAATAGAAGAGAAAATGCACGATTATAATGCTTACACTGCAACTCGATGAAAAGATTAAAACACTAATGTCCCCTGACAAGACATATTTAATTAGTGTTCATTTCATTCAGTGTTACCACCTGTTAGCATTTACTATAATTTGTTGATTGCTGTTTCACTGTATACATATTTAGCATTATTATTTACAGAGAACTGAGAAAATATTTTTTCCGATAAAATCTAACAAGATATGTGATTCCTTATTAAAACCTGAAAATTTCACAATGTTGATTCTAACTTTTCGGGCACTAACCGACATTTTCGAGGTTTCATTCACCAGTTCTGATCACATTTTTCTTCATTTGTTAAAAATATTTTCTTTTTTAAAAAAACGGGATCCACGCCGGACACCGCGTTATAAGCGGGTTCGCAAGTTATCGAGGGAGCGGTGTGTGTGTGTGTGTGTATATATATATATATATATATATATATATTCTTTCTTCTGATCATGTCAACAACTAACTGTTAAATAAACAATCAGCAAATTAGTTCTGCTTTCCGAAAACCGATTCCAATAAGGTCTATCCAAAGTGTTACTATGTCAGGTGTGCTAAGTCACTTAGCTTGATTCACCTTATGGGTTGATGTTTTCTGGTCAATGGTCGACCAAGACCATGTCTTAAAATATGTCACTACCGTCCGTATGTCTACATATTTTGCAACAATTCCATCGTCATCAGCCAACACAATATGTGTATTCATAACATGATATTCGTCCAAGTTTTATTGATCGTATTTTGGACAACAATGTCAAGGTCACCCAGTAACAAGGGGTTACCATTTAGTGGTTTTGACAGTATGGTTTTGATCGAAAGAGGTTTACAGTCATTTGCGTTGTTTTGGCATCTAATTCCCATTTGTTAAGAACTAGACTCTTTGAGAGAGGTGCTTAGAACACATGGGAACCAAATTCATTATGATTACAATAGCGGCATTAAATGTGTTAAATCAGACATGTGTGCAAAAAGAAATAGGCATTGCTTCAAAATCTTTGCATTTATGCCAGATGGTAGCAATGAATAATTTAATGAGCTAAATAAAGGCAGCTCAGATTACACCTGTTTGATCGCAAATGCATGGAAAGGAAAAGTGATAATAATCATTTTCAGAGACATATACATATTTTCTTTCAACGTAAAAGATACATCCACAAAATTAGGTACCCACAAATATGTACTTTTTATCCAAACACCAAAGTTTTAAACCCATGAAAATAAATTATTTCATGGTATTAACCAGACATCCTGGTCTTATGATGGGAGGAATATGGCAGTCTCATTTTTTCGGACAGGAAACCATGGTGTGGCAGTCTATCTCTTTAGAGATCTGCTTTTATGGAGAGTGCTGGAAGAGTTTATCCAAATCCAAATCTACCAATATTAGTTGCCTGTGGTCACCAATTTGAAGGGTCAGCTAGGTTTCTTTGTAATCCCATTATCTGGAGTGGAAGCTGGAGAATTTGGTTCAACTGCCACCAACTAATAACCTCCCATCCCATAACAGCCTGTAGACATGTACAGGTCTACAGTGTTGATAGCTCTCATTGTAATTACAGCCATCTATCTCTAGAATGATGCTCTTTGCATAGTGCCACTCCCCCAACCCCCACCCCAATGATTACATTCATTAAGTGTTCAAGATTTCCCAATTTCCATGCAATAGTCTTTATCTGCATGTCTTTAAAATGTGTCTACAGGAAGTGATGGTGATATCTGACTTGTTCATTAATTGGCCAGGCATTTTTCACTTGTACTTGTAACTTAATCATGGGAATCGACAGAATCACCTTAGGTAATCATAAATCACTAATTATGTAATTAGGTAATAATAAATCACTAATTAAGTAATTAGTAATCATATCACTAATTAAGTAATTAGGTAATCATATATCACTAATTAAGTAATCATATCACTAATTAAGTAATTAGGTAATCATATATCACTAATTAAGTAATCATATCACTAATTAAGTAATTTGGTAATCATATAAACTAATTATGTAATTAGGTAATCATATCACTAATTAAGTAATTAGATAATCATATCATTAAGTAATTAAGCAGAGTATCTGTTTCTAAGTGGGAAAACTCGGGATGCCACACTAACGCTTGGAGACTGAACCATTGACCGCACGATCAGCATAGAATTTTTTGTTTTAATGTTCCATTAATTTTATCAGTGTTTCTGGCATAACATGAGTATCATTTAGATTTTTTTCCCAATAAGCTAAAAATCGTTTTGTGTCTACCCAATGTAAAACTGATCAATAACATAAATGAATGTTCCCTATAGGGACATTTAACTGATAAAAAGCAGGGAAGCACTTACATGATTGGAAAATCTATGATCACTTCAATCAAGAAGTACATATTGTATGTACTGAACCATTTAGGGCACAATGTCAAAGTTAAGGGAAAATGAAGTCCTGGTATTATCCTTTTCTTATTTTCATGTATGAGAAGAAAAAAATTAGCTGCGTTCTTACAGCATAAATTCAAGTGGTTACATGCACAAAAAGAACTATGAAAGCTATGCCAAATCCTGGATGCTCCTCACAGTGTCAAGAACAAGTCAAAAAATGTACCAGAACTCCCCCATACTGATTTCTGAACTCATATGCAATGCTTAACTTATGAAGTCATGTGTATTATAAAATGTGTAAGCAACTAAAAAGGGTAAAAGACGTCACTTTCAAGTTTCACTTCCAATGCCAATGAAATTTTCAGACAAACGAAACAAACGAAAACATCATGGAGAAAAAAAGCAAATAGTTTCCAAGGTTACCGTACATACTTATTGAGTTCAACCGCAAACAGATGCTGACAATGTGCCAGCAGATCAAGGTCCATGTTGTTAGTTTTACTGATCACTCCGAACAAACTACAGACACAGTTCTGCTGGTACATTTTCCAATGGCACATCTGGATCTGTGTAGCTTGCAGTTGAACATTAACTTGAAAGCGAGAATAAACATTAATATACAAATGAACCCACAAATTCAGAATCCTGGATTGTTCAGAAAAATTCTAATGTCTGTAAAACGTAAAATTGACAACATTTTCAACTCAGGAGTTCATGGTACACATTATTTACTTCAAGTTAAGCATTAAAAATGAGACAAGCTGGAATAAAATGTCTAGATTTTGAGAGGGGAGGCAGGTTTATGTTTTGCTAAGAAATTTAAAGCTTTCAACTGATGTAGCTGCCTTTCTTAAACACGCATAAAGTTTTGGGAAATATATCTGATGTTAAGTTCTGGCAGAAATTTTGAAAATTGATATTCATGTATTTTAAGATAAACTAAAATTTTAAGTTGGCAAACGTACAAAATAAGCATAAAATTGGCTTAAGAGTGTAATAAAAGACACTTTTTGATTATTACAGAGATTGCAAAATGAAAATAAACTTTTGCCCGTTTCAATATTCTTTCATGCAGCATGCTAGTATTGAAGAAATTTCTATCGATCCAATAAAAATTAACCTGTCATTATTATTTATAATGATTCATAAATGCAAAAAATTTACCAGATGACTCGCTAAGTCACTTCAAACAACACTGACCCTGATCTACCATTACAAAATGACCAGTCAGTGTCCACTTATTTTATTTTATTTTCTATTACAAACTGTACAGATCCAGACCTGCTGGTGCATTATGGGTAAACTTGTGAGTGCATATGGTGTGTATTGCAATGTACAGAGTCTTAATTTTAGAAAATTCCATCATGTGCACAGTGAATATTATTTAGTTTTTCTCATGAAAAAATCTGGATATAAAATGTCTACATTTTGAGATGTTAGATAGGTTTGTTTCCGTCAGAAATTCAATATCTTTCCAAGAATTTTTGTTGCCAGTTCGAAAATATAAATTTTGAAACTGAAGAGACTGGTTTTGAATTTGAGGCCATGCATTAGAATTTTCAAGATTCTAGCTTATCTAAATATTTTTTATGCATAATTTGGCAATTTGGTTTTTTTCCCCTTCAGAATATAAAGATTTGTATCTTTTTGTGAATTACAAGCACTGGTTTAGAAATGAGTCAGAGTGGGAATTATAATACTGTTTTACGAATCCTTCATATTCTTGTAACCATAGATGATAAAAACATTTTTTTTTTAATTTTATTTTACCTCAGAAAACGCGTTTTTTAAACGGTTTTTTTAAATTTCTTTTGCGTTTGCGAAAAGCTGGACAATATAAATTATATAGAGGAAACAATAGAGTGGTCAGATGGTGATAACGACATTGAGTGAAAAAAAATTCAATGTTTTCTGGGCTACGGTTTAAAACTTTTGAAATTTGTTCATATTTGTATCACTGAAACTTTAAAACTGGTATGAAGCATGTAAATAAGTAAAATATTGATTTTTTGTGTTGTCTAAGAACTACTGGAACTTTATTTTTGTTTTTTATTTATTGAGAAAAAAAATGTTTTTCTTAATAAATTTTTTATTTAAATTTTAACATTTTTAACATCTATGCTCCTAACTATGGTATAAAATGTACCCAGCATGCAACAAAATGGAAATACAGATCCAGATTTTCTGTTGCATAACGAATCGACAGACCAGGATCTATTCTATTTACATGACACCAAGAAAAAGATAGACATCATATACCCTGAGATGCTGAAGCATCGTTGGTGATCCCGGCCTTAGTTAATTGAAAGTTGGGCCCAACTACAAACAACATTGACCAAGAATTGCCATTGCATACTCCGTGGACAGATCAAGGTTCATGCCATTTGTTCTTTGGATTACTTGTAATGAATTACATATACCTAGATCTACCTGGGCAGATGCAACAACAAATCGGGGTCTGTACAGTTTGCAGTTGGCCTCGACTTGCAAGCATGTGTGTAACAGTACTTATAAGGTGAATAAGTTATATTTTACTCGGAAGCAATTTGGCATGAATAAAATGAAAAAATGGTTCTTATACAGAAAAGAAGCATTAAATCTAACGATCAAGTTAAGGCTGATTTTAATCTGCCCAAAAAATGTTCTAAACAAATTAAAATTATTTTCCATTTTTTAAAATACAATAAAACTATAAAGTGAGCTCATTATTCCATTTATTTATTTACTTTAATGCAGAAACTGATTAACAGTTTTGATTCCTGTATTTTCTTTAAATACATGAATATTCTGAGAACCAATTGCTTATTGCAGCTGCACTCGTTTTTTCACTCAACATGAAAAAATCAAGACGGCTCCAAAGAAGATGAAATTTTGAACCATATCTATTCTGACACACTTTAGACATCATGATAATGCTGCCATCATTAAAATGAACAAAGAACTGTCGGCTGTTTCAGTGAATGCCACCATTTTAAATGCCAAGTTTTTATGCAATTTCATTCGGGAGAGTTAATCCATTGATAAACTCTGAAAGGTAGCAAACGGTCATGAATTATAAGTGGCACCTTCAAGTGACCTTTTCTAACATCAACGCCTGTATGATTTTGTTACTAAAGAAAACAAGGCAGGTTAGACTATAGAGATCACATCTTTTTCCAGCTGTTATAGCTTTTGAAGAAAAATAAAATCAAAAGAAATTAGGGAATTAGTTGACAGAAGACATTTCAAGATCGAGTAAACATTACAAGACAAATTAAACAAAACATTAAGCATCATTACACAAAGAAAGTTGTTTACATGCCAGGTGAAGGCAGCTTTTATTCAGTGCACATTAGTTGTGCCATCTAAAGCTAAAAGATATTTCATGTTTTCACACATTAACCCCTGGAGGTTTTTGCCGTTTTCACAAGAAATGCGAGTAGGAAACACATTTTGGGGACTATTTCTGAATACATCCAATTACATCGACTTCCAAGCAATATTCCATTAGACTAATGCCTAGTTGTACTAAAGAAAATGTGTTTTATTAATTAGTTTGCTGGCACATTAGCAGAAGGTAAAAAGATGGACTATGTTTTTTTTTTTTTTGCTTAACGGACCCATAATTTTCATATGGAGAAGACTTTATTCAAAATGTCCACCTTATCCTACTTTTTGCAAAGGTTCATCTGTTTGTGTGCACTTCAGACCAGTCTGCCATAGATCTGAGGCCATAAAGTCTAAAATCGGGACACAAAATCGGATTCCGACCATGGGCGAATTTTGGGTGCAAAACTTAGGTTTTTCCCTTTCTATTTTGTAGTGCAACTAAAATGTCCAGATTTGTTGCTTTCATTGTAGAGCTAAATCTGTCTACCTTTCTAAAATACCATCCATTTCAGTGTATCATGCATGACCTTGACACTACAGACCTAGGAAGTAGGCTACTACTTCATGCCCCGTAAACTCAGTGCTAGGGGTTAATGTGTTAAGGAACAATAGAGTATATAGTTTTACAAATAACTAAAGGTCCAAGAAATCTATAATGACTTATATATATTATATATATATATATATTATATATATATATATATATATATATATATATATATATATATATATATATATATATATATATATATTTACATGTATATAGAATAGCCTGCATTTTAATTCTGTTACTTGTAGTTAATATATATTCCCAAGTAACGGTCACTGCACACACAAAACAACATGTAAAATGTAAGTGGTCACTTACTGTCCATACAACAAGAGGTCCAAGGGGATATATCTCTCAAGTAGGTAAACTGAGAAATATAAGTTGCAATTGCAAATTCATACTTGTAGTGTAAATGTAGAGTGTAATAAAAAGTTGGTTGCATTTTGGTTGCCACATTGCTTTATACTCAATCAGCTGGAGGGAAGATTTTTTCAAACTCGTTTATCCTTCTCCGTTTACCAAAAGTGAACTACAGCTGCATTACCCAATTTTAATCCTTTCAGAAAACAATTTCTTAGCATTACTCAGAAACACAATGTTTTGTGACTGATAAACATTATTACTTAAATAAATTGTGCTCATCTAATGTAAGCTGCTGTAACTCTTGACACAACCACAATTATCAAGCTGTATTAAACAGATGCCATTACTGTATACATGCTTAATTCTATATCCAGTAGGTGCTAAAAAATATTATGAGACATGGTAAGCAATTAAACGAGTGTGATTTCTAATACTGTTACCTAGAAATAAAATTAAATGCAGTCTGGCCACATCATTCAGAGAATTAAGAATTTGTTTTTCAGTCATTTTTGAAGTTTTGTTTAATGGTTAAAACATTTCTAGAGTCAGTCTATAATGTCTGACAAATGACATTTAATATATGAAATATAAATGTAATATATAAAAAGAATTATTTTGGCATCTCATTATACCACTTAACATTAGTGATTTTTAAGTTTTGTTGGACGATGAGGTATCTGGTGTGTAGAAACCTGCAAACCATACCTACTGGTTATTTAACCTCAATACAACAAATTCATTTGAAACATACAATACAAGCTATCTCAAGACTTTTTTACTTTTCTTATATATGTAGTTTATTTAAAATTATTATTTTATATATTGTTTCATATTCAAAATACAAATTATTTAATATGATCCCTAATGTGTATATCTTATTCATTTCCACAAATTGTTTAATGAAATCCATATATTTTTCAATTTAAGATAATTTTTATAAGTTGTCAAATGCTTTACAAGCGGAGAATTCTCTTCGCAATGCAAGCCTTTCGATTCTCACTAGGCATGATCACGTTACTTCCCTTGCTTTTTTGACTCCATTTAGGTACAGTTGTAAGGTCATCAATTCAGAGGCAAGACTACCTCATGAGTGGATTTCACTCACTACTGAACCAATCCAAGACCTTATGAAATATGACCACATTTTAAAATTGATAAAAAGCAGACAAAATCAAAGATAAATTTGGCCTCTGAGTGGTAACAAACCCTGTCAATCACAGGCCGAACGTTCTAATTACCTAGTCTATGATTCACACTCTGTAACAAACTCATCCATGATCTTAATGATCAAGGAAATTATTCCAAGTTAGATAAATATCAGAAAAGGGGCCAAAAGGGGCCAATCTGATTGATGATTCCCCCTAAAACTGAACTCGTCTGAAATTCTAGTGGCATTTTTAGCACAAAATAATGGCTGTGTCAAGCTAAGGAAATGCAAGCGAAGCAAGATTGACATGTTCCACCAATGAAGTTACTGCAGCTCCTACACTGCTATGTAATGGGGTATCATTCTGCTAGTTCACAAAAGTACATGGGTTTTTGTGCACCTGAAAATACCAAGAACATTTGTAACATATCAAAGACTTATAAAAACGAATGGAAAATATTCTGGCATATTTCTCGTGAAAGTCATCTCAACATTACCAATTAACTTGCTAAATTTGTGTGCTTCTAAATACTGGGTAATTTAGTACTGATGACATTGGAGTCATAAAATCAAACAGTACTCACCACTCAGAAAATGTAGAATGCACAGACCAAATAGGGAGAGATGGAGAGCTGGGAAAAGTATGATATCTCCTAGTTTTAGTAACAGTACTAAAAAGTAGTGTCTAAAGTAACAAGCTGAGTAAAGGCGTAAGTCGTATAGAACTAGGTAGGGATGATTTAGTGCAATGGTAGGTGATGTTTTGGCCCAAAGTTATCAGTTATGCTGATAGTTGTATTTTAGAGCCCTATGTGCCCTGTCAGTAATGGAGTGATGAAAGACAGGAAGTTGGTGCAACAGCATAAAAGTCTGAATAAATCAACCATTTAACTACTTTCTGGCATATCAGTGCATTCCACTGATTGGCAAATAATGCCAATTTCAACGTCAAATGACTTCAATGCTTGCTCGTAATGTCAAATTTAACTACAAAAATTAAATGAATACAAGATTATTCAACACACCGAAACTACTTCTTTTATCCAATAATTGTACACAAAGAGCTTTTTATATATTTCATCCATTAGAAAACGTTCTAAACGTGAATGTTTTTATTCAGCTATGAAAAAAAAAAAGTTTTTCAATAAGGGACTGACACTATACTGACTCAATTGAATCTTTAGGAAGATAAAATCAATTCTTCCAATTTTTTTTTTACTGAAACCATCTTTGATATTCTTATGCAATAATTACATTTTCAAATTGCTGAAAACATTTTGAAATAAGATGTTAGATTGCCATCATTTTAAATGAGAATCAGCAAGTTATCATCAGAATGCTTCTGCTGGAAACCTGATGTAGACATTCTGTTTTGGAGGAGAAAAGATAACAATACATTTCCAAGATGGCTGCCAGGGAGGCCATACTGGATAAAAGACTGGCACCATTTCAATTTACTAGACATCATAAGAAGACTTTTTGCTGAAATGACCAGCCATCTAAAAAAAAATTGTGAAAACAAGATTTTTTTAGATGACCATTGTGACTGTCAGCAGTACAGTTTTTATTTTGATCTAATTAATTATTAACTAGAGATGATAAGAAGTCTTTCTGTGAATAACTCATGCTGATATGTCCATTCATTTGGGAGAAATAGTGATAACGAGATTTTCAACATGGCCACTGTACAAGATATTTTCATTTCTGGAACATTAGACAAAATCATTTAGTATGATGTTGATATTACCATCCTTATCGGTGGAATACGGTAGCAACGACATTTATTTTCAAGATGGTTAATGTACAACGATGGCCATGCTAGAAGTGTGTGTGTGTGTGTTTTGGATTTTTAATGTAGCTGTAAGAATTCTGCAGTCATATCATTACAATGCAGTTTATAGTGATGTCTAGGACTGGGGCATCATGCTGCAGACATGTAGCATGATGTCCCACCCAGTCCATTTATCCTGACTACAGGCCAACCAGTCTTAACACTAACCTCTTAATGCTGAGTGCCTAGCGAGGCAGCTGTAAGTACCAATTTTAGAAGTCTTTGGAATAACTCAGTCAGGGTTCAAACCTGCAACATCCTGCATCCGAGGCAGATGTTCTAACCACGAGGCCACCAAAATAGTGATGCTAGAAGTGTAACCAGCACCAATAAGACCAACTAGTCATTACAAGAAGTATTCTCATGACCCCCCCCCCCCCCCCCCAAGTCAATATTAATTTTCATTCAGGAGGAACAGTGACAAGATTTTTATGATGGCCATTGTGGTGGTGCAACATCAGATCAGCACCATCTTTATTTATGACCAACTAGACAACATTTCAATGAAATGAGATTCTAAAAAAATAGTCACCATGGCAGCTATATTAGATATCAGATCAGCACCATTTCCATTTTCAAGTAACCAGAAAACTTCCGGTGAAAACCAGATTTTCCATCACACAATGCATTGGCAGATCTGGGTCTGTGCAGTTTGTAAAGAGCAATCAACAGAATAAACAACACAGACCATGCCCTGCATGCCCTTTATGCTGGCAGATCTGGGTCTATGTTATTTACAGTTTTATTTTATGTATATGCAAATATATACAGTAATAATAATAATAATGGCTTTCTTAATTGGAGTAGTTTAATTGGTCAAGAAACCAATCTTCCAGGAGACCTTGTCCAATTACATACAAGTAGGGATATTTCTAAAGGACAAAGCTATTAAACTAAATAATAGATTTTGTGCATCCTCTTTTAACCTTGGATATGTTCCGACACTAATGGCATGAAGCATGAAACTGCTAATCTCGCCTTATCTCGGATCTACCCTCACAGTCCATTACAACAATACCTCATTCCCATTCCTAATGGACACTAGTCCGATCCTATTAACACATAGCTAGCATTTTTGATATAAAGTCCTTCATCCCATTGACCCCTACTCCTAGGTTGTATATCACTAGCAAAACAAGAGTCCCTTGATGGGACTGCTCTAATGGCTGAAAAGAATTTCAAGAAATCCCAGATAAGATCATGCTGAATGTTGAAATCAAATTTGATATTATTGAGTAACAACAAGATTTTCAAAGAGAAACATACTTTATTAAAGATCTGTACAATTTTTAGAGATAAGATGATTTTAAGATGGCTGCCTTGGCTGAAAAAACGAATATCAGATCTGCACCATATTCATCTAGAATCAACTACCAGTCGAGTATGCGAGTCTTTTTTATAAAAAAATCTCATGTTGATATAATCTTGCATTGAAAAGGAGTGAAAAGATTTTCAAGATGGCAAGAGTTGCAGTTATATTGGGTATCCAAACACCACCATTTCAATTTAAGAACAAAACAAAGGATGCATCTCCAGCTTCATGGAAATCTTGCTATTACCTTGTGTACCCAAATAAAAGTCACATCAAACTACAAACAAAAAAGATCCTGATCTACCATGTCATAATGTACTGCAGATCAGATCCTATATTTTGCTTGTACCAATTACTCCTTTCAAATTGCATTGATCCAAATCTGCTAGAATATTATGTGCCAGAAGATCCGGGTCTATGCAGTTTGCAGTTGGACTTGACTTATAAGTGAGTATATGTGGTAGATAAGGAGAAATATAAAAAGCTAGTGACAATGAATGATAGAAAACAGGCATTCTATTTTTCTATGACCAGTAGCACTCATAAAATTCTTGCATTTACTGCTTGCATCTATATATCAAAGAATCTGGAATGCTCAGTAGAAAACATAAATTTTGTCTGCGCAAATAATTATCTCTGTAACTGACAATAAAATTAAAAAAAATGTCACACACTTTCTTCAAACCCACCCTATTCCTATCTCTGACTTCCGAATGTATCTGTTATTATTCAGGGGATTATTTATATGGTACTGCATATAGGAATGGCACCTGAGCCAATCATGGGGGGGGGGAGGTACTTACTAGTTTAAAGCTTCGGAGTAAATTACCAAATTTGGAAATTCTGCATGATTTTAAAATATTCTTAATCGAAACAGACCCAGCTACCAATTCCTGAAGACCCCCTCCCCTCCACAAACCTTCTTTAAAATGCAGTGGTGGGTATCAGAAAGCATTATGCAGGTAAAATACACCATTAATCACAGCTTTTAACATTACAAAAAAGATCAGTCACTTTACAATCAGTAAATACCATTCTTTTACTCTAATTTCCTCCTGTCCAAGAACTCTTAAAAACAGTAAACATACCAAAGTGTATCAACGTCTAAACCTACCATCTTATCAATGCCAAGTTACCATTTCAACAGCCTATCCCCCAAATCTGGCATCAGATTTATGAAAGTGCATGGTGGTAGGAAATAGGTATGTATGAATGCATGAAAGGAACATCAATTAAAAAAATTATCTTTCAGACATGATATATTATGTTATGGCCATGAGACAGTTTTTCTCATGGCAATGACATAACATCTCAGATATGTTACCATTTCATAACCTGTCATATTTGTTTTCAATTTTCTTGTGGCAATGAGATAACATTTCTTTTTATTAATGTCTCTTCCATGCTTCTGTATAAACCACCCAAGTTATAAAGCTACCATATTCATCCCATTATAAGCCTACTGCTTAATAACAATGCAATACAAGTCAACACCTTACTTTTTAAAATTGTACTACCATATGTAAGTACTTGCAAGTCCAAGTTCTAAGAACAGACACTAACCCTGATATGCCAATACACAGCAACTGCATCACAGATTAGAGTGCATATTACTTGTTTTAAAGATTACTCATAACAAAATTCACAGACTCTTATCTACTGGCAAATTATGCAACTACCGATCTGTGAGTGAGTAAATAGTGTAGGTTGATCACTTATTTTCAAATGGGAGAAATAATGCACCCTGCTAAACTTGGTGAAATAACAACCAAATTTTCCTTTCAGTATTCCGTAGAGATTTTTACAGACTCCACTCCTGTAATAAGAACATTTAAAATTCCATGAGAAGTCTTTTCCGTCAGGTTTCCTACCTATTGAATGTACAGTATAACATAAAGTATATTTAAAATCAGAAGTCAAAATTAAAGCTGCAAACAAAAATGAACCAATTAGTTACCACTTTATGCAGTTCCAAGCAACACACATGAGCAGTTTGTCAGTTTTTAAAATAGTTTATATAATAAAATTATGTCTAATAACACGCTCACATCAAAATGCTATCAATTTCCCGTCATTACAAGGCTTCAGTCTGGTTCCTTGACTTATTATAGACTAGTCCAGATTTCAATATGTTGCAGCAATTTTAGTAAGGTCTGAAAGTCATATTGTTCCACCCAGTATTTAATTTGATGTATTTATTTACTGAGTATCATAATGATATAATAATAATTAGTCATATGTTTTCTCTAATAACAACATCCATGTGTATCAAATACTGCTAACCAAAACCTGGTTGCAAATTAGAGCCAGTCACAACATCTGGATGTGGGTTGTGTATGTCTTCTCTCCTGTATCAACAACCTCCTGGAATTCAGTCTTGTCATTCATTATACATGTGTATTTTGTCTGTGAGGAAGAAATACATGTAACATTCACTTACCATATACCTTCAAAGAAAAATATCCTCTTGAACAGAAGTCTAATACAGACATTTAGAGAGAACATGCCAAATAATATCACTGAAAATAACTGTTTTGACCATATCAGGTTTGAAATCTATTGAAGAAATTAGGTATATAATCATATTAATCACAACTGTTACTTATTAACTAAAAGTATATTAATTGTTTTACAAAAACTCATTTATCAACAATTTCCCACAGTTTGTGACTTTTATTTCAAAATATGAGAAATTATTTGAAACAGGTGTACCATGTATACAACATAATACTACTTGTCCACTTGAATGCAAGATGAATTTATTATATCAAACACATGATATCTGATTGCATGGAAAAAGTAACTGCCCTGAAAGCTATTGGGAATTCGCAAATTGTTAATTAACCCTTATTACACATCGAAGAATGTAGAAACCACACACACCCCCACCCCACCCAAAACAAACAACACCTGCAGAAAGGGTGTATGTTTCAGCTTTCCTGTATCAAAATCATTCACTTAATCTAGTCAGGTGTTTTGTATGCAATGGCTTCTTGACAGAAATAGCACACATACACCGTATATATTAACTTAGAACTGATAACACAATTTAATTTTCAATTTGCTGTATTACACATACCATCATTACTTACTTAAAAGCCAAGTCAAACTGACAAAACAACAAAGATCCTGATCTACCATGACATAATACACCTGCAGGTCAAGGTTAATGCTATTTTACGATACATTATGTGGGGGTACAAACTGGTCTGTGCAGTTCGCAGTAAGACTAGTCTTATAAGCAAGTATATATGGTAATGGATGTCAGTTTGGCGCCATTTTCATTACAAGAAAGTAGATTCCATTTGAGGTATTTCAGTGAAAACTACATGTCATAATACACATCCATTCAGGAGAACCGCTCTGGTGGCCGAGATGTTTGAGCATCCACCTGGGATGCAAGAGGTTGCAGGTTTGAACCTTCATCCAGTCATACCAAAGACTTAACTGGTACTAATAGCTGCCTTGCTATGCACGCAGCATAAAGAGGTTAGTGTTAGGACTTGTAGGTGTGTTGTCAGGAAAATGTGACTGGGTGAGACATCAATCTACATGTCTGTGGCATTATGCTCAAGTGCTAGACATCACTATGTCACACTGCAGACCTCATAGTAATATGACTGAATTATTGTTGATGCTACATTAAAATTCCAAATCACACACACACACACACACACACACACACACACACACACACACACACACACACACACACACACACACACACACAAATACTGAAAATAAAAAAATTCAGACAGTCGTTATAGCAGCAATACTGGTTGTATGACTTTCACTACTTTCATTTTGGACCAAGAGGTAATAAGAGGTAATAAGAGGTATAAGAGGTCTACTTTTGAAAACTGCATGCTAACATTTTCATGCATTTGGAAGGAACAGAAATAAACAATATTTTCAAAATGACTACTGTGGTGGGCATATTAGACTTCAGATTGCCACCATTTTCCTTTAAGAGCAACTAGACATGGAAAAAAAAATAAGAGAAAACCTCAAGTTGATACAGCCACTCATTCAGGAGTAGTGATAAGATTTTTAAGATGGCTGCTGTGTGGTGGCCATATTGGAGGTCAGATTGGCACAATTTAAGACAAACTGGTCATCATAAGAAGCCTTCCCCACATCGAACCACTGTGATGACCTAGCGGTTTAAGCGACCGCCGCAGAAGTGGGAGGTTGTGGGTTCGATCCTCGGCCAAGTCGTACCAAAGACTTACAAAAATGGGACTATAGCTGCCTCACTTGATGCTCAGCATTAAGAGGTTAGTGTTAGTACTGGTCAGCCTGGTGTCAGGATAATGTGACTGGGTGGGACATTATGCTACATGTCTGAAGCATGATGCCCCAGTGCTAGACATCACTAAAAACTGCCTCACTGCTGACATCATTGCGATATGATTGAAAATTTGTTAAAGCTACGTTAAAAATTCTAAACAAACTTCCCAACATTAATACGACCTTCTGCTCTGTTAGATAAGAATTTTTAGATGACCGACGGCCATTTTGGATCAAGATCTACATCAGTTTCCTCAAGTCCATCCAGACACTGGAAGTCCTGTAGACAATCTCCCATGTTCATTTGACCATCCATGTAGGAGAAATAGTGACAGCATTTTTAATATGGCTGCTGTGGTGGCTAATTCAGGTATCAGATTGGCACCATTTTGGCACCATTTTTTTTTATTTGGTACAAATTAAGATACAAGTCTTTTATCCAAAACCCCACGTTAATATCGCCATACATTCAGAGGGACAAGCTATAATCCGAGCGGCACCATTTTTATTCAGGATCAAGTATATCATGGCAATACCCAAGTAAGAGAAAGAGAAGCAATAGCAAACTAATAAACAGAAGACTGGCCATTTCAAAAGCTCTTCTTTTCTATGACAAGTTGCGCTATTAAAAAAAAAAAATTATAAAAAAATGTTGAATGTTTTATGGGATTTTAAGACAATCTGATAAGACAACTTTAATGCTGTACTCAAAGCAAAGTAAATAAAAATACTGAACTCATTCAAAAATTCATTTAAACTGTATGATTACCAATGACCTCCTCCCCTGCAATATCATATCTGCCTACCAATACACAATTTTGGCATTCTTGGAAGCAAATTCTTGCTATCTGCTATCAAGGCATCCAATTAATTGTAGTGTTTCACCACTGAACTGAATACTGATGATGGTTGGTTTCTTGGTTTTCAACTTTTTCTGCTCTTTATTGGTTAAATTATGCTGAGAAAATGGAAGCTAAATGTCTTTTCAATTTCAAAGGACAAAATGCGGCAATTGAGCAGGGCTGGCTTTGGGCTGGCATCAAACCTGAAACTCTCTGATTACAAATCTTAAACTTCAACTTTGAGTTATTGCAGTTATCATGCAGTATTATGATGGCACAAAAGACAAGAATTCTAAGCATATCTGGGTACAAACATTACCCCAAAGTTTCAGTCAAATTCAGCAGATGATATGGAAGATTATGTGACTATCACATAAATGTACTGCAGTACCATGAAAATGGACACCATATCTGCTTGCAAAGTGATGCATATGTCTCACTGTTATTAGTATTAAAAAAAACAAAGAGCAACATCAGAAACACACTCTAAAGACTGCTAGTGGAGGCAGCATGTGCAACTAGGCAGCAATTTGAATGCCAACAGGATGGCATTTATGTTACTGTGAGTGCTTCAAAACCATCAGTTATTTCATCAAAGTAGACATCAATGTTAATGGAGTAAACATCAACCCAATAAAAGCAGGCAGAACAAACATGCAGTGAAATAAATGCTACCAATGTACAGATGAAGGCATATATTTTTGACAAGATAGTTGCAGAATTCTAAAAATCCCATGCTCAGCTGCCAAAAAAACTTTCAAACCTTTTTATGGGAAAATAAAATGTAAGCAATTTGCCTTGAAGTTCATCTATGGCTGTCCTCGAAAGAGCCCATTTTGATATATAAAGACAGACTTAATCTGACAAATGTGGCATAAAACGTTGCAAAATAAATAATCTGTAACTTTATTCCCATTTCCATGCAAGTAATACAATTTCATAACTTCAACACTAATGGGTTGACGTCCATAACAGACCTGCATGAAAATTCCTCAACTTACTAGCTGAGTCATATTCTAGTACAGATCACAAAGCAAATGTGTAAAAAAAACTACTGACATCAATAAATCATTTTAGCAACCATATATATATATATATATATATATTACACATACTTATTAGTTTTGACCAACCAAAAGTTCCACAGGCCGAAATCTACCATCACACAATGCACTGACAATTTAGGTAAATGGATAATATTTTTCTGAACTAGTCACTAGAATAAACAACACAAAACTTGACCTTCTGGTGCTTTAAACAACATATAACTTGACCTACTGGTGCTTTAAATGACATAGACCCTGACCTTGACTTGCTGGTGCTTGAAACAACAAAGACCTTGACCTTAACTTGCTGGTGCTTTAAACATCAGTTGATTACGGTCTATGTTGTCTGCAGCTGAACTCAATTTGTAAGCAGTACCAAGATGGCACTTACTTAAGGATCCATAGAAAGAAAAGATTGTAGTCATTCCTTAATCCTGTTCGACTGCAGACAGTTAATAAAGGAAACAAGCAACAAGTTATTAACACCATAATTAGATAATAGCATTATTGGACAACACTGATTTACATTGTCACAATTATCTGTATTAATATCATTGTAATAACATGTATATAGTATTGCCATTATTTTCTTTTTGGTGGGGGGAGAGATATTAAGATATGTTCACCCAAGGCAAGTCACATTCACAAGGGCAAAGGCAAGCAGCTTAGACCAGTCGCCCTCAGCCCATTATATTAGCTGCTTTAAATCTGAAGGAAGGTAGCACTTTATTCCTGCAATCCTGGGGATGAAACTTGTGGGAAGACATCTGTTAGCAGAATTCAAGAAATTCTACCTTCCACTTCCACAACTTGTCACATACGAGTAATACTGGAGACTAAGATGACTGATTTAAAATAGCCCACTAAATACCAAACTAAATTAAAATAGCTTACTAAATACCAAACTAAATTAAAATAGCCCACTAAATACCAAACTAAATACCAAACTAAATTAGAATAGCCCACTAAATACCAAACTAAATTAAAATAGCCCACTAAATACCAAACTAAATTAAAATAGCCCACTAAATACCAAACTAAATTAAAATAGTCCACTAAATACCAAACTAAATACCAAACTAAATTAAAATAGCCCCCTAAATACCAAACTAAATTAAAATAGCCCACTAAATACCAAACTAAATTAAAATAGCCCACTAAATACCAAACTAAATTAAAATAGCCCACTAAATACCAAACTAAATTAAAATAGCCCACTAAATACCAAACTAAATTAAAATAGCCCACTAAATACCAAACTAAATTAAAATAGCCCACTAAATACCAAACTAAATACCAAACTAAATTAAAATAGCCCACTAAATACCAAACTAAATACCAAACTAAATTAAAATAGTCGACTAAATACCAAACTAAATACCAAACTAAATTAAAATAGCCCCCTAAATACCAAACTAAATTAAAATAGCCCACTAAATACCAAACTAAATTAAAATAGCCCACTAAATACCAAACTAAATTAAAATAGCCCACTAAATACCAAACTAAATTAAAATAGCCCACTAAATACCAAACTAAATTAAAATAGCCCACTAAATACCAAACTAAATACCAAACTAAATTAGAATAGCCCACTAAATACCAAACTAAATACCAAACTAAATTAAAATAGTCCACTAAATACCAAACTAAATACCAAACTAAATTAAAATAGCCCCCTAAATACCAAACTAAATTAAAATAGCCCACTAAATACCAAACTAAATTAAAATAGCCCCCTAAATACCAAACTAAATTAAAATAGCCCACTAAATACCAAACTAAATTAAAATAGCCCACTAAATACCAAACTAAATTAAAATAGCCCACTAAATACCAAACTAAATTAAAATAGCCCACTAAATACCAAACTAAATTAAAATAGCCCACTAAATACCAAACTAAATTAAAATAGCCCACTAAATACCAAACTAAATACCAAACTAAATTAAAATAGCCCACTAAATACCAAACTAAATACCAAACTAAATTAAAATAGTCCACTAAATACCAAACTAAATACCAAACTAAATTAAAATAGCCCCCTAAATACCAAACTAAATTAAAATAGCCCACTAAATACCAAACTAAATTAAAATAGCCCACTAAATACCAAACTAAATTAAAATAGCCCACTAAATACCAAACTAAATTAAAATAGCCCACTAAATACCAAACTAAATTAAAATAGCCCACTAAATACCAAACTAAATTAAAATAGCCCACTAAATACCAAACTAAATTAAAATAGCCCACTAAATACCAAACTAAATTAAAATAGCCCACTAAATACCAAACTAAATTAAAATGGCACAATAAATCTCAAACAGAATTAAAACGGAAAACAAAATCAACAAATCAGAATATAATATATGTTGTGATATTTCATTACATATTTACATATTAATAGCCAATCTAGTTTGGGGGGATGGGGGGGGGGATACTCCATTATGCTATCATACTGCCATCATAATCTTTGGGAAATTAGTTGGTGTATAATGATATCCCTATGCTCAAATTTGTGTGTCATAAATTGTGTGTGTGTGTGTGTGTGTGTGTGTGTGAGAGAGAGAGAGAGAGAGAGATTGATTTTCCAACAGTTTCCTAAACTCTGACACCTTCGGAAGGGGGGGGGGGAGAGAAGAAATCTTTTTTTCTCTCTTCCTTTCATATATCTAATGCTTTAAATTAAATAATTATGCATTTCAACAATGACCTATTCAATTCTAAGGACTATCTTCATATAGTCTGCTCACACTTCAAGTTAAGGAAGGTTTTACATAATCACTCAGGAATGACAAGAAAGATAAAACATGCTTGAGGAATTGTTTGAATGGAGTACAATATACTCACTAATTAGTGTTGTCCAAATATAAACTGTACAAACTCAGATCTGCCGTCTCATAATACACAGGCAGATTTGGGTCTGTGCTCTTTGTTAGGAGTAATCAGTAGAAAAAAAAAAAAAACAATGTATACACCGATCTGCAGATGCATCAGGATCCTGTTGCTTGGAGCTTTTCATGAGCTGCTATAAGTGAGTACATATGGTATTTCTATTTGGTCATCTCAGCTACACCACTGGAACAAGTACTAGATGTATTTTGACCTCTAATCTTACCTGTCCATTCCCAAATCTTCCCTGAATCTCAACCATGGTAATGACAGTGAGTTGGTACAGGTCAATCTGGAGGTACTCGTATGTATCCCTAGCAATGACTGGTTTAGGACACCAGGCTCCCCCATTCTTCTCCGTCCGAATCCTAAAGAAAGAAAAAAAAAAAGCACAACATTTATACAATTTACATTAACTGAAATCATTACTGTACTTCTTCACTGTGTGTGTGCTGAGACGTAATTTTAATTACTTTGGGGGGGGGAGGGCTTGATGGGCTTGTTATTTTTTGCGTATATATGCTACAGCAATTTTACAGCACATGCAAATTCAGAGTGGGTGGGAGCAAATTACCTAAGGAATAATGCAAATATTGCCAAAAGCCCCCACTCCCTGGGCACTGTGTCTCGGGGGTGATAACACCAAATCCATTACATTTATTAAATGACTTCTTGCTACAAATATATGTACAAAGTTTAATAAAAGAAACAGTTAAAAAAAAAAACATTATAATTGCAATTTTTGTATCCACAGCTGACCCACTTATTAAATACACTTATCTGATAGGCATGTCAAAAGATAAATTTTCTGGTGACCCATTGAACTCATGGTCTACTTATTTCTGGTGGCTAATCAGATCAAGCGTTGCATTTCATGCTAGGGAAGTTACCAATAGAAACATTCTACTCTTAATGACATTTGTTTTACTTTTACAAATGTCAAACTGAAATGTGAATAAAAAAAATTAACAGAACATGGCCATGTAATGGTGCCAGTCAGATCTTTGCTACAAGTCCAAGTCTCATAGATTTTTGCAGAGATTTAAAATCGTAATCAAACTATGCAAATTATTACTGGTGAACAGATGGACCTATGGACACACCGACAGATGAAGGGTACCACAATATAGAACAGGCCTAAATGCCCCTCCATTGGGTGAACAGATTTACAGATGGATGTCTAGACAGAGTAGATAAAACAAAAAATGTGTTTCCTTTTGCACTCGTTTTGTTGTTGTTGATGTAGGGTTTAACGCCATTTTTCATCACAGGATAGGGTATACATTGTGGCAAGTATTATTGGTGGAAAATAACCCAAGAAAAAAAACCAGAAAGACCCACCGACCCACAAGAAGCTACCAGCAAGCTTTCTCACATAACTACATTAGCCGAATCTTAAGACTCAAACACACGCAGACAGAGGTGATATGGCAGTGATCCATAACGGAGAGTGCTTTAGACCACTCGGCTACTCAGGGAGTCCCTTGCACTGGTTTTAGATCAATTAGATCAAATCAATTTCAGGAATTTGTAAATGAAAAACCGGATGATCATCTGACAGGGAGACACCTATGGTGGGAGGGGCTTATGGGTATCACACTACAGATGTGCCAGATTTATGTTATTCAGGATGACTAATTCTTATTTGGCATTGATCCACTAACGATGTTCTTGTCAAGAAGGTCGTGGACTTTGAAAAGAGTGTTTAAATCAAATTACTGTAACTTCATATTTTAAGGATTTTCTTTGGGATTCCAAAACGTACTTGGTACTATATAGCCAAGATTGCGCTGATGTGAGATTTAAACCATTCCATCCATCCATACACTGACATGCATGATGCATGCATGCATGCATACATACACAAAAAAAACACGCACACATACTCAATTCTTTCCATAAGATTTATCAAATATTACAATGATGCACAGAATTCAAGAGTCAGGAAGTTTCTAGGTCAGACAATTTTGCTTTGGCAGAACAGAGTGCAGAAAATATTTGCTGCTTTCAGCTACGCATGAACACCTGAGACCAATAAAACGGTCTTTTATGTGGAATTATGAGCCAATAGAGATTTTTTTGGCAAATTAAGCTCTCATAAACCAGCTAAAATGACAGTATTTTCAGTTCTAGTACAGTTTTCTAGGGATAATCACTGCAGATAAGATCTATATATCATTTCCATTTATGTCTCCCATGCAACAAGATCCCAAGTCATGTACTAAAATGTCAGTGAAAAAAAAAAAGAATATATTGTCGAATGTACAAGGATGCAATTACCTACTCTTAACGTTTTTTAGTGTAGCCTTATATTTTACAAACAACATAGACCACAACTTGCTAGTGCATAACACAAGAGCAGATCATGGGCTGTGTGAATTCCAGTTGGACTAGGCTTATAAATGAGTAGGGTTTATAAATGAGTACACACGGTATATATATAATTTTGTGATGTTATCCATGAAATAAAAAGATCCCATAAACATAATATTGACTTTTCCCAAAAATCTAACATATAAAAAGATTGTCTATTGTCTACTTTTGTTTCAATGGAAAACAATCATGAAAATGAAAACTTGTTCTTGTATCATGAAAAATTATCATAAATTCCCTAACTGCCACAGTTTACTGTCTGAATTAAAAATTGCTCAATTAAGATATTTTGTTTGCAAATAATATGATAGGTGCTTTTGCCTGAATTTTTAAATTGCTAAATGACATTTTGAACTGCAGGAATCAGATTAATTAGAATTTACAAATATGCATGAAGACAGTTTGTTTTTTTTTTACAGTTGATTCCAATTATTGTTTTAAATTGTCTTTACATGGCATATTAAATTATATGTAATTATACAATGACATTTTTAAAATTGTTGATAAAATTATTTATACATGGTACCTGCCATAAAATCACTATCAAAGTTTGTAATTATTTTATTTTGTACATTTACCACTGTTGGTTCTGGAACTACTCAAAAAGATCCAAGCCATATGATTCCGGCATAGTGACGAGATTTTAAGACAGTCATCGTTGCAACCATACAGAATGTATGAGGCACCCATTTTTATCAAGGACCAACCAGATAAACATAATAACTCTACTGGTGAAAACCCCATGTTCATGATTCATCCATCAATTTGGCGAGAAGGTGAGATAACATTTTCAAATAAAACAGGATGAGTAGCAAAAAAAAATAAAAAATTCAAGATGGACACAGTGTTGGCCATATTGGACAACAGATCAGTACTGTATTCATTTGGACTAACCTGACAGCATACTTAGTCTTTTTTACAACCTTATTTCATATGACCATCCATTCAGGATGAGCATTGATAAGATTTTCAACATGACCAACATGGTGGTGGTGGCCATATTGGATGTCTGGGCAACACCAATTTCATTTCAACCAAATAGACCATGTGATGAACTTGTGTGTAAAGTTGCAAGGCAACCCTGCAAGTATGTATGTATAGCCATAATGAACTCATGCCAGCTCAAACCATGAACTGACCACTGATAACAGACAATCCCCATAAGGTCTTCTAGTCTATGAATAATAGAGCCAAAGGTTACAAACTCTTTCATGTGTATTTGTGGAAGAAGAATTTCTTGATAAACCATTCCTAACTGTGTCAAAGAAATCACCAAAATGACTTTCTGTAAATTAACTCCATCTTTCTTTTCATCTTTTCAAGAAGGAAAATTTCAAAAATTTCTTATGAAGTAATGTATTTGATGAAAACAAACTATACACGGACTAATAATCACTGCCTATTCAGACTATATCTGCACAGAAAATTTGCAGCTGTCAGCTTGAGGATATAAATGGTAAAAACTGATACCCTTACTTTTTTTTATAAAGGGTGGGTGGGTGGGATACCTGGCCTTGCTGATTGAAAAAGAGGACAATTAGAATCTAACATTGCTGAAAATGTGCGAGCAAACAGTAGCTGATTCTGAAATCAACAAGACTCAAGATTCTTTTCATGTTAATGTAAAGAAAGAGAAACAGCAATCTATTTTTGAATTTTAAAAAAAATTACAGAAAGAACCGAGAAATATAAACAGCACCATGCTATGGAAATAAGATATACTACAAGTCCAACAAAACAAACACTGATAGGCTCTTGTATAATGCACAGGCAGATCTGGTTCTTTCCAGTAATCAGCAAAACAAACAACACAGACCCTGACCTGTTGCCATAGCAACAGCAGATCTAGGTCCATGTTAGTTGCAGCTGGACTTGAATTGTAAGCATGTATATATGGCAAATGTAATATCAAGTTGAAACCTGGTATGGTATGTACAAGGCTTAAAGACACATCAGCACAATTGTGGCTATTTAATGGCTACCAAATTGTAGGTAAGAAACATGTAAAAGTAAAGGACATGCCAAAATCCCCAGAAAGACAAAAGTAAACGACATGCCAAAATCCCCAGAAAGACAAAAGTAAACGACATGCCAAAATCCCCAGAAAGACAAAAGCTCTCTAACCCAAAATAATATACACAAAGATATAAAAGATCAAAGGAAAAGATGCTGCCAAATAAGAAAAAAAGGTCTACAAAGTAAGATAAAGACAAAAACAAACAAATAAATCATACAAAACCAAGATATAGCCATAAATAAAAAAAAAAACCATTAAGACAAAAAATAAAGGCAGCACCTAATGTCCTTAAAATACACTGTAAAAATTTTTTATATAAAAAAAATAATTTGTTACAAGTCAGAGATCTCAGTTTGAACATCATCATGTGACTCTACCAAGTGTGGTGGCGCCACCAATCATAATGAAGACACGCAGGGGAGCACACAAGACATAATCTACATTTTGCATACAAGAATCCTATCATGGTGTAGAAAATGGGAAACATATAAGATTTATGACTTATGTCACAGAAAACGAGTAATTAAATTAATTAAGCAATTAAACAAGCAGTTGATAATAAATGAAACAGTCCATACTTGTACTACTGCTATTAGCAAGGTGCTTGATATTGTTGTTGCTATGGGAAACAGGTGACAACAAATAAGAACAAGTTAATCTGAACAAGTGCTGATGACAGATTCAGAAAGATGAAATTTTGAGGAAATGGACACTGCAAGTGGCAAGCATAACAGGAAAAAAAAACCTCCCCTGAGATTATTACATCCAGCATGTCCAGTTCTGAAAATCAATTATAACTTCCTTTAAAAAAGCCGTAAACATCCTAATAATGAAAATTCCATTTGCATCCCATTGTAAACAGGTTTCCTCCACTAGTTGACTATTACAACATTTTTTTTTTAAGCAATAGCTCTATTTTACATCTAAAACCTGCTGGGAAGAACTGAAACCAATAATATCATAGAAAATTAAAAGCATCCAGCAAGTCATAAAACAATTTTAAAAAAGAATTCCTCAAGGGATTTCCATTTAGTTTTGCTGCATCAAGCCAATCACTGATATCTTAGTCAGGAAATTCCTATGGGGGATTCTCAATTTGCTCGGTCCCATTTGTTAAATCAATATCTGGATAATCTGATCCAGGTATAGTAATCCCAAAGATCTAGACAAGTCGCATATCTGCATATTTTATGCAAATGAATCTACTAAAAACGCACAAGGGAAAATTTAAAATGCATTATACAAAAGAATTTAAATTTAAGCATTTATTCAAAGTTGCAAACGGTTTGTTCCTGCCACATGTCCTCTTTTTTGATTGCACATTTGATCAATATAACTTGCCGTATCAAACAAGTTCTGATGTTTCACACATTTGCAATGGCAGTAGTACTTGATCGATGTTAGAACACTCAAGTTAATTGTCATAATGTTTATTAAAGCACCCTGAATTAATCTTGGTCACTAAGCCGCCTGATGCATTCTAAGAAGTTTAATTAACAACTTGATGACTCAATTTGCATATTTTAAGTTTGTGTTTTGCTTTGTTCATACAATAACCACAACAAATATTTGTTAACATTCAACCTGTTCCAAAACCTGGGATTAAAACAGCCAAATTATTCAAGCTTATCTAGAGCTCTATAATCTCAAAAATTTAATTACATCACAAACATTGCCTAATAAATTATTGTACATCACCGAAAATTTTGTAATTACTGAACATCACAGAAAACTGCCTAATGACAGTACTATAAAGAACATTGACTAATCACTGTACATCACAGAAAACTGCCTAATTACAGTACTATACAAAACATTCACTAATCACTGTACATCACAGAAACTGCCTAATTACAATACTATACAAAACATTGACTAATCACTGTACATCACAGAAAACTGCCTAATTACAGTACTATACAGAACATTGACTAATCACTGTACATCACAGAAAACTGCAAAATACAATACAGGCCATTACCTAATTAATTAATATCATTAACAAATTGCACATAATTTTAGCAACTTAAGTGAGGAAACAGTATGCATAAAATTTTTTTTTCCAGACTTGATCTAATAAAGCTTCAGTTATCCAAATTAGATGCTGCAAACACACTAGTTCTACTTTAATCATAACAATTTAATGACAGTAAAATATCATAATTATAGAATTCATTGATAATAGACATATAATCAATGCAGCAATGTGTGTGTGTGTGTGTGTGTGTGTGTGTTATTATAAGATCAGCCAAAATGAATTCTTTGTGCTCATTTCCTCAAGATCAAAATCAAGTTGAGAACACTAGTGGAATTAAATACTCACACAGAACTCCAACCACAAACTGCACGGACCCAGATCTGCCAACAAATAAGGCACTGGTAGATCTTGAGTAACCAGCAGAACAAATACACAACCTGATCTGCCATTGCACAATTTGCCAACAAATAAGGATCTTTGTTGCCTGACTTGTAAGCAAGAACATACAGTATAACTCAGTCAGTGTGTGATTTGTGAATACTTCTTTTAGGAAATGCTTGATTTGTGAAGGATTCCTCCATGTAAATGTTTACTAGTGATGCATGCTAGATTAACAGGTGTTTGCTCACAATGCATGACAGTTAACATTTGCTGACTGTAAAACATGACATAACTACAGTGTAATACCACCATATGTCTTAATTATCTTGTTCTTAATGAGATAAAGGTACAAGGTGTGAAACAACAAGTGTCCAACTGTAAAAATTCACAGATATCTCTTATCAATGGACTTCAACATTTTCCATTTGTTTGGTGCTACACAATTAAAGAGATTCCAGGTATTGAGCACCTTACAGATTTATTTACCTTTATCTGATGTATAAACAAATAGAAACATGCTTTACCTGTACTTGTGGCTGCAATGTTCAACTGAAAATATAATCTTGCTTAAATTCAACAAGTCATAATACACCCAGCCCTATACCTGGCTCACTGTGGTGTATCCAGTACACTTAAATTCATAAAATACACTAAATATGTTGATCTCTCAATATAACATTCCTCAATTTACCACTGCATAATGGTATGTACTGGCAGCCTCCCTGTTGCACTTTTGACAGCTCCATTAAAACAATCATCTTCTACCAGCCATATCATCATTGTTAGATAAGCCAACAATATTTTATAATGTATGCTGAAATAAAGTTCACTTCTTGCTCTTTTTTAACTGTTTGTTTGGCTGGTTGATGAATGAACAGTAATTTGCATCTAAAAAAAAAGCCACAGTTTCACTGTTGGGCACAATTCGGTCAGCTGAATGCCTCACAGTGAAAGCAAGAGATTGCATTCGCTAGGGAAATTCCATTTAAACTCGAAAGTCACCAGGTTAACACCTAAATATAACATCACATTGTAGAGCAGAGAATGGACTATTTTTATAAAAGTTTGACATATATATGTTTAAAATAAATTTTCTTGGTAATCATTCAACAAATAGGTTTATTTTTCTGGCTAAATATCTCTGCCATTTTTAAAAATTAATATATAATACCTATATGCGCTGGAAAGCCCAAATTTTTCGCTGAATTTACAAATGGCTTTGAGATCATATTCAAGGGAGCCAATCGCAAGCATATAAACCAAAAGTAAATATTCATATGTCTAGAGTCGTACACTGTGAGGTGATTCCAAATTAAATGGCAGACTTCACATTAACAAGTGATCCAGGTTTTGGTCTCATTTGTGAGAAATTGCAACAGCACATTAATAATGGTATTATTATGGATGCCATTAAATTGATCAATTTCTTTTGGTTATGTATCTACTTTATTTTTCACCATTTAAAAGAAACAATTCTTGGTTGCTGACACCTGATTATATAGAGATTTCGCACCATAAAATAATTCTCTCTGTTTTAATGTTATCCTTGTTGGAACAAAACTCAATGGAAGTCTCTGTCCCTTATCATGAATTATGTTACAAAAACGGAACACTTAGCAGATGAGGATCTTTGTAAATGACAGCAATCTTTTGCTTTTGAATATCATATGAACCATTTCATTTTCTGATTGCAGGAAGGGGTGGGGGGAGGAGACATAGAATTATCCTCTTTGAAGCAGAAAAGTCTTTTCTTTTCTTTTTTTTTTTATTTGTTTTTAGTTTACCTCAAGAATTTCTTTTCTTTTCCACCATTAATAAAATGGATATAAATAGTTGGGTCCCCCCCCCCCCAAAGCATATTTTTCAATGTGTTTGTGGGATGGAATTTAACCTATCCCCCCTTTTAAAAAATGGTCCTTCACTTATCTGCCATGAAACAAACAAACCATGACATGCATACTAACTACAACTAAAGCAGTGCTGCCAAACTGATTAAAATCAGTTCTCCACAGCCTTAATGCCCATCAGACAGACACAGATAAAAAGTTCACATTCTGATGACCTTGGGAATTTCCATTCCTCTTATTTTTAGTATTACATGTTCTTGTTTCAGTGAGGGTTATCTCAGTAATACATGTACTATGTTCGGAATGAAGTGCATCACATTCAGAAATTTGAAAGCTGTGATTTGATTGGTCATCCACTGACCTCGTATTAGTGTCTATCAGATAAATTGCTAGGTCATGGCAATCTCATTTTATTCAGATTTGCACCGCTGTACAATGTGACCTTGACCCCAGGTCAAAATACTAAGTATGACTGAGTTAATTGGTTTAGCTTCATAATGACTCATGTCAAGTATTCATTAAATGTTTATAAATTAAAAAACTGACCAAACTGGAACCAAAATTTTTTATAACCACGGTCGAACAAGAGATTAAGTGTCTCACAGAATGAATTGTCAATGCTTCCTAAGAATTTATGCCAAGTTTAACAAGATGTTATAAAAAGGTTTGAGAAACCTATGCAAATGAAAAACATTTCAATCAGAAAAATGATCGTAATGTGACAATTCCCGCTAATGTTGAACGGAGCAAATTGCTGCTGCTGCAGTCACAAGGCTGACAGCCATGTTTCACTTTCCATTAATATCCATTTTTAAAAAGAAACATTCAATTTATACTGATTTCAATATTATTTATTTTATTTTAGCCTTTTCAGAAATAATGCAACAAAACTCGGATAAAAAGTGGAAAAAATTGTCAAAAACGTTTTTATTCAGTACTCAAGTTTTACATCCAATCAAGTAACAAGAAGAATTTTTTTAATACTATTTTGGGGACGGGGATTTGGAAGGAAAAGTATTTGAGGGAAGCAAATAGATTTTTGTCAACATTTGCCCATAAGCAAATAGATTTTTGTCAACATTTGCCCATAAGCAAATAGATTTTTGTCAACATTTGCCCATAAGCAAATAGATTTTTGTCAACATTTGCCCATTTTTATTTGCCTATTTGTGTCAGGATACATCTGAGGTTAAAGTCCATATAATTCAGTTTGACCCTATTCAAGCATTTTATATTTAGTATCATATGGTTATCAACAATGGTTCCACCAAGGCACCCATGGACCAAACTTTTTTTTTTTTTTATCAATCCAAGCATGTGCCATCCACTGCAACCTCATCTTCCTTCCACTTGGCAGCAATGTCACTTGGGAGAGGTCAGACCTCTATTTTATGGGATTATTATGATCATGTGTTGCAGACTCCAAAGAAGTGGATATTTACAAAGCTCTTCAATACAACCATAAATAATGGGAGTGTAGTCCAGCTTTGTAAATGTACATCACCAGATATTTGTAAGATAGCATCATTAGTAACATACTTATCATAGTTTAAACTGAAAATGTGTATTCCATAATAAGATAATAACAGATAAAAAATCACCAACTTGAAAAATATATTTTATGAAAAGGAACAGAGAGAGAGAGAGAGAGAGAGAGAGAGAGAGAGAGAGAGAGAGAGAGAGAGAGAGAGAGAGAGAGAGAGAGAGAAATGCAATTCAATTTTGGCAATGGATTTTGAACTGCAAGATGTACTTGAATACAGTTTACAATTGTAATGGTGCAAAATTTTGTAGATATTTTCACAAGACATTTTGTCATGAACAGCGTGACATGTAACCATTAAGACAGACAAATGGAATAGACTTGATTGGTAGCTTGCAATAGTTAACTTCTCTTCTTTTGTGGCATAATTGAATTTTAATTAGAGTCTGTATGTATAATGATGAGACGGAAAGAATAATGAAATGTTAACATAAAGTGAAGTAAAAGAAAATGACATAGAAAATGACAAAGAAATAATTTGGGAAATCATGGGTCATTTGAAATAGATGGCATAAAATGGTATTTTCCAGAAAAGTTATTAATAAAAGGCAGACTAGAGAGAGTTATTCAGACTTCGAAGGGAGTACTAAATATTTGTTGGTTAAGGAAGGTTAATCCTCACTGGCTAAGCTAAATGAAGGGGTTTGTTGCCTTGTTGAAATGTAATGTTTTAAGTATTTTTCCTTGCAAAAGATTCTATCAAGACATCTGTTTCATTGGTATAACAGAACATTTTGTAACTCTTATTCTAAGAGAACGTGTATCATTCAAAAGTCATGTTCAATTTAATTTTATATAATTCATTAAATAGTTATATTTCAAATACGGGATTCGTGTTATTCTATTCTATATCCCTGCTCAGATCTCCGTTATTCCATCCATTAATTTGATACTTTTTTTTATTGTTTAATTGACCTGGGCAAAAACACTGGATGATTATCTCCTACACAATGACAACCACATATCTCTCCCGTGACCAGTACACAAATCCACAGATCGTATGAAGTCACTTTGGTAAAACGGAAGGTACTTGAAGTGGCTTGAGTTCCATAAGCTGAATGCTTTCTGAATTTTTGTTTTCAATTACTTTTTTATTTATTTGAAGGATGCTTTTGAAACTGGACTCCAATAGCTGTAACTCTGGCCTGTATGTCTGTATCTATCTTGGACTAATAGTTTTGTATGAATGCAACATTCATAATCTATTCTAGACTGCGTGATTGCATGACTTATTCATATCTCATAAACTGTGTTGAAAAATCAAAACTAAATGTGTAAAAATCAATTGTCATTTTTCAATTACACTTATTTCATCATTAAATCCTTCCTGTATTCAGAAAATTATACCCCCTAATTTTTAATGGAGTAATCTCCCCTTTACATTTTCATTTCTTGATAGACCTAGATATTGTCAAACTGCCGAGTTTAGCAAAACTGTATTAAAAAGAGGGATAGCAGGAGGGGAGTAATGGCAGAAAGGAAGGAATGCAGTTTAGCACCAAAAGATTGAGTGGTGTTTTTTCAAAGATTAAGGCATGAATATTTATTTCATTTGGAGGGGGGGGGGGAAAATTAATTTTGGGCAAGTTTGGTGATTTGATATTTATTTATATCTTAAAATGCCATCTCAGATATGACTGGCAACAGTTTATTTTACCGTATTTATTCATTACTTGCCTGCTGCCAAATTTCTATATTCACTACCATTTTTACATATAAGATAGATCAATTTGCATAAAATCTTTATTATCTTTGGAAAATTGACCATATTACATGTATCATATATACATGTACTCACAAGTCGAGTCCAACGGCAAAAATCATAGACCCAGCTCTGCCCTCGCATACTGCACTGCCGAATATGAAGCTATGCTGCTTGTTTTATTGACAAGCTGCATCATGCAATGGCAGATCAAGATTGGTGTAGTTTGTGCAAGCATAAACAGTGCCTTCAGACAGGATGTGTACCTATATTTCTACAGGTGTGAAATCTACAGTTTCCAAATAAGATTACTCCTCTATTAATTGCAGTCAATTATTTATTCAGTGAAAGATCTACAAACTAAGAATCTGTTTTTTCTGGCATAATGTTTCTCACAAAACTTTTGAAATGAAGAAAGAATTATAAGTTATCTACCTCTGTTGAAAGTTCTGCAAATGAATTGTAACTTCTAACTAATAAAATTGTTTTACGTAAGAAAATCATACACAGGAAATGTCATAATGGCTATTTATGTACTGTAAGGTGTCTGGTTACTAGCTTTGTAGGTTCTATTACTCTTTTTCAAAAACCAGTCCAACATTTAAATGAAGAACTAGTTAGTGCATACAATGACAAACTGCAATAACAATGGTCTTACCATCTACTGAACCGGTTAGTGAACAAAATTGATTTTTTTTTTACTTCTATGACCTGTAATTGATGCACAAACCCACCACCAACATATTTTGAAAAACACTGTACAGAGCCTGTGGTTTCACGATTAGAAGACAGAGGTCAATAGAGGTTAATACTTGTGCATGTGTAACTGGATAACCAAAACTTAGTCTTCTTTTTTTTCTATACCTCCATTATGAATGATGACCAAAAATAATTCTGATATGCTGAGCCAGCACAAAGCAAGGTGTCTTTAATCAATATTTCAATTTGTGATTTCATGTGAACATGATACATCGTATTATATAGAGATTTTGCTGGACATGTCCAAATGTCCAGCACAATATTAATAGACATGTCCAAATGTCCAGCCCGATATTACTAGACATGTCCAAATGTCCAGCCCAATTTGAACATGCTGACGATTTAGGAGAGCAATATATAGTGTGGTCATTCTAGTGTCCATTTTGAACACAAAAAACTGATGCAAAGCTGCTTATGATACTTCACACAGACTGGCTTCCAGCTGTAAATTAAAAAAGATAACCTTATTTATGGGCATGTTAAGACTATACAAGAAGACAGAGAACAATTCACAGAAGCATTATGACTGCTGTACTTTGTTGCCAAGGAAATGGGCTTATGGTTTCAATGCTGATATTGGAATGATGCCATTTATCTGTCTTGTATAATTATTTCCTGCCATTCTGATCCTGATGTCTTTCAACCATTGTGTCTAGTTTTAGCTCAGAGACAGATCTGGATTACTTCTTTTATTTTCTGCTGCAAACGTAAATATGAAGAATTTTCATTATCCAAATATGAAACTTAAAAACTTTAGATTCTGTCAACTAACAATGATATTTAAATGTACTTTTTCTCCATTGATTTCATACTAATAACCATGGTACAGTATCTCAACTGGTAAACCATTAGACAGGCAATCCAAGAGTTGCAGGATCAATCCCCACACTGGCCAACCCATGTCAACTACCTCAAAATGACCACAGTAAATGCACCTTGTCCCCATATCTTTGGTGTGTGCAAGACTGATTTAGATTTATTCAGTAGTTTTAACACATTAACCCTTGGAGGTTTATGCTGTTTTTGCATGAAATGCGAGTAGGTAACAACACATTATGGGGACTACATGTGTTTCTGAAAAGATCCTAATACATCAACTTCCAAGCAATTTTCCATTAGCCTAATGCCTAGCTGTGTTAAAAACATTGTTTTCCACTGGTTATTTTGCTCACACATGAGCAAAAGGGGAAAAATTGGAGTTCTTTTCCTTTTTTTTTTCCTTCACGGATCCATCATTTTCGTACAGAGACCACTCTTTATTCCAAATATCCACTGTATACTACTTTTTCCACAGGTTCACCTGTCTGTGCAGTTCAGATCTGTATGCCCTAGATCTCAGGCCAATGAGTCTAAAATCTGGACACAAAATCGGATTCCTACCATGGATGAATTTTAGGTGAAAAATAACAGGTCCAAAAAAACTAGTTGTGTTAAAAACATTGTTTTCCATTGGTTATTTTGCTTGCACATGAGCATAAGGGCAAAAGTTGGAGTTTGTTTTCTTCTTTTTTTTTAAAACAATTTTTCAGTCATATCGTTCTGATGTCTGCAGTAAGGCAGTTTATAATGATGTCCAACACTGGAGCATCATGCCACAGACATGTAGCATCATGTACCTCCCAGTCACATTATCCTAACACCAGGCCAACCAGTTTTAACACTAACCTCTTAAAGCTGAGCATCAAGCAAGGCAGCTGTTGGTACCATTTTAAAATGTCTTTGGTTTGACTTGTTCTGGGTTTGAATCTGTGATATCCAGCATCTGCGGTGGATGCTCTAACCACTTAGGCCCACCCATATCCTTTGCACAATGCAACCAATAAGGTCATGAAAGTACCATTTTAAAAAATCCAACACCATCCCAAGCTCATGTGATTTTGCCCTCAAAACACTGTTGTAGAATGCCTCTGTTTTCTGCTGATGTTTTTAACAGCTAACAGCCTAATGTATTGGAACGTTACAAGTCTTCATCAGAATCCCACCAAAATTCTCATGTAGTGGCAAAGACTTGCTGTTCTTACATCTGATTGGTGGTTTGACATTAGCCAATCAAACATAAAAATTTAGAGTCCCAGTTTAGTGCATGCGTGTGTGTGTATGTGTGTGTGCGTGCATGCGTGTGTGTGTACATGCGTGTGTGCGTGTGCGCGCGTGGTTGTTATACAGAACATCAACCCCTAAGAACTCAATAGAGGAAAGAGACAGGGACATTTCACTGTGCCTAATTCAGGCAGATCTGATTGCAGGATTCAAACCCATAACCTTCTGGGCACAAGTCTAGAGCACTAACCAATGAGCTTTAAGTGGTCCATATAGTGCCAAGATGTCATTGTCATCTTGGAACAAGGTCTGTAGCAGATCAACAGTGACTGTCGAATTAAACTACAAGAGCCAAAGAAGTTGAACATTACCATACCTGGCATTCTTGGGTCCTACGCTGCTGTCCTCGTAAGATGAACTTGCTGTTATAGCAGAATCAGGAATCTCTCCTGACTGCATCCCAAGTGAGTTCCGACATTGTGCTGTAAAACAGAAGAAAATACAAGATTATTTACATTTATACGTCATCTTAAAATTGATTACTTAAAATTAACATCTCCTTTAGAGAAAACACCTTTGCAAGATACGAATGTGGGTCTGAAATTAGCCAGCTTATTATACTGACGTATAAGCTAAAATTAATGCTGTGGTTTCAATGTTAAAACCTGGTCAATATTCAAAAGACAGGAAAAATATGTTTTCTTTTAATTTTAAAAACTAAAGCGACTTGAAAATGGAAACAAATACGGCTTGTGTCATGTTGAGCGCAATCAATATCACAAGCTGTCACACTCCACAAACTGATTCCAGGAGAGTGATCCATCACTCTTTCCAATCTTATTGTTCAAAACACAAAGATTTGCAAAACATTTCTGAGCAAACTTCTTAATCTTTGTCCAGTTTTCATGGCAGATGCCTTTACTGATATGTTTACATGTTCTGCCATTTTGATATATGATGACACTGTTAGAAAACTCTTTGTGAAATTTATTTGTCAATTTGACCATCCGTTCAAGTAATCAGCAACAAAAGTCTCAATATTGGTACATGTATGTCCATTGTGCAGCCATACTAGATGTCTGCAAGGTATCAACTTCATTCAGGATCCACCAGATATCATACAAAGTCAGTATAATCTTTCATTCAGGATCCACAAGATATCATACAAAGTCAGTATAATCTTTCATTCAGGATCCACCAGATATCAAAGTCAATAAAATCTTTCATTCAGGATCCACCAGATATCATACAAAGTCAGTATAATCTTTCATTCAGGATCCACAAGATATCATACAAAGTCAGTATAATCTTTCATTCAGGATCCACCAGATATCATACAAAGTCAGTATAATCTTTCATTCAGGAGTAGTGGTGACAGCAAGATTTTTCAAAATGGCCACTGTGGCATCCGTTTTGTATATTGGAGTGGCACCATTTTCATCCATTTCCAGTTACACTATGGGGATGAATGTATGCTTAAAGTTTAATCCTAATCCATAGGATTAGGATTAATGACAATAAACTTGTGCTAATTAACACATGGACAACTAACAATAAACCATTTCATAACCTCTTTTAATGTATGACCAGTACAGCTAATAATGCCAAATTCAATGTACTAAAATTGTACACAACAAGAAAAGTGAATTGAATTTCTTTTTCCATTAGTTCATTTTTACCAATACCGTTAATTTGGAATCGCCTGTGCTTTATCTTCCACTGCAGCTCATAATTAGAGGTTGCTACAGCTACCATGACATGATTCAGGAGCAGAAAATGAAATCATTTGAAACATGAGCTTTTGGAGACAGATGTGACCATAACGGCTTATTTCTGTACATCTGAGGATAGGGAGACTGTTTTCTCTCATGTCTCACGGACAATGAAATTAAAAGGACAAGCCATGTACCTGCCAGGCAAAATTCACTCCATGTAATACAATTACACCTAATCCACCAATCATGTCAGGTTTAATATTTATAATGGCGGTTTAAAAAAAAAAAAACAGAGCTTCCATAAATGGGGAAGGGGTTTTTTTGAATGGTGCGTTTTTCTGAATTACATCACCCTTTGTTTATCAAGCAGGCATAAAACCTAAGATAAATAGCAACCTCATGCCGTAATGAAAAGGTAAAAATAACAATTCAATGAAAATGCAAATTAGCATGTACCATGTGCAAGTCAGGTCGAACCACAAACAACATAGATCCTAATCTGCCATCCCATAATGTGCCAGCAAATCAGGGTCTGTACTGATTGTTTTATTGATGACTCCTAACATACTGCATAGAAAATGGTAAGCTGATGCATTATGGGATAGTTATTCTGGGTCTCTGCAGTTTGCACTTGAATGACTTTTAAACGAGTATATACTGTCGTTATTGTCTATTGCATAAACGGACTTCATTAACATTCTCTTTTATTAATCTGATTTATTTTTTCACATGAATGGAAGTGGGAGAGGGGTGGGGCAACAAAATACAACATTATTGAGTGATGAGCAGTATATTAAGCCAAATATAATTCTCAAAATATGCAAATAAGACAATAATTATTTAGTTTTAGATAATTTAATTATGAAGACAAAGGTATCTGTGAAATGTCATGACAACTGCAAGTGGACATCCAAAGACACATGATTATTTCAAATGTCAAAAATCAGCAAAAAATGTCAACAAAGAATATAAGAACTTTAATCAAATACTTATTGTTTTCTGTAATTCAGTGGTGACACTAAAATTTAATAACATTGTTTGCTTCCTTTGTTTAATTTTGTAGTTGGCCTGGATAGCTTACTGGTAAAAAAACTTGCTTTTTACCTTTATGGTACCAGATTCAATCATCTAAGCTTACTGATACCGTAGATACTGTACTAAAAAAAAAAAAGATCACTGGAAATTACAGCAGTGAAATTGAGGTCATTTCAAGTCCCATTCCTTTGTTCAATAACGTTTTTCAAAAATGTTTTTCTCCTCCAACTTTATAGCAAAATAGGTCGCATACTTATGAAGTATGTACAGTAGAAGGATTCTATGGCAGTACATGATAACAGCAAGTGTGCGATTTGGATTTTTTTTACAAAGCTTTTAAAAAATTCAGTCACTTTGATACAATGTCTTCAGTGTGGCAGTTCATAGTGATGTCTAGCAATGAGGGGCCCTGAATGGCCGAAAGCGCTCTCCGTTACAGATCACTGCCATCTCACCTCTGCGTGGGTTCGAGTCTCAGATTCAGCCAATGTGGGTATGTGAGAAAGCTTGCCAGTAGCTTCCTGTGGGTCACTGTTTCTTTTCGGTCCCACCCAGTAACAAGTCATATTACATGTATTCTGAAACCTGGCCAACATGTCGTAACACTAACCTCTTAAAGGTGAGTGCTTAGTGAGGAAGCTACTAGTACCATTTTTGAAAGTCTCTGGTATGACTCAACACTGGTTCGAACGAGTGACCTCCAGCATCTGAGGCAAATCATGATAACAGCTATACATAAAGTTAGAAAACTTTGTCAATTCCTTTTCAAGAAACCCTTCCAAGTAAATGTAAAACTCAAGTAAAGTATGATAAAATATCTATAATGAAAATGTTAACATTTGGAAAAAACATTTATAAAAAAAATTGAAATAAATCTAACAAATGTAAAATCTTGTCTCATGAAGATAACAATCACATAATTGTCACAAATAACAAACTTAATAGTCAGGACAATTATTATTGTATTTATGGCATACTTTGCTACTAGTTTCCAAGTTATGTCAGGCAAGCACTGCTCTCTGTTAGACCACCACACTGATGCCAAAACATGCATTGGAAATGCAACATAAATCAAAACCAATCATGGATTATAGTTTCAAATGTTTTTATGTCATAATGAATAATATTTCAATTTTTTTTTCCTTAGAATAACTGACATTGGTTTTAGGATATAATCCAACAATACCATATGTACAGGAAAGTTGGATGTTATCAAATCTTCAAAGAGAAACATTTTCTTTATATGTGTCCAATTAAAATACAAAAAGGTTCAAAACATTTTTGATGTCACATTTTTAGGTCATGAATCCATCTCCAACAACCTACTCTCATATTTATGACCGTATGAAATTGCTCTCAATTTAAAGTCACATTCAGTTTTGACAACCCGCACCAACAATAAAACTTTATCATTTTCCAATTACACTTATACATCAAACAAACTTTTACATATGTTACGATTTCAACCAATGACAACATTCCCACTAACTTCACCATAAATGACGCGGTTTCCATTAACACAATGTCACCTGTACAAGATCATAATGTTGTCAAATTATTCCAGCAAAGTGACATAACTACACATCTGTCACCTATCTACCAAGCCACAAAATTACTGGCTGTTTGGTAATGGCTCCAGGAGTAAGTGGTGGTCTTTGCCCATTAACAAGGTTATATGTACCATGATTGGTAATTAGCCCTGGGCATCTTCATCAGGTGCAAAGGTTAACCGATCAAGTGTGAGGAACATTAGATCAATCTTAATGTGACCTAATGTTCAGTAAACATCAAGGAAGTGGAAATTTAAATCAAGGGAAGTGACCTGGGAGTCATAATTACAACAGAAACAGAACTTTCTCCAGGGTATGGGCTGAATATGCAACTTTTAAAGCCACACCATATAAACATGCAGATAAACCCCAGTCAACAGGTTGCACGTGCCAGCCCTAAAGGTCAACCATCAACAACTGAGTCATAAAATTATTTTTATTCCAAATTACTGTGATTCTGCATCCATCTTTTCGCAGGATATATGTGACAGGTCATATTTTGCTTTTTTTAATAGGAGGGCACATGCCACCCTAAATGTTAGACACCTAAACATGTTCTACAGACGATGTAGGTTTTCAATTTGTTGCAACCATTGTTTTACTTTTCAATAACTGTAAAACTTTATTATCAACTGAAACAAATATCTCTCAAGATTTCGCAAAGAAACGAACTGGTGTCAAAGAAAATCCTATGCAAATCAAAAGGTGTGCTTCATCTCATCTCTGATAAATTCATCCATGAAAGCAACTTTCCTTATAGGGAAATTATATGAAATTGCTTGTAAGCTGATTCTAATTGCAAACTGCCGAGGCCCATATCTACTGTAGCATAATGCGGTAGTGAATCTGGGTCTATGCAGTTTGTTAGCATTAAAGGGGGGGGGGGGGGGGGGAGATACAAAAATACTTGCTAGTGCATTACGTGAGGGCAGTAAAGAAACGAATTGGTATCAAAGAAAATGCTACACAAATGGAAAGGTGAGATTTTCTCTCAGTTCTGGCAAATTCATCCATGACAGCAACTTTCCGTATGGATTGAGCCCTAATAAGAAGGCTACCATATGTAATGATAATCACTTGTAAATTAATTCCAGCTTCAAATTGCAGAGACCTATATCTGCCGTCACATAATGCGTTGTCAAATCTTGGTCTCTGCAGTTTGTTAGTATTAATCTGGAGAATACAAACTACCTGCTTGTGCATTGTGATGGAAGATAATGGTCCATGTTGCATGCATCTGATTTTAGCTACGAGTACATGTATTTATCATAAATACAACACAATATCATTAATAAAAAGGCGTTCAACATTTCAAACTACTCTGGAATCTATCAGCTCATTATCAACACAATTAATATCAGCTAATGTTCCTGAAATTTCTCTCCATTTACCTATATTTACAAGATTCAAAATTAGCAGCGGTTCCCAAGCCTGTAGTTGGTAAAAAAAACTTTTCGAACGAGTATTTTTCAAACTTCCAATGACCAGTGGCTAGCAAAATTTCAGTTGTAGCCATTCAATTTCATTATAAGGAGAACTTATATGCTATTCAGCCGGACTTGTGAATTTCTTAATCTAAAATCCTTCAGGCTAAAAAGAAATTTACATTAAAGACTTGACTAATCTTAATGGTGACCGGATAGATATATAAATCTCATTTCCTTTTCTGGAAGGAAACAAAATATGGCTAAGTTGGGCAACACTCAATGAAGCACGCCTAGATTTATTGGACAGCCATCTTGGAGGCGAAGATACGAAATCTGAAGCTAGAATTACATGGGAATAGGAATCAAGACCTATTAAACTTGCATGACACACATTTTATCAATATTCTGTTACAAACTTGCAGACAAGGAGCTGGTATATAAATCACGCAAGTGTCTGACGTTTCTCGGAAGGAAATTCAAACCTGGACTACCCTGAACATTAAATGCTTGAACTGCCTTCTTGTGAGGAGAGAAAGGGTAGACCTGACCAACTGTGCTAGAATAGTGTAATGTAATTCTCTGGTCTGATATACTTTCATTCAATTAAATTTAAAACTGACATCGAAGACAAAACAAAGGTAATGCTCTGTTTTGATTACTTTTGAATTCACCAATCACATCAGAGCTTTCATGTTTATAAAAGTGAGTCTCTCCAAAACACAAAATGTAAAGCTTATTCTGATTGGTTACTAAAATTAAATCTGCACTGAATTCCTGAAGTCATCAGTACTTGTCAGATCAATGTAAATCAAGATCTTGATTCTATTCATTTCTGGTTCTGCTTTGTTAGGTGTTTACTGTCACATCAGTACAATTGAGGTTACCCAGTATATCGTCCAGAGCCAAGTGAGATAAAGTACCTGGCATAGAGACACAACATGGTGGCTGACCCAGCTAGGTCTGGATAGGATTCAAACCTGTATCCTTCTGGTTCTTGAGACCCGGACACTAACCACAAATCCACCGGCCACTCATGTTTTGTGTTTTCCAAAGTACAACAAGAAACACTTACAAGCTGATAAAGTAGACTGTTATGTACCCACACCTGATTCTGGTATTTGACACAAAATGAAAATCTGGTCGGGTGATTTATATGCGCATAATTACATCTACACTATATTTCACCTGTCCACAACTGTGTGAACAACATCTGTCCTCAAGTTCAAAACCTGCCTATAAGAGTCATAAATGACTATAATGGCTTGAAAATCAACATCACAATATATTCATGGTATTTTAATTTGTGTGCCTCGAGTAGTATGTACTTGTTTAGTTATGATGATAAGGTTTTTCTGTAAAAAGGTCACAAAGTTTTTTTTAAAAATGTGTCAACGATTGAAAAATTATTGTACTTTATTGAAACATGAATCGAGTTGTCTACTCATGGTAAAGTGTATATGATAAAAAAAAACAGATGGACTGCATCAAAATAATAATCCCCTTCTGTTATCACAGTGGAGGCAGCATAACCTAATACACATACCAAGCACTCCCTAACATTATCACATTGCACATGCGTAATGTATCGTCTGTCCCCTGCCACACTGCCATTGAGCTTATTCTAATACTTTGATAGTGTTATTCATTCTATGTACTCGCCATTAGAATAAGAGTTGTTTGCAGGTATACAATACAATTCAATACAATATGGTACGGTACAATACAATACAATACTATACAATACAGTATGGTACAGTTAAGTAGAATACAATAGAGTACAGTACAGTACAGTACAGTACAGTGAGGTACAGTAAAATACAACACAATACAATACAATGTTTATTCATGCAAATAAATGATTCATATTCTGTTTGAAAGCACATCATATATAAACTTTAAAAAAAAGTTGTTACTGCTATCTTGGAATTCAATTACAAAAATATGGAATGTTTGTGTGTTATACTAATCCAGAGATTATTAACAGCAGTGCCGATAGAATTGTCAGTGTTTTCTGCACTACCTAGTTCACTCATTGGATGGCCATAATCAACCAAAGTAACCAGTCTGACATGTTTGGAATGCCAAGACTGTGTAAGCATCCAGATTCAGTGCTAAAATCCCCTTGGGGTAAAAAAGAAGAGAGAACCAATCTGCCTGGAACTCTAAACCTTTCTAATTATCAGATATCTGGCTCCCTAGGGGATCAAGGCACACAAATATGTGGAATAACTTTCTGGCAGGGATCATCATTAACTGTGAATTGTCTCTCTTTAATTAAATCAGACAACTTCTTAAATATTCTTCAATTTCAAAATTCATTAAAACATTCTCAAAAACTTTAAAATCATTAAAGCAGAATTTCACAAAGTTTCCACCATTTTGCTAAATTGTCAAAAGGAAGAAAACAAACTCTGGCATTAAACTATTACACCTGTTTCACTGCTGAAGCAAAGAAAACTTAACCCTTACTGTCTACCAATTCAACTATGTGAACCATTTCCACAATGAGAACTAAACCACAATATAGCTGAACCTGCAATCAAGACCACACTTATATAGAGGATACTTGTCAATAAAGAACACATTTAGAAGAATCCTAAATATAAAGGGGCTACAAGAAAACTGCCTATAAAAGACACCCATCTATAAAGTACAGAATCACATCTCCCCTCAATAAGGAAATATATTTTATTATAGCTGAAATAATAAATACTGCAACCAATTTTTAAAAAAAAATATTGTTATCTATAAAATGACTTGTGCCACCTACCCAAGAACTGATGTACCCCAAAAACATACAGCAGGCCAATGTTTTTGCAATATTTCTCCTATGCTAAAACTTGGGTGGGTGGGTGGATTATGTACTATATATTTCAACTGTATACTTGCATGAGAATTTAGGGTTTCAGTTACAATATTTCCCACAGAAGTTGAGAATTTTATGTACCAAATATTAAATGGAATTAAGGGTTGTGCACTGAGGGTTCTTTGAAGTACAATGCATTTTGCATTCGAGTTGCTGGTTTTCAGTACGATTTCGTGTACATCTCTTTCAACTCATGGGGCCCCGAGTGGCCGAGTGGTCTAAAGCGCTCTCCGTTAGGGATCACTGCCATCTAACCTCTGCGTGGGTTCGAGTCTATGATTCAGCTAATGTAGTTATGTGAGAAAGCTTGCCAGTAGCTTCTCGTGGGTCATTGGTTCTTTCTGGGGGGTTTTCCCGGGTTCTTCCTCCACCAATAATACTGACCGCCATGTATAGCCTATCATGTGCTGAAAAAATGGCATTAAGCCTTACAACAACAACAATAACTTTCAACTCGTACATTTTACAGACATAAAACAAAAACTGTTTCATCTAAATTAATCCACTTCGCTCTATCTATACCATCATCTTCCTGAGAATGAAGAAATCAATGCATTAATGACTAAATTAATATAACTTTACTACTTTTCTTTTTCAAATATTTCAAATGCTTAAGACAAACAAATTTATCAATAACAGAAGATCTCAACCTTAGGTCGTGACACAAATTAGCACTGTGGGTGGTCCTCTGTAGAGTCACAAAGGGTCACCAGAAAACAAAATCATATCACAAGCCTGAGGGTCAGGAGGTCCTGCTGGTGACCAGTTTAGTCTTGAAGCAACAACAACAACAATAACAACAAAATAAAAAAAAAAACCACATTGGGAACCACTGATCTTTACTAAGGTATCCTAAGTAAGGTTAGTAATACAGGTAGGTGCTACTTTCCTATATTGATTGGAATCAACAATGTCAGCAACATTTACAACTTAAAACATCTTTCCAATGACCTCTGCATGCTATTTATGTATTCAGCTAGTCTACAATGTCATTCCCTCTCATCACTGTGCCTGAAATGGCATCAGCCTGAACTTCTATGTCCACCAATCATAAATGACTTTACATTATCAAAAAGCCACCTGAAATGGCATCAGCCTGAACTTCTGTGTCAACCAATCAAAATGGACTTTACATTTATTTTTAAAGCCACCTTTTGATTGGCAAGGAATGGAAACTCCATTATTATCACCATAACGTGTACTATGGAGACCATACAAATAATTATTTATGTAATAAATTGGGAACACAATGCTGTCAATTATCGAGGATCAAATGATAATGGAGAAGAAATGGACCAATAAAAAAGTTTAATGGAATTTCAAATAATAAAAAACAAATATTCAAGAATAACTTCGGAAAGAAATCCAAAAATTAAAAAAAGCATTATGCTCCCTCTTACTTTTTAGCAAACATAGCGCGAACAATTTGTCTGTAACAAATCTGGTGCTTGTCTTGGCAGGATGGCCCCAGAGAAATCTTATCAAGGATCTTTGAACCTTGAGGAAATTCTAGTCATTTCAGCTGACAATCTGCTTCCCAAAGGCTTGAAATAGCAAGTATTTTTTTTTTTCTCTCTATACCAAAAATCAATGGGGGAGGAACTTTGATCCTTCTAAGAAACAGCAGGGTACCACTTAACCCTGACAGTTTCTTGTAAGATGTGCACCTGATGGAAGGGCAAAGAAGAACAGTAAGAAAATCTACCATATTTACTTGCTTACATATCAGTTCAAAATGCAAACAACATCCACCCTGATCAAAGGTTGGATAAAGTGCTGTCAGAACAGAGTCCATATTGCTTGTTCTTATTACTACTCCAAACTGCAAAGACCCATATCAGCTCATGTGATGGCAGGTCTGGTTCAATACAGTCTGCACTTGAACCCTACTTATAAGCAAGCAAATATGGTATATCATAGGTTTGGTTAGAATGATAAAGTAAGACAGGGGGAAGTAATAAAAGTCAAATTCCACCACAGTTCAAAAGGTCTATAATAAATATCAAAAGACTTCGAATATCATTTTAACTATCAAATATAGAGGAGAGGTTTCTATTTTATGTATATCAATAGCTTCTTTGTCAATCAACAGTAAATATTAATACTTTAATTCAACTCTAAAGTTGTCTTTGTTGAAAAAGTGCCAGTAAGATGCCATAGATTGGTATTTTCAGGCAATTTGAGGTTTTAAATTGTATCATCAAGATTGCTGGTTGAAAGTTACTCAGTAAAAGTGCTAGCTGCAGATTTCCTTCTGAAAATACAGATGTCTAACATCAATGGATTTTATTAAATCATTCCCAGTCTTTTTTCCATTTTTTTTAAAAAAAATTTAAGATCCAAGTAAACATTATGCTGCTGTTGTTTTTTGTTGTAGTTGTTTTTCTACAGTTGTTTTTGCTGTTGTTTTTTGTTGTAGTTGTTTTTCTACAGTTGTTTTTGCTGTTGTTTTTTGTTGTAGTTGTTTTTCTACAGTTGTTTTTGCTGTTGTTTTTTGTTGTAGTTGTTTTTCTACAGTTGTTTTTGCTGTTGTTTTTTGTTGTAGTTGTTTTTCTACAGTTGTTTTTGCTGTTGTTTTTTGTTGTAGTTGTTTTTCTACAGTTGTTTTTGCTGTTGTTTTTTGTTGTAGTTGTTTTTCTACAGTTGTTTTTGCTGTTGTTTTTTGTTGTAGTTGTTTTTCTACAGTTGTTTTTGCTGTTGTTTTTTGTTGTAGTTGTTTTTCTACAGTTGTTTTTACTTTAACTGTTGTGTTAAAGATGTCTTTTGTACTTGTTTTCTACTGCTATTTTGAATCTCTTTGTCAGAACTATTTTTCAAGATAGCACTGCATGGGGGTGGGGTGGGTATATAAACAGTGGAATTAATCCTTTATTTTTAGATTGTATAGGTGAACCATCTGGACCACATGGCCCACTTGTAAGCTGCAAGTAATATGGCAACCATATATTGAATACCTGGAAGTGGCCAACAGGTGCAAATAGTTTGAGAACCATTTCTCCAGACCACATGGCTATGGGTTTTCACATGTTTTACACTGAAAATGTTGGCAATATAAAATTGTCTAGGTACACATAACATGTATTTTGAATTCACTCTTTATGTTACAGTTACAACCAATGCTTTCTGCTGATTAAATTGCTGAAAATTTTCAATTTCATAATTTTTAATGAACATGTATCATGTGCAATAAATTATTGAAAGTTGTTGTTATTGTTGTTGTTGAAGGGTTCAATGCCATTTTTCAGCACACGATTGGCTATACATGGCAGCCAGTATTACTGGTAGAGGAAGAACCCGGGAAAACCCACAGAAAGAACCACCAGAAGCTACTGGCAAGCTTTCTCACATAACTAACTTAGCTGAATCTTAGACTCGAACCCACACAGAAGTGAGATGGCAGTGCTCTGTAACGGAGAGCGCTTTAGACCACTTGGCCACTCGGGGCCCCTAATTATTGACAGTAAGAACATGTAACCTCTACATTTACAGTTAAGTTTTAAATTCTTTCATGCCCACATTGGCTGAGCCGAGATTCAAAACCACACAGGTAGGGGTGAAATGTGAGTGATCGGTAAAGGCCAATGCCTTAGACCACATGATCTCCTGTGGCCCTGAATATGTTACAAGCAGATAGAAACATCTATTCCAAAACAAGCTGAAAATTGAAAAATAAATATCAAAAGATAAACAAACTAGCACAGTTAAAAATGTCTGTCTTTAAGGTAGTTGCCCATGGTTACATAACTCAGTGCATATCGAATGACCACAAGGTACCCAACGATGACCCCCAAAAAATGTTTTAATAGACAGCCTGTAACCAATCCAGGAAGTGAACTCACTTTGCCTGGTCAACTATCAATCTATTACTGGCATCATCTAGTACCCCATGACTGACTAATATAGCTATTCCACTCAAGAGTAAAATAGCTGTCCCACTCAAAAGACTAAAATAGCTGTCCCACTCAAAAGAGTAAAATAGCTGTCCCACTCAAGAGTAAAATAGCTGTCCCACTCAAAAGACTAACACTCAAAAGAGTAAAATAGCTGCCCCACTCAAAAGAGTAAAATAGCTGTCCCACTCAAGAGTAAAATAGCTGTCCCACTCAAAAGACTAAAATAGCTGTCCCACTCAAAAGAGTAAAATAGCTGTCCCACTCAAGAGTAAAATAGCTGTCCCACTCAAGAGTAAAATAGCTGTCCCACTCAAAAGACTAACACTCAAAAGAGTAAAATAGCTGCCCCACTCAAAAGAGTAAAATAGCTGTCCCACTCAAGAGTAAAATAGCTGTCCCACTCAAAAGACTAACACTCAAAAGAGTAAAATAGCTGCCCCACTCAAAAGAGTAAAATAGCTGTCCCACTCAAAAGAGTAAAATAGCTGTCCCACTCAAAAGACTAACACTCAAAAGACTAAAATAGTTGTCCCACTCAAAAGATGTTAATAGCTGTCCCACTCAAAAGACTAAAATAGCTGTCCCACTCAACAACAGAAAAAAAAAACAAAGGTCTGTCATTAAAGAATAAAAAGCCACTCCTTCTCCAGTCTCACCAAATCATGTCTTCAACCAGGATAAATGTTATCAATCAGAACAAGCTTTAAAATACATTGCCCTTTCCTTCCATACAACTAGGGACTTATAATTTAAACTTCCGAATTCCGAATTAGGGGAAGGGGGCAGGTGGATTTTCCATCAAGCCAAATTGTTATTTTTCTACCTCATGATCATTACTTACATTCAGCTAAGAAATGAGCATTATTAATTATTATAAATTAATTATTTTTCCTTTAATAAGCACAAGAATAATGTTGTCCAGCTTTATCTAGGTGAGAATCTCTAGCCCCCTCCCCCTCTCAGGCCAGATCTTTACTACTGTACACTGTCCATGTTTTCATGACAAGTTTCAAGCTGGTTTAACCTTTGAACCATACACAAAACATGCATGTACTAGAAAACATTAATAACATATACTGGTACACTATCAATCATAATTTAATGATATGGACTTATCTGATGCCTATATCCCCCATTTCCTCTTACTTTGAATACCCCCAAAACTTCCCTTATGAATTGAGATATTGTACTCTTGTAGCAACCTCAGTTTTCAAGATAAATGACTTTGATGGGAATATAAATGTTAGATCCACTTTAAAATGCATTTATCACCCTGTTGCTCTGATGTGTGCTAGGTGTTTGTAGTTACACTGAATAAAACCCAGGTACATCAATTAGTCTGTGGCTGGGTTGAGTAGATTAATGGGTATTTACATCCAGTATGTTAATGACTTAAATGACTTATTGCAGAATTCACAAGTGTGGTATGCTGAACTAATGAGAAATGCACAATTAAAACTTAACTGCCAGGTCATTAATCATATTAAACAAATTAGTATTCACAAATTTATTTCTCCATTTGAATGCTATGGTTCTCTATGACAGAATATTTTAGTTTTGTATGCTGGATAATTAACAATTTTATGTAGGTATATTCTCCACTACTAATACTACCACAATTGCTACTACTACTACTACTACTACTACTACTGCTACTACTACTACTACTACTACTACTACTACTATTATCTAGAGAGAATATAAAACATTCTATTTAAAGACAAACCTGATTACTTCATATCTGTGTTTGTAGGTCAAGTCTGACTGCAAATTACAGAGACCCAGATATACCATTACATAATGTGTTGGCAGATCTAGGTCTCTGCATTTTGTTAGGGACAATCTATTTGCAACTAGATTCAACTTACAAGCAAGTATATCTGGTACAACATATACAACATATACAACATATTGGGTACCAGTGATACAGCTGATATAGGACAACAACTTTTCATGTTTTACAATAATTTGAGTTAGTTTTTCTATAAAATTTTCTATTTTAAACATCTTATTGTAATATATGAATTATGTGTTTTATAGTACATCAACACATAAAGGCTACATAGTACATCAACACATAAAGGCTACATTGTGTCAAGGCTAAGAGTAGCAAAGAACATAGCCAAGGACAAAATGCAACAGGTGACCAGATCTGATCTGACAGCAAGATTCAGAACATCCCCCCTTCTAATCCCAAGTCCAACATGTTGTGTTTGTTGTTGAGAAATGTGACAGACGTCCATTTTCTTGTTTTTGTGGCCAGTTCAGGGACAGTTTAATCAAACTGTATTTCCTATTTTAAAGATGGCGCACCTGTAGGTTGCAAGAAAGCTTGGGACTCAGTGGTATGGGTGGGTGGGGTTGCAAGGAGCAATGGAAGTAACATGCCACAATAAATAAATAAAATATCTATCAAATTAATATGCTTGGCTTCTGTAGTCTCTTTAATTGGCAGCAATGTTAAATGCTGGGGGAACAAGACAATAATTATTAATAATTTATTCATATGCTGTGTTTCCTATACTGGATCAGTGGGTTCAAAGAACTGCAAATATTTACTCGTTTCCTCACGCAATGTACTTCCAAGGGCAACTACTGTGCAATCTACTGGACACCTTTCTTTGGGCCTTTATAATCTCCAAACAATTTCTAAAAAAGAATATTGTTCAATCTGATACTATATGCCTCCACCCCCACCCAATCCATCATTAGATATTTTGTCCTTGTTGGATATCTGATAATTAAAGTTTTGCAAATCACAATTATGTCTGCATGTTTCACAGACTAAAATATTGTTAAGCATATGACATGTTCAACATATGAGATGTTAAAATTATGATATGTTAAAATTATGACATGTTAAAATTATGACATGTTCAACATATGAGATGTTAAAATTATGACATGTTAAAATTATGACATGTTCAACATATGAGATGTTAAAATTATGATATGTTAAAATTATGACATGTTCAACATATGAGATGTTAAAATTATGATATGTTAAAATTATGACATGTTCAACATATGAGATGTTAAAATTATGATATGTTAAAATTATGACATGTTCAACATATGAGATGTTAAAATTATGATATGTTAAAATTATGATATGTTAAAATTATGACATGTTAAAATTATGATATGTTAAAATTATGATATGTTAAAATTATGACATGTTCAACTTATGATAGGTTAAACATATACAACATACGCCAACACATATAAGATGAATTTCATTAAGAAGTGAAGACCTGGATTATTTACATTTTTCCTGGAACATAAAAAATATTTTATTATAATCAAGTCCTGCTATACAGCAAAATGTTCCAACTAAATTCCAGGCTGTATCCCAGTGGCATTCATACCAACAAAATGTTATTATCCTTTTCCCCTCACAAACACAACAAGTAGGTGTTGACTGGAACAGGATAATAATGCTCAGAATATTGGTCTAATACTTCGAACCACATCAACCAAATGTCAACAGCAAAATCAAATTTGTCACGCTCTTAACAGTCAGGGTGAATGGGGAGGGCCTTGTCTAATACCCTTATCAGCACATTACACCCCTATGAAAGACTGATGACTCCAGATAACTAAATTACACAGAGGGTTTATGTAATCCACTGGAGATTCCAGATAGCTGTCAAAAGATAGGGCAGGATTAAAGGCTTTACATGATATTGCCAACTTTCTTATCAGTAATTCATATATTTCTACATTGGAGAAAACATCTCCTGCTGTTAACCATAATCCTATAGGATTCTTGTTAAAATAATGGCGCTTGTGTAATCGAAGCATATGATAATCATCATGCTCTTTCTGGATGAAATGTGTTTGCTGCATGTGTCCTTCTCCCCGGGAATAGATCCATGGATTATCAAAAAAGAGAAGTCATGTGATCAAATATTCCTCTGAAGCTTCTTTGTGAAATGTTACAGAAAACAGGCAAATAATATTACCACTTACATGTTTCGAAACTGCTCATTTCTGTCAGAAAGAAGGAAAACTGCCAGCACCCATTGTCTTTGACTATTAGCAGGAAGGGAATGGTTGTTGTCAAATATTTTATTTAAGTCAATATTTTCATTTTTACTCATAGAACTTTGTACTTGTGATCAAAACAGAACATCTACTGACAACAGGCTTACTACCTCAATTTTGTATATATTTGTGACATACAGATGGCTGAGGCTACCCCCATTTCAAGAGTGTTTCTGTCAGAGAAAATGTTGATATTATCCCCATTTCACATGAATGTATATCAAATAATAAATTAACACTATCCCATATCACACATATTTCTATCAAAGAAAAGACTGACAGACTATCCCATTTCACATGCATTTCCATCAAAGAAAAGACTGAGATTATCCCCATTTCACATGCATTTCTATCAAAGAAAAGACTGACAGACTATCCCATTTCACATGCATTTCCATCAAAGAAAAGACTGAGATTATCCCCATTTCACATGCATTTCTATCAAAGAAAAGACAGATTATCCCCATTTCACATGTATTTCTATCAAAGAAAAGATTGATATTATCCCCATTTCACATGTATTTCTATCAAAGAAAAGACTCCAGTTTCTTCAAATTAATATAAATGTAGCACAGAGCTGATTTGGGAAGAAAAACATGACAGAATGATGCAGAACAGTGATGAACCTTTGCAGCCAAAATGAAGAACAAAAGCAAAAACATTAAGATAGAGCCAGGAAGAACATAATGGCTCACTTTGAAATTTTCTATCCTTAAATGCTTTAATGAAAATGTGTGATATTTATCATCTATACCTGCTTGTAAGTAGAGTCCAACTACACTCATCATAGACCCCGAACTGCCATTGCAAAATGTGCTGGCAGATTGGGTCCATGTTGTTTATTTGACTGATTACTCCTTACAAACTATAAAGATCCAGATCTGTCAGTGTATAATGTGCTGGCAGATCCGGGTCTGTGCCATTTGCATTTGAGCTCAACTTACAAGCAAGTAGAACAGCAAGTCAGGTATAAAATGTATTCCAGATGCAAAACAAAAACATACAGAACACAGACATCAGCATACTGCATTTACAAACATTATTCCATATGATTAGCTGTATAAATAGTTACTTCTCACCGACTACCAACAGTCAATAACTAATCAAAGGTATGCACTAGTATCTATCTGTGTTCAGTACAAGAATTTAATCATATATTTTATTCCTGGCCTTGGAAATAATTGTGCTTTATTAAAAAAAATCATTATAATACAATACCCACATGATACAAACTTAAGCTGAGGCCCTTAACGTGGCAGAGTGGTTTAAAGCAATCCCTATTATGAATCGATGCCTCTCACTTCTGGGTACATGAGAAAGCTTGCCAGTAGCTTCTCTTGGGTCATCGGTGGGTGTTTCTTTCCTGTTCTTTCTCCACCATTTATACTGGCCATGATTTAAAGCCTATTTTGTGCTGAAATATGGTGTTAACTCTACAAAATCAACAACGACAACAAACTTGAAGCAAACACAAAGTCTTCATCATGAAGACATGGCCTTGCCTATTTAGGTGTATCAAGCAGCTTAGTGACCAAGATTAATTCAGTGTACGTTTGATTATATGGCACTATGTCTGTGAGTATTCTCACACTAAATATTGTTGTTGGAAACATTCATACAAACATACAACCTACAACATATGTGTTGATTACCATAGTTTATAATGATTGAACATATGCTGTCAAATTTGAAATACATTGCATAAATGTACATTTTTTGGCACAATTTAAATGCATAAAACATTTCATTAAGCATTTTTAGTCAATTTAAAATATAAAATCTACATGACTGATAAAATATGCAAGACTGATAAAATATACACGACTATAATATATATATATATATATATATATATATATATATATATATATATATATATATATATATATATATATATATATATATGACTGATAAAATATATATGACTGCTACTTATCTACAGCAATGACATTTTCATTATAAGACCAACCCACTAAGTACCATTATTGTTTTAAAAGGAGTCCAGCGACAAACTGCATAGACCCAGAACTGCCAGTGCATTATGTGCTGGCAGATCTGGGTCTGTACAGTTTTGCAAATAATCAGTAGGACAAACATCATAGACCCTGATCTACTGGCAAAAATGCAGATCTGGGTCAATATTGTTTGCAGTAGGACCTGTCTTATATGTGAATATAGACGGTACATATGGATATTGGCATTCATATTTTATTCAAGAGAACCTCTGAGATAATTAAAAGGTTTCTCTCTATGCTTCTGTAAGCAGCTCAACATGTGAGCATGCTGATGAAGCTGATACCTGTAATTAACAAGTTTTTACCTGCCTTTGATGTGTTCATACCTGCTGCACTTCAAAGCTTTTCTGAGCTAATGCCAATTTCTATTTTAATATGCACCATCTGTAAGTACAACTTGGGATCCTGCTGCATTGACTCCACATTGCGCAAAATCTGTGATTGTACTTTGTAGTGATGGGAATCTGTCAGAAATTCATAATTGATAATCGGTTCCCCTTAACCAAGTGATCATCGATTATAATCAGTTACTAAGAGCAAATTTAATTTTTTTAAAGCAGTTATATCTTTGATCGAGAGATCAAAATGTTTATCAATGTACAGGAGTAATCTCTTTTAAATTAATGACATGAATACTTTAACCTGAAAATAATATTACATGTACATTGTGTGTTATTTTTGTTCAATAACTTTGTTAACTGAACGCAACTTTGTATGGCTTATCAGTCATATGTAACTGAAATACTGCTACAATTCCCCAAAATTCCTTCATTCATGTGTGATGTTTCTATAATATAAAGTATAGAAGGACATGTTTTTCTTGTTTGTCATTGTTTATAAATACTACAAAAGATGTTGCAAATTAACTGAAATAAATCAACAAAATGTGTTTAAATTTATTAACTCTACAATTTAGCAACTTGACCATATAATAATGACTATATGTTCCTAATTATGAATCATAATGTTTCATATTTGTAGTTGTGAAGGGCATTAATAAATTTCAGGTCAACTTTAGTGGCTGGGAGTTTTACTAACCTTTGTGCTTTGCATACACCTAAAAAGTAGTCTCCCTTTACACACAATCGATTATGGAGTTCACAATCAATTATCTTATTGGTTTGATCAACCAACTGATGATCGATTATAATCGATAATCGGAACACTAGTACTTTGTCTGCAATTTTCATTCTTTGTCAAGTTAATTTTCAACATAAAGGAAATTTCAGCATAGATGCAATCCATGAACTATAGGTTTATGCGTAACTTCATTATGTACCGTATTTCATGTATTAACACTCCATATATACTAAAGTCACATAATATACCTGAATATCAGGTTCCTGCAGTTTGTTAGAACTATTCAGCAGAACATAGACCCTGATTGAAGCATCATGGTGCATTATGCAACGACAGATCAGGATGTTTTATCAATAAATTATGACAAAATTTGGGACAACTTGATTAGCCATATATGTACTATCAATATATAAATGGGGTACAAGCAAGACCCCACCACTCCACTTGATTTCGACGGCCAGCTTGCTATTTTTTTTTAGATGAGGATGCGTATTTGGTCACCTCAGTGGTCATCTTTACAAACATTAAACTGCAAACAACATAGTCCCTGAACCACCATCGCATAATGTGCCATCAGCTCAGGGTCTATGTTGTTTATTCTACTGACTACTCCAAACAAACTGCATTGATCCAGATCTGCTGGCACACCATGCTACATCAGATCCTGGGCCTGTTTAGTCTGCAGGTGGACTCCACATAAAAGCATGTGTGTATGGTATACGCACGATGAAAATTTCATCGAATTCTTTTAAACATCACCAGCTTGTTTGTTTACAGCAACAATCAGTTAAGGCAGCTAATCATCTCAATAAAAAGTAAGATTGTGATTTTATTGAGAAAAAATAAAATATTATGCTAAACATCGACCAGTAATTGTTTTTCAAACTTAAGCCCGACAAACTATCACCAAAAACGGATGCTGAGATAGAAGAAAATCACAACCAAGAAAACTATCAGTCTGGTTCTCGTGCAATGTTTTCTTTTTAAATATAGGCATGAATACATGTAAGTTAGGTGCCAGTCCACTTGCATGTATATGGCTAAACACATTTCAGTGACAAAGAAGTTGGTACACTGTTAATGAACTTGTAAATTGCATGTCTCAACATGATGATGACTCTAAAGGTCATGACCTTTCAGCTACTTTGTAATCATCAGATATCAGTTCCATTTTTTACTTCTTCCAGCTCAACTGATTTACTGTTTTAATGATAGCAACATGTTTACACATTTCTTGAAGGCTCATTATTTTATTCCTAAAGCTGCTTATGTCTTCAACTCAAAAATGTAACAAAGCATGCTAAAAAAAATGCAAATATGTAAGAATACAAGATGAGGCTATTATTACATGTAATGGTTAACGAGAACAAAAATCTCTCAATTAGTGAGGTATATACACACCCACCCACCCACCCCGCTAACCTTACTCCAAGCAATCGTTTCTGGTGTCTACTATATATATTTGCTAGCAAATAGAGTTCAACTGCAAAATGCACAGACCCAGATCTGCTGTCATATAATTTATTAGGAGCAAACAACAGAACAAACAATACAGACCCTAATTAACCAGTGTGTTACACAACAGAACAAACAACACAGACCCTAATTAACCAGTGTGTTACACAACAGAACAAACAACACAGACCCTAATTAACCAGTGTGTTACACAACAGAACAAACAACACAGACCCTAATTAACCAGTGTGTTACACAACAGAACAAACAACACAGACCCTAATTAACCAGTGTGTTACACAACAGAACAAACAACTCAGACCCTAATTAACCAGTGTGTTACACAACAGAACAAACAACACATACCCTAATTAACCAGTGTGTTACACAACAGAACAAACAACACAGACCCTAATTAACCAGTGTGTTACACAACAGCTTATTGGGATCTATGTTGTTTGCAGTAGAAATTTATTTATATGCGAGTATAAATGGTATTCATGAGTGAAATTTGAAGAATAGAATTTAAAACAAATATTTGATTAGCAATGAATTTGAAGGCCTGTACTCTTTCCTCACATGAACTGAAATTTACACAATAACCGATGTGTATTTCCAAATACATGTACATGTACAATTAATCTGTACATAAAATTCTTTTTTTTTTTTTTTTTTGCTTCATCTTCAAAGTCTGAAAGACATACTGAACATACAGTGTGTCCCAATCTTAAAAAATGCATATACATTTTGTCACGTGTCAAAAATGAAACCTGAAAACATAATCAGCCAAATTATAAAGTATCAATTAAAAACTTTATCCTTCTCCGTTCTGGGGTTACTGGATCTTGTTGCATATACTCAATACTTCGTACATACTATATGTATTTAATTCAGTCCGACTGCAAACAAACAACATACATGTAGTTTGATTTGGTTTTGTGCAGTTTAATGTCATTTTTCAGCTGATCAGGCAGTCAATTTTGTTTGTTTTACTGATCAGTTCTTACAAACCACATAGACTCAACGGTTGAGCCTGTGAATTATGTTATCTGGGTTTATCAAGTCTACATTTTTACCAAACGTTTAAATGAACATTTATCATATGTGTGCGAGAAGGGCCAAATATATAGTTCACAACAACTGTAAAATCAAAGTCGTAATAATTATAAATGTGTCATGTTACGCTTTTAAAAAGATTTCCAACATGAAAGTTAATGACAGCAGCCATGCATTTTGAATTTGACTGCAAAATTGTAAATGTCGTGACCTCAACAGATCAGGCAACTCTTTTAAGAAATTATTGATAGTTGCTGTTGTTCTGGTTTAATGCCATTTTTCAGCACAAGAAAGGCTATACCTGGCAGCCAGTATTAATGGTAGAGGAAGAACCTGGAAAAACCAGAACCACTTACCCTCAAGAAGCTACTGACAAGCTTTCTCACATACCCACATTGGCCGAATCTGAGACTCAAACCCATGCAGACAAAGGTGAGATGGCAGTGATCACTAATGGAGAGCACTTTAGACCACTTGGGGCCCCAGAAATTATTGGTAATTTAGACACTGAATGACAATCATTCTTTAATTCATTTCATTTTCCAGCAAATTGTTGTTGTTGTTGTTGTTGTTGTTGTTGTAGTGTTTAATGCCATTTTTTCAATACAAGATAAGCTATAAATGGAGGCCAGTATTAATCGTGGAGGAAAAGCCAGGAGAAAAACACCTGAAGAACCATAACTAAGGAGTTTACTTTGGAAGGAAGGACAAAAGATCAGACATTAAATCATGCATATTCTATGACTACTGCTCATTTATCATTAATAGAAAACACTGATATTTGTCAATTATTCTCTTTAACATGTATGGCAAATAAATGGAACAGAAACTTTAATATGAAATAGGTTTTCATCTCAATTCTGCAAACACATTTTAAAAATTTTTTGTTACATGATCACCCTTGGGAATCTGTCCTGGTAAAAAATAAAAAAATTTGTGGCACATGCCTTAACAACAGAAAATGGGGTGGGTTGGAATGGGGGTGGGGAGAATTTGTTTTAAGATAGAGGACTGTATCTTTGTGATTTCATCTTTGCTCATTATAGATCCTTCACAGAAGCAAGAAACAGCTGGTGAATACTAGCCTAACACTGTTCTACATGAAATGTAACCAATTACTTCTGCTCCATTCTCATTGGATCTTTATTTTCTGACCATCTGTATGGTCTGTTATCTTTACACTATTCTGCATCTGAATGGCACATTACCATGTAGAAACAGTTCACCCCAACTGAGCTCAGATATATGATAAATAATATTAAGACCAGCAATACAAATGAATGTTCATTATTGACTGGTTAGCTTGGCCTTGTGCATAAGGGATTATATCACAAACAACTGCAAACCAGTCCAACATCCTCTTAAGAATTAGTCAAGTGCTCAGAAAAAAATTAAATTTTCTATATTGGATCTGAATCTGTGTGTGTGTGTGTGTGTGTGTGTGTGTATTTACACACACACACAGATTCAGATCCAATCTAGAAAATTACACACACACACACACACACGGTCAGCTCCGCTTATATGTATGACCTTGGGACCGATGCTATGATATGCAATTATTCGGCGTATGCACTAAACTGGCGTTAATGTTATGGCGTGTATCTGGTGCAGCATGCATGCTGATACCCATTATTTCTTCGAAACAAACCCCCATTTGGCCTAGTTCATTTAAATGTGACGCGATTTGCTCTGGTATCGTATGGAGGTCAGTTTTGTCAATAGCTAGCTGTGATGTTGATATTAACAGACCTCATTAATCAACACTGACCGCCAATGTTCAGAATCGGTTTCTTTTCATTTTGAAAGGAAAAATTTTGAACAATGCAGTTATCCGAAGCAACTTAACACATAATAATGCATGTTCTGACCAGAAAAATGTATGCAATAATGCGAAATATGCATACAGACGATATGCAATTGTCCGACATCGATATTTATTGAAAACAATGATAACAAATCGGGACCGGCACAAAGCTATGGAATAAAGCGGAATATGCAGTTATATGATATGCACATATCTGGAGCCGACTGCCTGTGTTTTGCTGCTGCAGAAGTGTAAATTAAACCAACTTACCAACAAATTACCTCTCCCACAGATTTAAAATTATCTTTCAGGATCAAGTTTCCTTTTAAAAGGCCTGAGGCTTATAATGTATAGATAAATTTACACAGGCACCTGCCCACCATCATCAATGTTCCCTCTAAGCTGCACGCGTGCATGCATGCGCAGCTGCTCATATATCCCTGTGCAGCTGAATTGTCAATCCAACATTAAAGTTTGCACATCTCCGTAATGCTTGCACAATGTAGCGAGCATTGCGCGCACATCTACCATTCGCTTAGAGGGAATGTTGACCATCACTGAATGTATTCCTTAATTTAACCGTAGATCTTCCTATATTTTCAATTAATAAACATATTTGTTTTTTCAATGAATCACCATCACCGAGTTTTAATTGCTGTTGGCTATTTTGATGGTTGCCAATGCCAATATTACATCATTGGTTGTATGGTGATTCTCTCACAAGTTGCCCAACTTGGATAGATGATCCGGGCAATAATTGTCTTAGTTCTACATTCCTGACAAATGCATTGCTGAAATCAAAAAAAAAAAGAAAATTACATTCTGCAGGTGTTTGGAAATTTTAGCTGATTCAATGAACTGGTGATTGTTTTGTTTTTTTTTAAAAAAAAAAAAAAAGGGAAGAGAAGCAGATCTAATTAAAAGAATGCATTGCAATGGAAGAATTGTTCACCACACACTCAGAGACGGTTGTTTTCATACTACCAGAGCAGCAAGCAAATAGGAATAGTTATGGCTGGCTCCAAGTTTTCTTAGGAATGTGTTCTTCATACCTTTAATCCAACAATCCAATTCATAGCATTCAGTGTAGGTCAGTATTTGACCAGCTAAGAACTACTTCATGACTAGGATACATTCCACCATGAGTCCTGTCATTATCCACAAATTATTTTTTCCAAGTAAATACAAGGAATGGCATTTTTGGGGTATCTATTAAATTTACACACACCCCAGTTAATCAGTAAATTAACCCATCCTCAAATAAAGGGCAGACATAAGCTGGTTTGGTGCTGATTGGTAATAAAATACCACCAATGCACAACCTCTGACCCCCAGCTATGCATGAAGAAATCTTGACAAGCAAACTGACAGGCTCATCTCAGATCAGACCTCCAGCCTGTTTACATGTCCATCATGCTGGAGCCAGAAAGCTGGGCTTAATGACAAAAGCAACAGTAGATCTCCCTGAAGAACATTCAGTGATGAGTTTCTGTTACAAGTCAACAACAGTCTTTGATCTATAAGGGCGGACTATAATTAATTATTAATTAAAGAAAAACCAAGCCACTGAAGGCTGAGGATTATGAAGAATAGAAGCCAAGTATCAGATGAATTGCTTCAGTGAAATGCATTGTAATCTATTTATTCAGGGATATAACTCAATGGTTTCAGCAAATGCTTATTTATATACTTATGTGTATTACTTGCAGAGGATGTGATGCAATCAACTGTGACTCCAATGACAAATTCTTTAATAGAAGATGGTTGCAATCAAATATTTTGTTAGATTGTCTTTTCCTTCAACTCTTTCCTAGAATGAAAATGAACTGATGATTGAAAACCTACTGAGGTTAGTTGTCAGTAATCCAGTATTTCAGGTATAATTTCCACAAAAGGTAGCTCCAAAGGCCAGTAATTACAAAATTAAAGAATACCTCCTTTGACTCTCTGAGTTCAGAGTCTCTTGAATGTATGCCCTCAAAGAATCCTGACAAATCAACTGACAGGAATATTCTGGAGGACTAATGTAAACACATCCATCATGCTGAAGCCAAAAAGCTCAAACCTAATGACAAAATCAATTACACCTTTTGCCTTCTGAAACAATAATATTCTGTATCCTCATCTGTACAGCAAATCTTGACACAGTACACTCACTTGATGCAAGTTTCCAATAGGAAATACATGCCCATTGTTTTATTGTTTTAGTGCAAATCTCTCCATGCATCAGCTTTAGAAATGGCCAGTATTGCAAAGGTGATTGATGTAAATCTCAAATCAGGATTTTTGCCAATCAAGATTTATGGCAGTGAAAACTTATTGGCGGACACAAATAAAATGCATTCTCAACCTTTAATTATTGGTAAAGGTCCAAAATGTCTAGGGGTGAGAAAGTTCAAAAAATATATAATTTGCCAATTAACAAAAAAAATTGTAAATTTTTAGAAATTTTTTTTTAGAAAAATGGAATTACAAATGTTTATATAAAATAAGTTAACAATAAAGTTGAATAGGAACATTGGTTGTATGTGGACTTGATACAATGTTTATAATTTGAAAACAATAAAAAAAGGATGACAGAAATAAAATGTACAAAATTACTACTGTACACACTCACATATTATAGTTGAATGTATCATAGCATTACAAAGTCAGGTAAGTGCAAATAAATACAACTTAAGTTTTAGCAATGTCGTAAATTAGTGCACACTGCTAAGCGTCTCTCAGTGCTTTGTCCAAAAACAATATGGCGGCAGCCGGGCACAGTGATGTTATGGTCTATTTTTAGCACAATGTAGATTTAAGTACAAGCACCATGCAAGAAAGCAGCTTTGGTCTTGCTGCCTTCGACATAATAGGTTCTTGGCTTTATCAGTACCTAATGCAAAATAATGTCTACAGGCTTCTTCCAGGATATTATGCTTCTGCCCAGTTGGCATGTGCATCATGCTGGAATACGTTTAATAACAAAGACAAAGATGGACCATTTCCTTGACTGACACCAAGAGATGAATTCAGACTACAGCAGTGTGGTGCTGTGGACAAGAGGTCATTTAATATTTGGTACATGTAATAGGAAAACCATCTTCTCTCCAGATTGCTTTGAAACAGTATAAAAACAAAAATACCTGTTCAAATCTTCACCAAGTAAAAGGGAGCACTTGTATAATGACTACAGATAAAGAACTACCAGTAACTCCGAAAACTTTCCAACAGAAAATCCATTTAAATAAAAGTCAAACCTTACTGACTTCAAAACCAAAAACTGAAGCACTTTCATCTACCATATATACATGCTTATCAGCTATAATCAAAAACTGAAGCACTTTCATCTACCATATATACATGCTTATCAGCCAGATCCAACTTCAAATTGCATAGATCTAGACCTGCCTTTGGACAATGAACCATTTGCAGTTGCCACAGATTTGTAAGCAAGTTTTCCATTGGATCAAAGATTTAAACCACTTCAAACACTATCAAATAATCATACAATGACAGAAAAAATTCCATTCTGAATATGACCCATGTTGTATCAAGAAACATATGGCAAGCTTCAGGTCTGATACACCAGAAAAGATCAAAAACTGGGATCTGTTAATATAGACACTCAAAAGGTTCAATATCCATCCCTTTAAGTGCCTAGTGCATTACATCGCTTCAGTACTGGTACAACAGTATCTGCAAGCTAATTACCAACAATGAAAGGCAATTATTGCAGCAGGAAATTGGAGAGCTTTCTGATAAGACCACTGATTTATTTCTTGTTTTTCCTGGAACTTCTTTCAAATTGTTTATATCATTCTAAATGTCAATGCTTTCCAGGTGCCTACATCAATAAACTTAAACTACAACTCTGTTTGAATGTTTGCCTTTTGGGAGCAACTCATTAGCAGAAGGCATAAATTAAGCGTTAAATTCCTGATAAAAACTTCAGTTAGGTAAAGTTCTTTACAAAGAAGCATGCCAAATTTAAAAGGATATTATATGACTTTGGCTTATACTTACAAGTCATAAATTTGTCCATTAGGAAGTCATAAATTTAGCGTTAAATATGGATTTAGGTAGTTAATGTTCTTGACGGAGAATCACGCCAAATTAAAACATATTGCACATTTCAAACACTGCTTTTATTTTATCTATAACATACTTGGCCATTTGCGGAAGACATAAAATCAGTGTTAAAAGAGGACTTTAGGTGAGGAAATTTATTTTATCAGTCATAAATTTGTCCATTAGAGGGCATAAATATATGCTAAATTGATGATAAGGAAAATACAGCTACATCTGGAATTCTTAAAAAATAAAAGCTTGTCATATTTAACATGAAATTGTACGTGTCAAACATTGTAAGAGTCAAAATCCAAATTTTAGTTCGAGGAGGGATTAAAAGAAAAGTGTTGAATTGATGATAAAACTTAAAATTTCAAAAAATTCTAATTCTAAAAAACGTGCCAGATCTAGTGCTGCAGAAAATCAGCATTACAAATTTTTTTCCCCGCTCTTCAGCGCCAATCATCAGAAGAACACGATGCAAGTATCCATACACTCAAAGTCAATGCAATATGTGCAATTACGAAAATTATTAGGCTAGCCGGAAATTCATCCTAAAAAATTACCAAGTAAAATAAATGGGATTTATTCTTTGGTGAACAAAATTAAATTACTGGTAGTGATGGTAAGTCACCAATGGACCTTTACAGCTTACATTAAAAATTTGCAACCCTTTTCAAATCTATTCTTTTCTCAAGTTATATCATCTGTCATTGGTAACAACTCAAATTTAAGTTTTCTAATGTTGACACTGCAAATATTTGGTTTCAATCTTTCATGCAAAACCACATCAACTACTACATATTAAGTCAAGTATGTAAATCTTGAAGATAAAAAATTAATGTATTATGAAAACAAAATTAAAAACCTGTAACTACCTATCAAGTTTCCTTCATACCAAAATGTGGCAAGGCATCTTCCAGCTCTAACTAGGTCAACCATAATAACCCAACTGCCAAATTAACATTATCCCAGGAAAGTGTCAAACCACCCAACATTATCACCTATGATTTACAATGAAAGATCAGAATTTAAATACAACATGAAGAACTGGCTTGGAAGTTACCTGAAGTAGAGTCCAACTTTAAAACGCACATACCAGATCTGCCGTTTCAAAAATGCACTGACACGTATTGGTTTCTGTAATTTTTTAAGAGTAATGCATAGAACAACATAGATCTGATCTGCTGACACATGAGGTAATGGCAGATCAGGGTTTATCTTGTTTGCAGTTCAATTTGACTCAAAGGCAAGTATTTTCTGAAAATATAACACAGCAGCAGGGTTTTTCTCAAGATTTGAGCACTTAGGTTCCTATTGAGAGTCCTGATACTACTGATATAGCACTTGTAGAGTCCTGACACTACTGCTGCACAAAAATCCTGGTAATATTGCCAATCAACGTTCCCTCTAAGCGAATGGTAGATGTGCACGCACTGTTCGCTGCACTGGAGACGAGCAAAATTTAACTTTGGATTGAGCAAATATTGACAATTCAGCTGCGCCGTGATGCCTGAACAGCTGCGCACGCACGCAGCTTAGAGGGAACGTTGGTCCCAATGCTATTGTTATAGTAAAAACACTGTGGATTTCTACCTAATTTTAAAAGATCTCTGAGAGTCAACAAGTCTTCCTACCAGGTCAAATAGAAATCCACACTGGAAGTTATGTTGTACAGGCATTTAATCTGTGGAGCTCTTGCTTTTTCCTCTGCATATAGCTTTGTATTATGTTCCTAGTAGGTCCAAAATGCTCCACCCACCCCCACCCTACCCCCTGGTCAATCTAGGTCAAATGGAAATAAGGAGCAGCAAGCCATTACCACCAAAATATTCAGATAATGGTCCAAAATTAAAATTCAACACAATCAGGTTGGGTCTGGAAATTTGATACAACCCATCCCCACTAGCAGCTGGTCTGCTGAAACCAATAAAGCTTTGTATATTCATCTGCTCTTTATTTTCCTCCTTGACAAAATTGCCAGTAGTTCCATTAAAATGCACGCCCATTTTGAGTTTTACCAAGCTCTGCAACTTTTGTAAAGGATGCCTAAATTTTAAAAAAAGATTTGTTAACAGTTCATTCTAGCAGCAACTCTGTTTTGCCTGTGAAAAATACTAAAATGCCTTGTATATGACTTGAAAAACTTTTCCAAATTGGCAGCCTTGACCTTGATTCTTGACCTTAATGCTGCTGTTGTGAAGTAACAATGCTTCTGCTTTCTAACTGACCATATATTTCCAGGGGGTGGGATGGGTCTTTTGAGTCAAGCTATGTCTCTCATGGAACTAATGCCCCCCCCCCCCCAAAAAAAACAACAATATAATGGAAAAACTTAGTAATTTTTCTCTATAAATGAGAGCAAGAATATTTTCAAGCCATCTGAGGTAGATTTTTTTTTCACAAACAATCTAAGCCTCCATCCCTCTACCAATATAAATTTTATTGGACCTTTATACACTGGAAAGAAAGCTGAGCTGTGACTTTCTTAGATCTGGCCATCTACCATCTGCTCTTAGTTTTCCAAGTTGACTTTACTTGGAGCACTGAGTGAGAAAGCTCTCCTACTCTACTGGTAACAGCAGGCTATCTTCCCTATGTCCAATTCAATCTGCTATGTAAGAGCATGATGGGGTCAAAACTGGCTCCCACTGGTAGCACAAACTTCTCAATTTCAAATGGTGTGTACTCTCTACCTGTTCCAACAGATGCTCACCTTCAGAGTTAAGGGGTTTTGACTTGGCAAGTGGTATAAAAAGGAAAAAGTCCACTTCAAAAGCAGCAAACTACATTCATATTGTATGCTGGCAAATATGACCCCCCCCAAAAAAAAAAAACCCCCACCAAAATAAGAAGAAGAAGAAGAAGAAGAAGAAGAAGAAGAAGAAGAAGAAGGAGAATAATAATAATAATAATAATAATAAGAATAAGAAGAAGAAGAAGAAGAAAAAGAAGAAGAAGAAGAAGAAGAATGATAATGATAATGATAATGATAATAACGATAATGATAATAATGCATACACATTTTTAAATGTACAAAGATTAAATTTTTAGTATTTAGCCCAACACTGTCAGAATACATCCCTTACTGTCTGCACAGTTCATGTCTTATGAGGGCACATTCGATTATAAACTGAACAACCAGTTCAAGTTTCAGATGCCACTTGAAACGATAGTACTTGATGACTTTTAACACTTAAAAAGAACCATATAATCAAATGTGACCTGATACTAGTCTTAGTCACTAAGATGTCTGGTGAATCCTAAAGGACATGACTGACGTCTTGATGACTAGGACTCTCTTGTACCCCCATGTTTTCATTTTGATGTGTCCATGTAATTGTTTTTTTTTTTTTAAAAAGGCATCATTACTTAGTTCCAATCCTGCGAGCAAATTACTGAATTTATTAAATTCAGGTCATTCCTGAGGTTTTGGCATAAATCAAAAGTACCCAACTTAACCTTCTGATTAACAAGATGCACATGTATATTTTTTATGTGAGCTGTGCCTGAGTCATACCACAGGTGCCAGCAATGGCATAAAAATAAGCACAGTGGCATAAATTGAATAGTATTTAGTCATTATAAAAGGCATTAAAATGAAAGCTGTAAACTTAATTGGCATATAATAAATATCACCTGTTCTTATGTAGCACTCAAGAATTGTCAGGTATGTTCTACTGAAGTGTTCTTTGGCTCCATATACATCATTACTCATTTTCAAATTGTATTATTCTGAACCTGATAATAAATATGAATTTCAAAAGTTAACCTGCGACTCACATTGTTGAATACGAATCTATACTCCGGTTCTATTTTGTTGGTTTTCGGAACTTGAGGTAATGATTAAGAGGGACGAACGGGGGCATTCGTATTACGGTGTTAGAGGTGAAATGTTTATACGCATTTCAAAATATAGCCACTGCATAATGCATAGGCAGATCTGTGTTTATGTTGTTTGTTCCACTCAACGTGCACAGACCCAGATCTGTCACTGCATCATGGTACAACAAAATTTGCAGTTGGACTCTACGTACAGGTACATTTAATGTTCTTATCTAGTACCTACCTGTGATTCCATTGACCTAAGCGATGTAAGAGTCAAGGGTCAAATGAAATGTCTATGGATGACATAATTTCCATCACAAAATAATACTCAGGAAATTTCAAAATTCCACAAGATTAAACTGCCACAAATACTAAACACATTCACATTTGTCATTAATTTCTCATTAGTTCCTGGTTATCAAGACCAGATCAAATACCACTCGTCTTGATCAATCCAATCTGAGACTGGTTTAATGTCAAATATCATCATTTCTCTGGAAAATAATATTTAGAAATAACTTGAAACAAGACAATCCATGGCACTAATCCATTTCTAGTTTTTGAAGATTAGTGACTGAAACTATCATTGCTAGCAAAAATATCTCAGGACATCATTAAGCAACAAGATAACATGGTGGAAAGCATCAGGAAAAGCCTAACTATTTCCGATTGTCAATAAAAGGCACCAGGAATATTATCTGGTTATCCCATAGCATTGATTGACTGGTTAACAGCTGTAAAATCAATCATATGTCAATAAAACCAGTTATTACCATGATATCCATTGACTGTCTTGAACTGGTTCTAAATCCAGCGTATTAGTCCTTGTCAATACTGGACTGGAACTAGCCTTGTTTAGGCTTATAAAATGAAAACTTCTAAGTTCATTGTAAATTTGCAGTCAGTGGGGGAGTGGAAGTTTTTGTGTTTCGTGCCAAGTGATTTCATTTTTAATCCTCAAGTACTTATTTATAATAAAAACTATCATTTTTCACACAAACTGACAAGAATCCAAAACTATTTCAAGTTGGGGGGGGGGAGGGGGCATTTTCCTGCAAAGTTCGTCAACAATTCATATGAGCCATAGTGAATGCTACCTTATAATGAAGTACATTATAATTTTTCTACCACTTAATGACCATGCTCACCTTATAACAGTAATGTGTTATAATGAATGGCATTATAAAGGAGCATTGGAATAAGATTACCTATTATGTGAATCACACTACAACAACAAAAACACCACCAGCCCTTTTCAACATAAAATATCAAAGAAGCCAAGAGCTTTGTAAAATAAAAGTAAAATACACCAACACTAATTAATATTACCTTAAGAGCACATTTCTTTAAATCAGCTGGGATAATTATAAAAAGAAAAATACACATACATACTGGCACAATAGGGACTGAATGCTTTATTTACCTGGTGTATAAAAAAAAATGAAAATTGGACTGGATTTTTTGGGGCACTCCTTTGCAAATCCAAGTATAATTGCTAGTCCAGGGTTGTATATTTTATCAAGTATTTCTGTTCAAAAAGACAGACAGAAAAAGCTTTTGGGTGGTCCACTTTTTGTTTATTTGAATGAAACATTAAAGGGATGAATTTCGCTACACCTGGTAGCAAAACTGAAACAGCTCAATACCATCAATGAAGCATTTAACAAATACACCATGCCTACAAATAACATAGAAATTCAAATAAACAGACACCACTTGAAACCAAGCAATAAATTAAAAATTCATCAAATACATGCCACAAACACTTGACGTACTTGAACAGTTATCACATTGCTTGTTATAAAGCTTTCCACACTAGCTACAGAATACATTGCCTTAGAATGAAGTAGATAATAGAATACTCCTTCATTATAACACTGTCCTAGTGGTAGCCACAGAGTGCACTGTCTTATAGTGTGATTGCCTTATAATGAAGTAAAATATACATATAATTTTATTACCACTTAATGAAATGTAATAAATGATCATAACTGCCTTATAAAAGGAACAGTGTTGTAATGATGTGCCTTATAATGAAACTGCTATATAGCAAAGTACACCTATTGAAATGTAATAAATGATCATAACTGCCTTATAAAAGGAACAGTGTTGTAATGATGTACCATATAATGAGACTGCTATATAACAAAGTACACCTTATGAAATGTAATACATGATCATAACAGCCTTGTAAATGGAATGGCATTGTATGATGTGCCTGCCTTACAGTGAAGCTGCCTTAGAACAAGTACAGGTACTTAAATGTAATTCATGACCATAACTGTCTTGTATCATTTGTGTTATACAGTGGGGCTTTAAGATGAGGAAAGGCCTGTACTATTGAAGAGCTAAGAATACCATCCGTACTGCCAGTAACTATTATAATACACCAACTGCAGAATTTTTGATGGGGTAAAAACACAGTTGGGCACTCACAAACTGCAATATTTAAGTTCCACTGCAAGTCATGGTGTAACATTCTCAACTGTGATGCTACACTGCAAATCAAGCTGCTGTATTCTAAAAACTTTTTGAGCATCAAGTCTGGAACTCAAAAGTATAAAATATTTTGGGTACACCTACCATATATACTCATTTCCAAGTTCAGTCCAACTGCAAACTGCACAATACATGGGCAGAACTGGGTCTATGCAGTTTGTTAACAGAGGTCAGTAGAACAAACATAGACCCTGGTCTTCCAGTTAAATAACCGGCAGATTAGGATCTATGTTGTCTGTATCTGATATGACCTATAAACTAATATATACAGTTTATGATGGACAATTGGCATACATTTGGCATGATTTGCTGAACAAGTTTTTTTTTGTATTAAAAAAAACCCTGAAACTTCTGTAATTCAATATTTATTCCAATTAAACACAATACAGGCTGTCATTGTTTTGGAACTTGAAGCATGCAGTCTAGTTCCTTGCTCAAATTTTGGAGAATACAATGTCAAGTTTGAAATAATCTATTGTCTAAGAACTGAGGGCAAGAATGATCTGGAGTTTTTCCCTAGCATGGCCCATTCTGTAAATGCCTGAGCTTACATAGTACTAATCTGACCTTGAAGATAGGAGTTAACAAGCCCCACCAAGCTTGTTCAACACCCCACTGGATTACATAGTGATGAACACAAAACATTAATCTTGTCAGCACTACTGTAAACATTCTGGGAAATACATTTATAATTCTGTCATCTCTTACTGGTTGAAAACCCTGAGAATATATTCTCTAAGTACCTAGACAAATAGGAGAAGAACTAAACTGGATCTTAGAGAAGCTTTGGGTCCTCAATGTTAACTGCCTCTGTGATGAAAAACCTTTGAGAATGATAATAATAATATTTGTTTTGTTGATTATGGGTAATTTTAACACATTATTGGTTATATCATGCAGAAGAAATGGGAGGTAAATGACTTGACCAAGAACACCAGGGCAGACAACCCAGACTTGCCGGTGCTGTGGTCCCATATATACTCGCTTAAAAGTCGAGTCCAACTGCAAAATGTGCAGACCCAGATCTGCCATCACATAATGAGATGGCAGATATGGGTCATAGCAATTTGTAAGGAATAATCAGCAGAACAAAGAACACAGACCCTGATCTGCAGATGCATTATGATACAGCAGATCAGAATCGATGCTGTATGCAGTTGATCTTGACTTATAAGCAATGAATACATGGTACATGTTTAAAATACATGTACACATATCACATGAGAGATATACATGAAGTTATAATAATTTACATATATTATTTATGTAAAGATGATGCTGGTTACAATAATTTAAAAAAATTTGTAAAAAAAAAAAAAAAAAAAACAGGAATAAGTAATGTCCACATCATATTGGATGGCACATCCGTAACAGTGACCTCCAACACAGTTATGCTCAAATGAAGTAATTAATATTTAATGTTGATTTATTTAAATTTAACATTACAAACTGCCCTGTGTGAAAATGATAAAGAACAAAAAGAATATTTTCTTATTTTAAAATTAAAAAAACACGTAATACTACAGGCTCATGGAAATCTGACCTAGCTCCTTTAGGAAATTTCAAGGTATCATTAGCCCTGTATTCTTAAATTATAGAATGATCCCTGTAGTTTTGCAAAATAAAAAACTTTTCAGATTCTAGTCACTGTCACTTAGCTAATCATTCATTCTTAAGTAGTCTAATGTGTATTCTAATGCTGGAAACACTTTTCTGTTAAGATACTAAGTGATGTAAGAATCTGGATTGTGTTTGGTCTGTTCCATTTACTGTTTCACACAGCCTGAAACAATGCAGCCTCTTAGGAATCAATTAAACTTGCTCACCTATTGTGTGGTAGAAACTGGATGGCCATTTTTTACAAAATGTTTACCATTTCGTGATGCATTGAATTGAAGTTGCCTCATTATTTAGTAAACTGAACAAACTGATATTTTGCTGGATGGTTTTTTTTCTTCTTTTTTTTTTGTTTGTCAATTCTAGATGGCCATTGTCTTAGGTTGCAATATCCATAATGACACTTCAGAATCCTGATCTCAATGCAATGGGACCAACCATTTTTTGTTTTAGGTGGGGGAGTCTACGACATGAATTCCAACCAGGATAGTTTTCTTTCTTTTATCCCAAGACATTTCTTATACAATTGATATAATATGAGTGTATCTACACAAATTTAAGCAAGTATTTTATTGTAAACCTTTTTTTAAAAAATCCTGCTGCCACCCTCACCCTCTATAAATGTCATGTCCCTAACTACTCTCTAGCAAAACTGACTCGGGGATCAACTGCAATTTAAAAAATAAATGACTCAAACCTTACATACACCTGAGTGCAAAAACAACCATCAGCTAGAACATGAAAACCCAGGCTAAAAAGTAGTCTAATTTTAATACATGGATGGAAGCACAAAAATGCAATACTGAGAAATAATGCATGAGGGTTTAGTAACAACAGTCTCAATTCTTCATATGTACTGGTTGATGTAAATCCAAAGACACATATAAATAGATTATACACTGTTCACTAGCTAATCTTGCTGATGTATATGTCAATGTAAACTGTGCATAACCAAGTACCAGTCTGCCATCTTGAAAAAATCTTCCTATATCATGAGCTTTGAGTTAATATGGCGTACATGCTCAAGGATTTCTGTCTGTTCCTCTCTTTGTTAGAATGAAGTTTAGCACACTGTGCATATCCAAGTATCTTTTCATTTTGTCTTTTTGTCTTTTCATTTGTCTCCATGCCATCCATAAAAAAATTCATAAAAGTATCTTTTTTTCTCCACAGCTCTCCATGGAATTCTGTTTTTTACATTCCACTAAAACTTAAGACAAAACATAAAAGTCTTCAAAAGGGCCTAATGCTATTCAAGGTGAAAATAATTTCCAGGAATTCATGATAAGATCATTTCTTCCTCCTAACTGTTCAGTGTTGGAACCATCTCCGATAATCTTCAGCAATACGATTTTCAAATTAGCTGCTGTGGTACATATACTGGACATCAGCTGGGCAACAGTTACAATAAGACAACACAGACACCATCAGAAATTTTGGTGTGAAAACTCTTTGCTATCATGATAATCTACTTAGGGGGAGTAGTGACAACAAGACTTTAAGACAGTCAACATGGTGGTAATAATGGATTTATAACTGATACGATTTTCATTTAGGACCAATTTAATTACCATAAAAAGTCTATTGGATGGAAAAGTCCTAATTGAGTCCTCCAAATGGAGGCGAGTAGAGATAATATTTTCAAGACACAAGTTTCTGTTCAGGATTAACAACATGATTTTCAAGATGATAGTCTGTCATCAATTCATTATCCATCTGTCATCTGTCTACTTACAGATTTTATATTTTTATTTTATTTTTTGTTTTACACTGTAAGTCAGTCCTCATAAAATCAAAGTAAATTCTGGGAAAGTAAAAACTAAACCATGCACTTTTGTAACACGAAGCTTCTATTGCAAGCATGTAGCCAGACCATTTTTCGTCATGCACAATTATAGAATGACAAAGGCAAAGAGGGGGAGAGTGTGGGATTTTTCCCCATATCAAACTTGATTGCAATACTAACAATCATCAATTTAATTGGTTTGAAATATATAAAACATTCTTGCCAAAACTTTTGTACACAGCTGCGTATCTTCGTATAGGCAGATAATTTTTACCACTTATTTGGTACAGCTAATTCATTTAATGCCGACTATCTGTCCGTGTCACATAATTATTCTTCTCCTTGGTTTATTTTACACAAAGAAACAATAAATATAAAAAACATTGGACCTACCGTACTGCAGAAGGCAGCCTTTTATATATTTTTCCTTGTCTCAGAAATATACGCATGAATGGACAGATAGAGAAACAACCTATATTAAGCCTTGTCTCTGGAAAGCAAGCTTAAACTGACAGACACAGAAACAGCTTCATTACTGTAATTTAATGGACTTTTCAGATGGTTCAGAACCTACAGAATCAAGAGAAACAATAAATCTAGTGTAAAAAAAAATCTAGTGCAATGGAGGGAAAAAATCCACTCATAGTTACTTGTGTAAAATACTTAACAAGAAAGGCACTCATACCATATCATGCAGTGAGATAACTAATCTGCCAATTCCATCACAAAGATTACAAATATCACAACTGAATTAGCAGATATGCTCCATGTATGTTGACAAACTTCATGCAAATGAAGACATATCAGCGCCAGCTCTAATAAGTTCTTTATCTAACACACAAAGGATATATCATACTGAGGCAACTGTAATAAATCATACTGAGGCAACTGTAATAAAGTGCCTTGCCCAGTTACAAGCCTGGTCAGAACAGGATTTGAAGCCACAGCGTTCTGGTCACATGTCTGATACACTAACCACCTGACAACTCCAGCTTCCACCCCAGTTGGCCAGTTGGCTGACTAGTGTTTAAACAAACATAAGCACATAAAAGATTATTATCTGCTGATGTAATGAACATACCACTTTGCCCAGGTACACATTGCCCAGGCACACACGAAATAATCACAGGTGATCCTTTTAATTTAAAATCAGATGCCAGCACACTGCGAGAAGATAGGTCTGGATCGAGGCCTTTCACATAGACTCCATCCAGATTATCTCTACTTGCTGTAATATGTTTCTGCCATGTGACAAAGTGTTGCAACATTCAATGTGTAAACCAGTTTAAATTAATTACTAAGCGAAGGCACATATCCAGTATTGTCACTTCAAACTGTACTGGCAAATCAGGGTTAAATAACTGCTTGTTTGTTCGTTTGTTTGAGTAGCATTTTTAACATAGCTTTAAAAAAAAAAAATCAGTCATATCGCTACGATGTCTGCAGTGAGGCAGTGTATAATGTTGTCTAGCAGTGGGGCATCAAGCTGCAGACATCTAGCATGATGTCCCACCCAGTCACATTATCCTGACACCAGGCAGACCAGTCCTATCACTAACCTCTTAATGCTGAGCATCAAGCGAGGCAGCTGTTAGTACCATTTTTGTAAGTCTTTGGTATGACTCAGCTGGGAATTGAACCCACAATTTCTCGCTTCCACGGCGGATGCTCTAACCACTAGGCCACCTAAGCGGTCATAACTGCTTGAAATCAAAATCAAAATCAAACAGAAGAGAACTTAATTGGCTTGAACATTTAAAGATGGCAGATCTGGGTGTAAGCTGTTTGTAGCTGTTTGTGTCGTATACACATTTTACTAGCTACATCTAACATGTTTATACTGTGTGCAAGATTCCCTCTAAGCTGCACGCACATGCGCGCGCAGCTACTCAGTCATCCTCGCTCAGCTGAATTGTCAATTTCTGCTCAATCCAACGTTAAATTTTGCTAGTCTCCATAATGCTTGCACAGTGCAGCGAGCACTGCACACACATCTACCATTCGCTTAGAGGGAACGTTGAATGTGTGTACGAAAATATAGGAGCCTCACACTACAAAACACTTCAGTGTAACACAGTTACTGACAGATTATGATAATGGAATCACAATAGAGTGTCTTTGTATAAGATGGTCCCTGATATAATAAAGACATGTGTCTCACTGTTATGTACCTCCGTAAAACAGTATCTCAGTATAAAGTACCTCACTATATCACTACTCTTGACATAACAAAGTCCCTGACATAACTCAGGCATGTTCACAGATCCCACTATGTTGAAGAAAAAAAAATTCCATGTATTACATGTACCCTAGAAAACAGCAACCTCACAAACGTCAGCATACGTGGATGGCTCCCATAAATATTGCAGTTTGGTATGCCAAGAACTTTTGCACAGTGAGTGACATAACAGGATATGTTTGAATTGTATTAGAATATATTGGGAAAATATGTAATAATGCCTACAGGCTGAATTCATACCACAATATATCAGTATGCGGTTTGGTAAACCAAATAGCAAGGAAGCTGCTAGTACCATTTTAAAAGACTGGTATGATTTGGCTGGGTTTTGAACTCTTGACCTCTCCCATCTAAGAAAGATATCAAACCACTTTGGCTACTGGAGCAGTAACGTTGAGCACATACAGCACATGAAAACATATAACAGCATGTTACTTAAATTTCCACCAATATTATGCACACAATACACTCACAGCATTTTGAAAACGAATTAAGTTATAAGCAAACTACAGGAAAATTAAATATTGGTGAAAATTACTTTCACTATTTCTTTTACTAAGTTTCTCCACATTTAAAACAGTCTTCTTAACAGGAAATGAAGATTACTGTTTTTACTATCAATTACATATTCTAATAATTATTCACCAGATTTTTGTCACCTTTGGAGTATTGACATCTGGATGACTCTACTGGTCATAACTGGCTCACCTCGCACACGTGCTTGCATCCATAAGGACAAAATTAAAAGGGACCAAAAGGCAAATTCTCAAGTGGGCAAAATTGGTGGAAATTCCAAAGGTGATTAAAAAAAAGGCAAAATACCTACTTTTACACTACTGCCTGGAAGTTAAACATGAAAATATGGAAATCGGTTCTGCTTTGTTGGCTTTAGGACGAAAACAATAGATTTATAGCAGGTGTGAACATTTTAAAGACACATTTCTGCTGAATCTCTTGACCCTTCCCTCAATTCTTATTACCAACAAGCTTTCTCTACAAAAGATACATTAATTGCCACATTATGAATAAACATTGTTACAAGTCTTTTTTTTTATACAATCACAAATGCTTTATATCAATTTAACATCAATTATTCGATGCAGGAGTGTTTATTTTAATTTTATTTTTTAATGGCAGTTTTAATAAAATATTATTGCCTACATCATGAGGAAGCCATGATGGAAGCCTTTCCCAAGGACACCGATTCAGCAACAGAGTTATCAAACTTTATGAATCTTGGATTATAATGCTACACCAACTAAGGTAAAATGGCCACATTAATGGAAAGTCTTTAACTGCTAAGATATTTGATTATTTTTTTTTAAAACTAAATTATAAAAAGAAATTAAAAACACAAATTATTTATCTTTTGTGGAAAGGTAAATTTAATATGGAGGTTTCAATTCTGTCCTATTTGGAATGTATATCTTGAAATTTTAAGGGTAAAGTAGAAAGATCAACTTTATATGCAGGTTCTTATAAGAATGCCCATTATGGCCAGGTGTCATTTAGACAGAAGCTGAAATGTTTGTCTTTCATGGAAAAGAGTCCTTTCTGTGGAAGTCCACAACCTTAAAGATAAGCTTGCGGCAAGCTTGCACAAGATTGCGGCAAGCTTGCCACAACGTTAAAAATAAGCTTGCGGCAAGCTTGCGCAAGCTTGCCGCAACCTTAAAAATAAGCTTGCGCGAGCTTGCCGCAACCTTAAAAATAAGCTTGCGTCAAGCTTGCCGCAACCTTAAAAATAAGCTTGCGCAAGCTTGCCGCGGTTTCAAATCTAAGCTTGCGGCAAGCTTAAATAACAAGCTTGCAGCAAGCTTGCCGCAACCTTAAAAATAAGCTTGCGATTTTGGTTTGGGTGTGGCAAGCTTGCCGCAACCTTAAAAATAAGCTTGCGATTTTGGTTTGGGTGTGGCAAGCTTGCCGCAAGCTTATTTTTAAGGTTGTGCATGACAAGCCAATTAGATTTTAAATTATATATATATATAGGAAACTGACATGGCATGTACTGCCACCATATTTCTAGCCCTTGATGTGTGAAAATGACCATTTATATAAAATATTAAAAGTAAAATGTTGATATATGCTACAATGTATGTCGCAGAATTGAAACAGAGTGGATTTTTTATTAAATGAATAACTCAAAAAATGTGTGAAAGATGGCAATTCATGAATTTAATTAGTTAATAAAAATATATGATGTAAAAATACAATGATTCTCACATGCTCTCAAAATGCAATTGATCCAATTACTCTATACTAACATTCACAAATTGAAGAAAAAAAAAATATTATATCTATCTGATATACAGATTCAAAACACCTCAGTTAAAAAAAATTAGTATACACTATCCGATACTCACATAATTTTATGTACCGCCTAGGATTGAGATTCAAACAATTCAAATAAATTTCAAAAGTTTTGCACTGTAAGTAAAAGATTCACAAATCTCCTGGAATTCAACTAGTCAACTAGATTCAAAATAATCTCATGTAATTAATACAAATGTACCAATTGAAACAGCAATTGGACCAAATACACCGGTCCCTCGATAACAAATAGTAGAACATCAATATACTATAATTACCGTTATTTACTATAGCGAGAGAGAGAGAGAGAGAGAGAGAGAGAGATTGTTTCTAAATATCTTCTGCAATTTTGGAATCTGGGAACATATTTTTAATTACTTCCATTAACTTGTAGGCTGTGCTCAATTTACGATCAGCTCATAGAATCACCTCATCACGTTATCTGCTTTTGAAATATGTGTTGGTCACCGACTTCCTTTCCCTTCATCGTTGACAAAATACTTGTAATTCCCTTCACTAACGATGCCAATTTCGCATGATTTTCCGATTCCACCTGCCGTGAAAAGTCATTCATTCCACCATGTTGTGCACATGAATAATCTAAGTTGCAAACAGTGCAGAGTACAAAATGCACTCCTTTAGACGGTGGTTTAAGGCATGGTAGAAAATGCTGTTTTCTATGTTTAGACATTATATTTTCATCATCAGATTCGAGCTGAAATTTTGTAAACGGCGGCATGTTTAAACAACCGGATGTTGAGAGAATGTTACAGTCAGTGATGTGGCACCGACTACAGACCCAGACGCGGACCGAAGAGACGATACAACAAAACTAACCGGTATAAAAAACGCTTAAAAAATTATTTAAAAAAATAAAAAAAATAAATGCAACCTCAAATCGTAATTTAAAACCAATGACCATACTATCATACGAATGAGCTTTATTCCGTACAAATTCAGTCAAATACGAACTGGTAAACAGGTCTGCAAATTAGGCAAAATGGTGGGTGGTTGGCAGATTTTTTTTGTTTTTAATACTCATTTATATTAATTTCAGGATAAATTACCTTATATTGAGGAGTTAATCAAAAACATTATTCCATGTGATTTCCGTTCGATCACAGGAGTCTGACGCTGTTTCAACAATGTTAAAATTACCTACACGTTCAAATACAAAAATTGTCAAATTGAAACAGAAATTGGAATATTCTTTCAAAAACTAAATGCCATAAGTTATCATCACAAAATTACAGAGACTATATTTGATGGTGCATACATTGTTGGTAAGAAGCATTTATAAGTACTTGACTTCAAATATCTTGCTGCATTAAGTCAGTCTGTAAATAACTTTGCAATCGGTAAATGCTATGTATTTTACCGGATTTTACTAAATGGAATCCTTTATCACAGTGTAAAATATAACACACATTCAAGAAATTCTTGCTCTGTTCTTTTTATATTTAATGGTGTAAAACAATGTGGACAAATTATGTTCTATGTTAAAGTTTATCCACTGTGCTGTTGTTTGATGAATGACTGCAGATGCACTCCTTCATTTTTTGCAGTCTAGGAAGCTTGAATTTTACATTTTGCAAGATTGCAGACTTAGAAAAATTCCTTTTGCAAGCTAGCTTAATTTGTGTAAGTTTGAGATTTTACAATAAGCTTGCAGACTTTAAGAATTTCCTTTTGCAAGCTTGCAAGCTTGCACAAGCTTGCGCAAGCTTGCAGACTTGGAAAAATTCCTTTTGCAAGCTTGCGCAAGCTACCTTACTAGCTTGTACAACTTCAACTAGCTTGCTGCAAGCTTGTGGAAAGCTTGCATTTTGGTTTGGGTTAAGGTCCCCCTTGTATGGATTTTTGTTGTAGAAACTTCATTTAGCGTTTTCAAAACACATGTACTTTGTAGACAGGTTTCCAACATGTGGATTTACAAATGGGGTGTCCTTTATGAATAAGCACCCTGTATAAGGAGGTTAGCCAAAGTTTTTTTTTTTATAAAAAAAATGGATTTAAACAAATTCCTTAAATTAACCTTTACATTTTAACAATAATTGGAATTCTATTTTGACAGGAATGAGAAATAATGTTTAATGTTGCAAAAGAAAATTTAAAAGACTTTAAAACCATCTTGAAAACCTCATTATTTCAAGAAAGCTTTTAAATATTTTAATTTTAATTTTACAAGGAAATATGAGAAAGGAAACAGGCATGGATTCTTACATCAAGCAGTCACAATTAACACTAGCCACTTGTGTATTCCTCTGAATATACCAAATAAAATATACATACTACCATTTGCTTGATACAGGAGATTAATTTGAGAGCTCATAACTTTAATTGTGTCATCATTATACAGCCATGGGGTATAATAACCCATTATCAGGTCTCCATGGTCCTGTATGGTGATTGATATCTACCTGGCTATCTCACCTTTTGACAGGTATGGCAGGCATTCACACAGCATGCCTTACAAGTTCAGGTAATACACAGATATTCTCAGGTAACATGCCAGGTAACACATGTGAAGTTGTCATATTAGTGGATATCTCAATCAAGTTAAATAGCTGGGGGGGGGGTATATAGACTGCAAGTTCATTTACACCGATTAACTAACAAATATTATTTTAATTATTCAAAAATTCATCACATATATTGAAAGAATCTTTAAATGTTTGTGTGTATTGTATGTATATATATATATATATATATATATATATATATATATATATATATATATATATATATATATATATATATATATATATATATATATATTAGTTAACACTGTACAATCTTGTACCACCAGATTTTTAATTTGTGACTTGAGTCTTTCTGTTTTGTTTTGTTTTTTGTTCTCAACATGTGGGATTTGTCATTCAGCAGTTAATCCATACCCACTTCAACAAAACAGTGTAGATTCCAATCAATCAAGTGGTTTGTTAAGATTTTAGTTTTGCAATTTAAACCAGCAAATACTAGATTGCTCACTTTATTACAAGGAAATTAAGTGTAATGTTTTCCAGATGTTCCAAATTGAAGTGTAGACCAGTTCCACAACTGATACATTATGAAACAAGCAATTTAAAAAATGAACCCAACACCAGTCCACATCTTCCAGATCAAAGGCTAAGTTCACAGCCTTTATTACTTTTAAATCCCTTACTTTGTTCATTCCAAGTGGGGAATTCCTGCATCTACAATGGAGTTATTTAAATTATTTCATTAGCAAGTTTATATGGCAAACAGAGGAAAGAAACGGAATGTCAGAGAGCTGATCAGAAATACTGGGCAAAGAAATCAGCAAGAAAATTAAATCTGAGAAAAGGTTAATAACTCCATAAAAATATTGTAGGTTGAATATATGCACATGGATTTTTTGTCACTCTTATGGATATTTAGACAATACCAATATTCTTTTCAATGTGTCCACATCTGAAAACCCTATAATTATGGAGATTCACAACCATATATCCTCAATTACAAGTCCAACACTGCAATCCAGGGAATTCATTGCCATATATACTCAGTTACAAGTCCAACACTGCAACATAGAGAAATCATTACCATATATACTAAATTGCAAGTCCAAGAATACAATATAAGGGAATTTATTACCATATATACTCATGCATATGTCCAAAACTGTAATGTAGGAGATATATTACCATATTTACTTAATAACAAGTCCAACACTGCAATCTAGGGGATAAATTGCTATGTATACACAAATACATATCCATCCTCAAACTGCACAGAACTGGATTGCACTGGCAATGTTGGGTCTCTACAGTTTTTCTGCAAGAAATCAGCGGAACAAAATAAACCCTGATCTTCTGGTGCATGATGCAATGGCACATCAGGGTCATTGTTGGACTCCTGTCCATCACAACACCATGACAGTGTATATTCATTGATTTAGTTAGTGGTTTGAGTGCAATTAGGGCAGAAATATAGACTATGGTTAGAAATATAGACTATAGGCTGTGTGGATAGAAATATAGACTGGATAGAAATATTGACTGTAGATAGAAATATAGACTATAGACTGTGTGGATAAGAAATATATACCGTGGATAGAAATATTGACTGTAGATAGAAATATAGACTATAGGCTGTGTGGATATAAATAAAGGCTGTGGATAGAAATATTGACTGTGGATAGAAATATAGACTAAAGACTGTGTGGATAAGAAATATAGGCTGTGTGGATATAAATAAAGGCTGTGGATAGAAATATTGACTGTGGATAGAAATATATGTGTGGATAGAAATATAGGCTGTGGATAGAAATATTGACAATGTGGATACAAATACAGGCTTCATGTGGACAGAAATAGACTGTGGGGGTAGAAATATTGAAAAATGTGGATACAAATACAGGCTTCATGTGGACAGAAATAGACTGTGGGGGTAGAAATATTGAAAAATGTGGATACAAATACAGACTCCATGTGGACATATAGAATAGACTGTGGGGATAAAAATATTGACTGTGGGGATATAAATACTGACTGTGGGGATATAAATATTGACTGTGGATAGAAATATTGACAATGTGGATACAAATACAGACTTCCTGACCAATGCTTAGTAAATCAGAGGGGCCCCGAGTGGTCTAATGTGCTTTCCGTTATGGATCACTGCCATCTCACCTCTGTCAGCGGATTCTGGCGAAGACTGCAGACCGAGTAGGACGGCTTATCTGGAGCGGACGAACTGATGACGTCAAGGGGGATTGCGAAAGCATGTTTCCCGGGCTTTCACAGCTAAGGACGAACCGAGACGTTTTTACTTCTCAACTACGGAGAGAAACATCTACATATACAGCGGTGGACTATGCAGCGGAACCATTTTGGATTTTTTATAAGTCCCTTTAACAAGTGGCAGAAATTGAAGATATGGAGAAACTGGATAGCCCACTTAAACTATTTGAAGAAGAATAATGAGGGATTTTGAAGTTGGCTGCACCTGCATCGATATACTGGAACCATACTACAACCAGCCATGGGAATCTAAGTAATATGGCGGACCTGAGGCGCGCTGACTGGTGATATCAAAATATTGAGTATCCCGCAGGTTGCCATAGGATGATATCACCAAGTCAGTGAAATCCTACCTTGGATAACCAGTGTATCGATGAATTACTGCTGTCTACTGATAAATCATCACCATCGGACTACTCGGATAAAGCAGTACAACGAAAAGATATTTGCCATTTATCTTTTCATTCGCCTGAATAATAGGGGACTCATTTGGTTACGAGTACCCCTCTTTGAACAACTATTCCGTGGCCCTAAAAATCTAATATGACTTTTATTGGTACCTCCAGCAAAATTCATAACTAAAACAAACTACCATTGACTACACTATTATATGTCGCTTAGACATTTTAATTTTCAAAATTGTTAGGGACTTATTATATGTACGCTTATGTACTAGTTTTATTTGAATGATAGGACTTTAAATAATAATTCTTTAACTTAAATATTTGAATAATTGCACAGGTGGCTAACACAATATTGGATGTTAATTTGTCCATTAGTACAACTGGACTGAATTTGACCTTTAGTATGACCTTGGTTTTTCAGGTGTGGGCTGCGTCCTTTGCTGTGCTGTCTTGCTGTTGGCGTGCTCTGGTGTGTGCTGCTGTGTCAACGCCCTCCTGGACCTGGACCTTTTCCGCCTTTGCCATTTCCGACTCACCAAATTACTAGCGAAATGAGGAAACATTTCCCCTCGCTACCTTACAAGCTCGATTGGATGATAGGGGTGGGTGTGTGTAGGTACCATTCCTACCCACCCCCAATATAGGCTTTCATTTCCCCTGATAGTTACTTTTTAGTAATTCAGGGGAACGCCTTAATTTATAGTGCATTTAAGCACTTTGAGGGAGGGATTAACAACCCCTCCCACCTAAATGGGTGCCGATATGGCACCTATAAAAGTTGCACAAATGCCCCTAGTGGGTGGTTGCAACTATAAAAAACTCAGTTCAGTCAGTCACCTCTGTCAGCATGGGTTGAAGTCTCAGATTCAGCCAATGTAGCTTCTTCGTGGATCAGTGGTTCTTTCCAGGGGTTTTCCCAGGTTTTTCCTCCACCAATAATACTGGCCGCCATGTATAGCCTATCGTGTGCTGAAAAATTGTGTTAAATCCTACAACAACAACAACAACAACAACTTAGTAAATCAGCATTTAAAAAACTGTTGAGTACTCTAGGAAATAGTGAAAAAGTTACTTTCCTAGAAAAATGCCCCATGTGCTGCATAATATAATGCTTTGGCTGGATTTGAACCCACAACCCTAAACTGGTATATCTAGCATGCTAACCATTAGATGACCACAGCTTACAGTACAGTAAATATTAAACCTGTGTCAGATACTGTCCTCCTTCCTAACTTGCTTTTTTTTCGTACAAATAAAATTTTCTCATAATGCTTTATTGAAATAAAACTTGCAAAAAATAATTATACTGAGGCCACATCTGGTCCAAGGGTTGGAAATATAGTACACTGTATATCCTGACTTACAACTAGAGTCTGACTGCAAACATCATAGAACCTGACCTGTCACAGCACAATGTGCCAGCAGATCACGGTAATGTTATCTGTTCTACTGATTATACTAACAAACTGCATAGACCTACATCCAGTGCATAATGTGGCTGCAGCTCAAGGTTTGTCTGCAGTTGACATGACTTGTGAGTGAGCACACATGGCAAAAAATATCGCCATATGCACTCTTTGTGATGTCAATAAAATCAAACAAATTCAATCATAACTGGCATTATATACTGTTCTCCACTCATACAGACTTCCTCTCTCATCAAGCATGATTTCATTCTAATAAAAGACCATCAAGGATTAAATTGTGTATGCAACAGCTTGGCAAACCACAACTGTCTAGTAAATTCAAAAAGTACACAACTTGCAAATGAGACTGAAATGTATTTGTTTAGCACAAGGCATTACAGAAAACTTTGATTAGACTAAAACACTTGTTTCATCTGGACAAGTTATGCGTGAGCATGGACAAGTTGATTTTTCCAAAACACACTCAGACACCATTAAATTTGTACATGCAAATCCGATAAATTTTACTTCACTGAACATATGACCACTTGTACATATTCTGAATCCAATTCTCTGTGTGTGTGATTTGAATTTCTAACGTAGCTTTAACAATGCTTCAACAAAATATCGCTATGATGTCTGCAGTGTGTTAGTTTATAGTGATGTCTAACACAGGGGTATCATGACACAGACATGTTGCATGATGTCCCACTCAATCACATTATCCTGACACCAGGCTGACCAGTCCTAACACTAACCTCTTAATGCAGACCTTGAAAGGCAGCTGTTAGTACCATTTTTGTAAGTCTTATGTATGACTTGGCTGAGGTTCAAACCCAAGACCTCTCACTACCAAGGAAGATGCTCTAACCACTAGGCCATGCAGTGGTCTACCAGCTGAGTACAAATAATAAAACTTTAGATATATGTAAAATATTTGGATATAATGATAAATCCCGGATATCTACTGAAAAAAGACATCTGACACGCTCAGTTTTAATGAAGAGGCAAAGACCAATTTATCTCACCTGTAATCACCCTCCAACAGCCTTTGTTACAATGTACATTAATTCACATGTGTCTCTCCAATCAATAACCATATTAAAAGTCTTTCCCTGCATCTAAGCTAGATTTTCAATATGATAATCACAGAATTTACAACACAGGCCTCAATTAGAAAACCTAGCATCAGGGAGAATAGCGCTCAACCCTTTAATTATAGTATTTATTAAGGGTCTTCTTTCTGTTGTCTGGTCCAAGAATGATGCTTGGAGTAAAATAGGTTCAGACTGGTTTAAAATCATTACTGCTTTTACATGAATCATCCATAAAACAAAGAACCATGCCTAAATGGTGTTTTGGGCTGACTGGAATTTCCTAACAGAAGCTGACTAAAAAATATGTCATGTGATACACGAAGAATCTGATCAAGAGACAAAGGAATTGTATCATACAATTTCTCTAGCAGTTGCAATTCTTTTTTCCTTCTTTTCCCACCGGTAAATTCAATTATGACTTCCTGTGCACACTTCTTTCAACAGATAACTGTGCTAAATGACAAAAAGAATTCTATAATGGTCTCATTAAAAATATTTTTAAAATGCATAAAAAATGCAGATCCTTCAGCCAAATTTGTCTAAATGATGACATTGGAAGCTCTGCTTAAGTTATATGAATATACAGCTAAATCTAAGCCTTTAATTGTAATCCAATAACAATTAAGGGAATTATTATGTGAAAACGAAAAAAAAATAATGCAGCTCGAAGAAGTTATTTCACAGAGGAAAGTTAGCTAGTTTGACAATCAGGGGCCATAACTCTATCAACAAATTAAGTTGCATACTGCACCTAGGCAGCAAAGATTATCAAACTCTGCTGCAGTCTCACAATATAATTCTGCCGGCTAAATTTGTATAAAATCCTGTAGTTGTTCATGTGCTGAAATGCAAGTGACAGTTTAACATTTTGTTAAACTCCAATAAATAATTTAAATACTGATAACCAACTTTAAACAAGGTCATCTCAACATCAAAGAAAAAACAACCAAATACTGAAATCCGATCATAAAAATGTGAGGAAATTAAAGTCTGTATGTTAATCAATCAGGGGCTACAACTCTGTTAAATAATGAATTGATGAAAACTCTGCAAATACCTCATATTTAACGTAACGCTAAAATAAAATCTGGCTGAAATTCATTAATAATAATTATTGTTACTATTGTGCAAAAAAAGCCTCACTGGGGGTGTTGATGAAAATCAGAATCGTCTGTGACTTCATTAACAGCAGGATGCATATCCCAATCTCTTGAAAAATGATAACAAGGGAGATAATGTACATAAAATAAAGGGAGATAATGTACATAAAATACAGTGGAACAGATGGATGTACAGAAGGATAGGCAATCAGAATGGACAAATAAAAGAACAAACCAAAAGACACATAAGCCCATTTAAAAAATCCCCCTCCCCCTTTTCTACAGAATGCAAAGTACTTTCAATACAGATATATCAGTAAAGAACTTGCAAAAGTATTTGACAGTGTATTTTGTGCAAAGAGAAGCAACATATTTGTACGCAGAACTGACACTCCTATCGACCACACACACCCCCGTATGACAGTAGATTTGGATTATGTCATATGAAGATGGGTATACATTTTAATCAGGCAAATAATGAACACGCTTTTCAGGCATGGCTGTAGCTCGCCATGTGTGGGGACAAATATTTATAAAAATCGACAAATTGTGCAAAAAAAGACCCCAAATACAAAAAAAGGGGTTCAATGAATATTTAGGGGCATCAATACCACCGCAGCATCCCAGTATATTTCGGGCAAAAGGCCCAGGAGTGTCACCGCAGTGTCATTTAATTTTAATACACGCTGATAGTTCAGAAAATAATAATAAGAGATTAAGTCAGCTGTCATAATAAGAAAAATGATAAGGGGGGTTGGGGGGGGTTGGGGGCTTGGCGGGGATTAATCCCAGATACATATCTATTAACCTGTATTGTTATATGGAATACTATAATAGATCCTCGGTTAAGGGTACAAAATAATTTTTAAAAAGTTGGTCACCTGTAGTAAAGAGAAAAAAAGAAAATGAAAAAGTATTCATTTGGGAAAATGTAAAAACACAACATGTGACTTGATACAATGTCACTAATGCGTGGATTGTTTGAAGAAAAAAAAATGATCAATAGTTCCACTGTGGCAAAAACGTAAAAAAAAAAAAATTATGAACAGAACTTTTTAGATGTGCAAATATGTTACAATAATAACTTAAATAAAGTATTTCAAGCACACTCTTCATAAATAGAGCAAACTTTAATGACTCCGCATTCTAAATACCTTTTATTGCACATCCCAAACCCCATCAATAACCTCTTCCCCTCTTTCTTGTTATAACACCCACTCCCAGATAGTGACCCAGGGATCAAAAAACCTATCTCAAATGCGTCTTCTAGCAAAGACTGCATACAAAATTGGGTCAGAAAATGTCTAAAATGAAGTTTTGTGGCATTCCATCTTGGGATCAAAAACACGAGGTTTAAGAAGGGATCTGATAACACAAATGGAGAAACTAATATATAATCAGAAAGTTGTTATTTTACATTAGGGAAAAATTTCAAAATAATACAATACAAATAATTCTCATGAATTCCATTTAAAATAAGAGTTGATAATTTAAGCATATCATCCATGATAAAATTATTAAAATTTTGAATATTTAAAAATTAACTCAAAAAAACAGTTGGTACCTGTGGTTCAAAGATGACTTCGGATGACCTGGTACCAATCCAACAGTCAACTAGATGTGAATTGCTACCTAACCACATCCTGATGGTATTGGCTGGGGTACTGAAGTGGTCTTAAACTCAAACCACCCTGGGGGCTGCATGAGGGCATTTTCAATTGTCCAAGGGCCACGCCACCTTTGTTATTTCTTGAGATACTTTGTTGATGCAAATCATTTTGCAGGCCAAAAGATACCCCTTGGCAGGCCTGTGGGTTTAGACCCCTGGGGTAAAGCATCTAGATAGTTTACTCTATAAATAGCAACATGCAATTCCAGCTATAGTACTTAAACAAATTTTTTTTTTTTATATTCATGAACTATTTCATTAAAATAAATGTACGAGTTTTAAAAATTTCTCAAACCACTGAACAAAGTTTGCATCGACAAATTCTTAGAATTCTACATTTTACTGGGTCACAGTCTTGCTGACAGCTGAACCCAGATGGGTCGCACATGCACCTTCTCAACAGTCTAAGGAAGCGTGACTGAAAAGCACCATTTCTGCCAGTTGAACTGTCGAACTAAAGTTAATTTACAAAGGAGACCACACAGTACCATTTTTAGCTGTAGTTATATCATTTTTATGCATGAAAATACTCCAACACTTATAAGAAATTAAAACATTAACCCAGTCTGCTCATAAAAGTTTAAAAACTGTAATTTACAACTCTGAATCAAGCACGTTCCCAGATATTGCATGAAAATGGCCGTCTTCTTGTAATAAAATGAAGTGTTTTGATGCACAGTGTTGCTGATATAACACAGTCATAAAAAATGCAGACAGGCATTAACAACTGATGTTTCACATATGTTCTTACAAAATTGAAGGTAATTTCAGGGTTGTAAAATTTACTATCCTTGTGATCTGAAATAAAAATAAAAAAAAACAGCTAAGCTGAGCAAAATTATTACTTAGTTTACTGATGCAAGGTTAACAGTTTAATGTTTTATGTTCTCTTTAATATCAAGTAAAAGAGAAACCAGCCCAGCTGAAGCACCATTAAATCGTGACAATAAAACTTACAGTGAATGGGATAGGTGTATGTCTCTCAATTTGCTCTCTGAGAGATCTTGTTAATTCAGTTGGGAGATCATCTGATTGCTAACTCAAGGGTAGCAGGCTCAATACATAAGCAAACCTGCCACCTTGGTGTGACTTTGGTAAAGGCACTTGGCTCCCTTTTGCCTTGGCATGACATGACCCAATAAAGAGCTGAAAGTATCATTAGAACCAATCAACAACTGGGGAATCAGGGCCAAAATGGTCAATGTAATTTGAACAAATCTGGACTTGTCAGCTAAAAGACTGAACTTATTTCTGGTAGCAGCTGCAAGTAACAATGCCTAATGTGTGTACTTGCCACAGCTAATTATGGGATAAAAACATATTTGGCAGCACCTTTCACTGTTAGTTTGATTCTCTGTCAGCAATATGGCACCAGGTAACTAATCCAACTCAAAAGTACCACGGTTCTGGAACCAGCCTGTCTACCAATGAACTGTTCAGACTGGTTCACCAGAATTGTTCCAAATCTTTAATTGCCACTCCAAACTATGTAAAACAATGTGAGAAACCAGCCAAATAATACATTTTCTTTCCCCAATGTTCTACGCTAGTAGGGTGCAATTTGCTCCACAAAATGAAGTCATGGATATAGGATATATTTAGGGCAAACTACTTCCAACTGGTAACAATCAATGATTCTGACACATTTCAGAATGATGGATTATTTCAAGATAAGCTGTACCTGTATGGATTAGATTAATAATCCACACCAGTTTGGGGAATTCTGAAAATTCTCCAAAGAGAGATAAATTCCAAATCAGATTATCCAAATGTATTTCCATAACACAAATCAGCCCCATTCTACTTCAGTAACATAAGCCAATCAAATTAAGGCCCGCAATGTTTACAGGACTAAGGAAAAGACTTCATTCCTTCAATGCTGCATGAAGAAATAGAATAGCTAATGCATGGACTCTTTGTGAATTTTTTCAAACAATAGTTCTAATACATAGTGGATAAATGATAAATATATGCATAACAAATACAGTAGAATCTGTCTTGTAAGACCACCCCTTCTGCCAAAATATAATGGTCTAACATGACAAGTGGCCTCTCATAACAAGTAATAACACTATACAATCAATAAATATGTACATGGAGAATCTGGTCTATCAAGACAGGTGGTCTCTCATAGCAGTGGTCTCTCAAGACAGGTTTTACTGTAGTGTCGCCCAGGGACAATAAACTCAAATGTATTATCTGAAGGTTCAGTGCTGTGACATCTATATTGTTGACAATTTACTGCACATGCTTCTAATGCAACCAGAAAGTTTTCCAAATGTTTCTTCTGCAATATATTTGCTCTTTTTGCTGCAACTGTAGTAAAATAAATATTTCATTTTGAATTTAAAAAATACAGTTTCTGGTTTATATGATCAACAGATTTTAACAAATATATTCTGAAAATGTCAATACATGTATTGGGGCCATTCTCGTCACACTTTTGTAATAGATTTCAGTTTTATACTTGATATAAATAGAAAATTAAGAAATACAAATACAGAACAAACTATCTATCAAATAATTCATACCTAGGTTAAAACCAATCATATGATCAATAAAAAAGTTAATTTAAAACTTTAACTCATTCAAGGTTTTCATTGCATTTGCCTGAAAAGCAAGTAGGAAACACATTTTGGGGGCTATTTCTGAATACATCCTAATACATATACTTCCAGGAGATTTCCAGTTAACCTAATGCCTAGTTGTGCCAGAAACATAATTTTTCATTAGATATTTCGCACATGCATGAGCAGAAGGGCAAAAGTTGGAATTCATTTTTTTTTTAATGGATCCATTATGTTTTAATAGAGACTACTCTTTATTCTAAATGCCCATCTTATCCTACCTGTTGCAAAGGTTCACCTGTCTGCGTGCAGTTCAGACCTGTCTGCCTTAGATCTGAGGCCAAAAAGTCTAAAATCCAGACCCAAAACAGATTCCAACCACCAACGAATCTTGGGTTGAAAAAAATCAGGGTCCAAAAATTATTTGCCCTCTATTTTCTAGTGCAACTAAAATGTCCAGATTATTTGATATCATTGTAAAGCTACATTTGTCTACCATTCTATAATACCATCCACTTTAGTGTATCATTTATGACCTTGATTTTTTAGAGCTTGGAAGTAGGCTACTACCTCCTGACGCGTAAATGTGGCGCCATGGGTTAATGAGTTCAGAATCATCTTGTAAACCAGTTATTATCTCTAAAACATTTGGCACTCAGCTGATTTATGGTAGACTGATATAGAATCGTTCTGGTAACAAGAATCCAAATGTTTCAGACTAGGTTATCTTTCAAAGAGAAAATTACAAGACCGTGCACCAATAATTACCTAGTGTCATAGATAAACCAACTTGACTGGTGGTGATACAGTCTAATATACTGACCACTTTTATACTGAATTACTTGCTAAGGCTTTTTATACTGAATTACTTTGCTGGGACTACTGATAATGAATTACTGTCTTGGGGTATTAATACTGAATTACTATCCTGTGGTATTTATACTGAATTACTATCTTGTGGTATTTATACTGAATTACTATCCTGTGGTATTTATACTGAATTACTATCCTGGGGTATTTATACTGAATTACTATCCTGTGGTATTTATACTGAATTACTATCTTCGGATTGTGATACTAAATTACTATCCTGTGAGGTTTATACTGAATTACTATCTTGGGGTATTGACACTGAATTAATATATTAGGGTATTTATACTGAACTACTATCTTGGGATTGTGATACTGAATTACTATCTTGGGGTATTTATACTGAATTAATATATTTGGGTATTTATACTGAATTGCTATCCTGTGATATTGATACTGAATTACTATCTTGGGGTATTGATACTGAATTACTATCTTGGGATTGTGATACTGAATTACTATCTTGGGGTATTTATACTGAATTCATATATTGGGGTTTTGATACTGAATTACTATACAGTGAGGTTTATACTGAATTACTATCTTGGGGTATTGATACTGAATCAATATATTAGGGTATTGATACTGAATTACTATTATGTGGTATTGATACTGAATTACTATCTTGGGGTATTGATACTTAATTACTATCTTGTGAGGTTTATACTGAATCAACTATCTTGGGATTTTTTTTTTAGTGAATTAATATATTGGGGTTTTGATACTGAATTACTATCTTGGGATTTTTATAATGAATTAATATATTGTAGTTTTTATACTGAATTACTCCTATCTTTGTTTTTTATAATACTGAATTACTATCTTGGTTTTTTTTAATACTGAATTAATATCTGGGTTTTTATACTGAATTAATGTCTTGTAGATTTTGTACTGAGTTACTACTATCTAGGTTTTTTTATACTGAAATACTATCTTGTAGTTTTTATACTTAATTACTGTCTTGGTTTTTTTTATACTGAATTAATATATTGGGTTTTTTATACTGAATTAATATCTTGTAGATTTTATACTGAATTACTACTATCTAGTTTTTTTTATACTGAATTACTATTTAATACTGAATTACTACTATCTAGGTTTTTTTTATACTGAATTACTATCTTGGGTTTTTTTATACTGAATTACTATCTTGTAGTTTTTATACTGAATTACTATTTTGGGTTTTTTATACTGAATTACTATCTTGTACTTTTTATATTGAATTACTATCTTGGGCATTTTTATGCTGAATTTACTATTTTGGGGTCTTTATACTGAATTACTATCTTGTAGCTTTTATACTAAATTACTATCTTGTAGTTTTTATACTGAATTACTATCTTGTAGTTTTTATACTGAATTACTATCTTGGTTTTTTTATACTGAATTACTATCTCAGTTTTTATACTGAATTACTATCAGTTTTTATACTGAATTACTTGCTGGGACTTTGAGAATTAATCACTTGCTGTTTTATGAATTACTTAATTACTTGCAAGTACTTTTAATATTAATTACTTTTTGGGACTTTTGATACCGAATTACTTGCTGGGACTACTTGCAAGGACTTTTGATACCGAATTACTTGCTGGGACTACTTGCAAGGACTTTTGATACCGAATTACTTGCTGGGACTACTTGCAAGGACTTTTGATACCAAATTACTTGCTGGGACTACATGCAAGGACTTTTGATACCAAATTACTGGCTGAAATATTGATATTTAAAAGGATTAAATGATTCAAACTCCACTAAACTATCTGGTAGGGTATGATCCAAGTTGGAAACTTTTAGATTTGTTTAACTCACAGAAAAGTAAAAATCAGAAAATACCATAGCAGTCACATTAGGCATTTTTCTAAAAAGGGCATTATATTTTAGCATCCTTTTACTAAATACAAAATAAAGTTTTTCTTATCAATTTCACAGATATGAAACAAAAAGTAAAAAAGTGTTTTGGCTTTATGATGCAAAAAAAAAATGTGCATTACACGGTATTCATTTGCATATTTGCTGTTGTCGTTCAAACAATACATGTATATGGTTATGCATATGAATATACAATATTACAATTTAACATTTACATGTGTAAATAGCTGAAATTAGTTAACTGCCTGACAACAGTCATAAAATCAGTAAATGTTTAAACGAAGAAGCATTTTACAATCAGTGAAAAATAAATTACCAGTTTCAATTAAATATTTCCTCATCTCTGTTTAAAAGAACTCTTTAGCAGTCGGTATTTCAAGCGTAGTAAAAATGGCAGAAAAGCTATCAACCCATGGGAAGCTACTGGCAAGCTTTCCCACATATATTGGTCAACTCAAATTTGCGTGGACAGAGTGATTGTAAAGTAAAGTACCACACCCAATGGACCAGAAAAAATAACACAAGCTGACCAAAATTAGTTTTAGCAAACCCTACATATCAGGTTAATTTACTGATAATGCTGAAGGAAATTCATCTTAAACTAAAATTTTTACCTTTAAACATTGTTTTCAATAGTTCATTTGATTATTAACATATTACTTTGGAAGTTTGTAAGCTATACTGCATCTGGTAGATCCAAAAAGCAAATCCTATATGCCAGTTGCATTACCAATTTTATTCTATCATGAGATAAAAGTTGCAAATGGAAATGCAGTGGCGATCTGAATTACGTTGTACAAAAATTGTCAAATAGCTTCAATGAAGATTTGTATAACAAACTGAATCCTATTATAATAAAAGGTAAATGACAAGCGAAAGAGAAAACAAGGGCATATTTAACAAGATCGGATGACACATCATAAGTAACCGACACCATTCAATGGAAATACCCATGAATAAAAGGTGTGGTTCCTGTCCAAAGAAAATATTTATGGAAGGTAGGTTGTTAACTTCTATTTCTTGTTTTTTTGTTTTTTTTTTGTCTGGGCAGATTTACTTGAAACAAAAGTGAGGGGGAAAAAAGGCACTCTTTGCAACTTGAATGTAACTATGATTTAGTTACATCCCTTTGTTAAAAAATTTTCTCCTTGTATTTTTGAGGGAGGAGGTAATTTTTTTAAAGTTTTTCCCAAAAACAATACTTGAAATAATTAAGAGGGTCAGCAGTCAAGAACAGGGTAAGCTGGGTAACCAGATCCAAACTAGAAGTTGTAATTATTGTAAACCATGTACACGCAACTCTAGTGCATGAAAAAAATTAGAAAATTAATAATCCATTTTCCCTGAAGGGTCCATACTTTATTATTTACTCCTGGATAATAGGAGTTTTCAAAAGATGTCATCAGTGACCTTTTTAGAAGACAACTTCAAATATTCTTCCATTAGAAACAGGCAAATGAAACTGAATTCCTTGAATGTTAAGAAAACATAACCAAATTTATCCAAGGAATAAAAAATTAAAGTAGGATTTCTATCACAACCCTTGTTTTTTTATTTGGATGTAGGTTTGTCTCGGTATGATTTGTAAAAATGCCAGATTGTGGTTGACTTTAATGTAGCTGCCATTGTCTCTGCTTATTATCTCTTTCGTACTGTTACAGGGAATGAACAATAAGCTCTCTTGCTTACTGAATGAACTGAATGTAGATTTTAGACTTGATGAACTAGGATATTGGGAAATTTTGCTTTATATTACATAGAAAAAAACATAGATAGGATCCATTGCTATGAAAAGACAAAAGCTGCTGTAGAATGCTTTGCACATGGCTAGCTGCCAGTCTGCTCTCAATAGCCCCAACTTGATGACCACCTAGAATTAAAACTGTCAGCCAGTGACCTTAATCCATGGAGTCTATATTTATGGGAATAATTCTAAATCAACAATTTATGCCTGCCATTTCTTGATCTGGTCTTACGCTTCAATCAACAATGAAAGGGCAGCTTAAAATTCTCTCCCTCCTGGGGATATCTATAAATGCCTATACACTTTATTTTACACTCCAGGAAATAAGACCTACAATTATTCTAATAATCACCTTCTCAATTTTAGTTGTCACTTTACAGCATAGCCCCAGGGAAGGGAAGCCTGTGTAATCTATACAGCCATTTTAAAAAAAAGCTAGGGACAAAGTTAGGCTGCTTAATGGTCAAAGTCCTATTTACCCTGATCAAGTGTAATTAGCCCAGAGGTCCACAGTAAATTATGTAGGTGCCAAAATGGTAGCATTATTTCACACCCCAGATATCCTTACAAGGCAATAGACATCCACAGGCTAGTACCCTACAGGTCAAAATCCTATATTCCCTAGAATACTTACTACAGAGAAACATTGTAGTGCATGCCAAGATCTCCCAATCTATGGAAGTACCTGGACTGAATTTAAAGTATCCATAGTACTGAGTAGACAACTGGGAAATTTGACCAAAAAAAAAGGCTATCACAACATAGATGTTACAAATAATAAAATTAAAATAAAAAAACGCATTTTTTTTCTCAGTAATAAAAACATTTCAGTATAAGTTTTTAGGCAACACAAAAATCAATATTTTACTTATCTACATGCTGCATACCATTTTTAAAGTTTATACAAATATGATACAAATATGAAAAAATATTAAAAGTTTTAAACCATAATCCAGATAACATTGAATTTTTTTTCACTCAATGTCGTTTTTTACCATCCGACTGATCTGACCACTCTATGGTATCCTCCATATAATTTATATTGTCCAGCATTTCGCAAACGCACACAAATAAAAAAACCGTTTTAAAAAACCACATTTTTCGAGGTAAAATAAAAAAAAATTTTTTAAGTCTCTATGCTTTGCAAAGACACAATATATATATATATATATATATATATATATATATATATATATACACACATACATATATATATATAGCACACATACATATAGCACCAACACAAATAGCAAACACAGGATACAGGAGACCCCTAACCACCAGGGTCAACTAAAGATATTAGGAGAGGGTTGACGAGATAGGTGACTATAACCTTCCTCAGACAACCCTCCCTATAGTAACATAAGGGAAATTAAAAAATATCCCTTTCAAAAAAAAATTATAATCCCGATGGGAAAAAATTAAGAATAAATTAAATGGGAAAAAAACCCACTTAAAACTTACAAATAAGGGGAACACACTCATACATAAATACTTTTTCAAGTTTTTTTAAAAATGGAGGGGGAGATCTATATGGTGCCGCCCCCCTCCCCAAAAAAAAAGAGGAATTTAAAGTGTGACTTTGCTGTCTGACACTTTACAGTTTGACTTACAATCATTCCAGTTACAATCTTCATTAACTTGCACTCCAATTAAATAAAAACCATCCATTATTTAGCTCTACCATATTTCATCAGTGGTCTGCTTACGTCATACTGTACTTGCTTGTATATCCAATCCAACTTGTATTCAATTCCAACTTGTATATCCAATCCAACTTGTATATCCAATCCAACTGCATAGACCCAGACCTGACATCACATAATGCTATGGCAGATCTAGGTCTATACAGATCGTTAGGACTAATCCGCAGAACAAACAACTCTGACTCTTATGTGCTGGCACATTATAGAGGGAAATACATTATTTGTTGCATTTTTTTTTTAAAATTTAGTTTTCGTTCTTTCTGTAACTCAGTTTAAGACGACAAAGTTGTAATAGCCCAATGACAGTGAATTACATCTCGGGGTTTCTTTCTCGACTTAATGGGAAAGTTGAAGGATATTCTCACTGCTTTCCACCAAAACTCCGCCAGATAGACTAGTGGCAAAAGAATTTGTTTCTCCTGTAATTTTTGGCTGGCTTAGTCAACATAATGACCTTGTGACCTAATAAATGACTCGCAAGGAAACTTTTCTCCAAAAATAAGCGGGGCTACTTTTTGGTCCTTTAGTCTCAGATGGAGAAATGACCTAAATATTACGACCTATAAAGCGACCTATCAAAGGCCAAAATGTAGCTAAAGGCTTGAGAAAAGCCCACATGGCCACCTATAAACTAAAATTGAAAGCAACATCTGATTTGTCCTTGTGCCACTTATCAGCAGTTTACCTGGCTTTGGAAGACAAACTTTTTGATAAGGCACACATTTTATTTTATACATCTTGGAGGCACTTGTCTTAAAATGGGGGAGTGCCTTGTATATGAAAAGCAGCCATCCAAAAACTAATATTCAACGATATGACAAAAATCAGATAAATGGATTGAATTCTCTAGAATCAACCATTTTTTTAATAAAAAAGTCTACTGAAAAAAATATTCACAAAAGAGCTAAATATAAAAAACAAACCATTCTTTGGTTTAAACAAAAACACCAGTAGTCTGGCAAATGCCTGCACAAAATCCTCTAGTTACTGAAGCAGTCAAAAGCTGGTAATTGCACAGGTGAAAAATGACACAGGTCAATCAAATAAAGTGGTCCCTACTTATTACCTATTTGCACTCCTAATTACCTACTGAAATTCAAACAAAGGTAAATCTTGTGTCTTTACCTACCTTATCTGCTTTTCCATACATTTTGTAATCCATAGCACACATCAGCAAATCAGACATTACATTACAAGGTTCAAGGTCAATAAAGATCAATGTATGTACATTGGGAATCTGGCAGGATTGAAGGAACAAGGAACAAAAGGCTCCATGCTGACATTTTCTGTATATCTTCATACCTGACACAGGTAAACATCAAAAGAGAACAAAGACTGCCCTGTCCAAACTTTGAAAATGAACCAACTAATGAAGTTTATCTGGTCTCACCTGAATAATGCTTACTACTGTAGATTTCTTAAATCAACAATGCTAACTGATCAAAGAGTGATTATCCATTGAAAAAGACTGTGCATGTGCGTGGGGGAAGGGAGGAGATATCTAGTGAATTCTGAATAAAAAGGCATCCAATTTAGAATTTCAAGTTGCTAGAATCTTCTTACAGATGGAGACATTACTTTTTTTCTACATCCTTCAAGTTCTACTTTGGTTAGAATTTAGTCTATTATATACTAGAACCTGTCTTGAAAGAACATACCTTCTGCCCAAAAAATCATGGCCTCTCAAAACAGGTAAGTTGTTGATGACAAGTCACAATACTATGCAAGCTATAAATCTGTAAACTGAGAATCTGGTCTCTCAGAATAGGTGGTCTCTCAAGACAGTTGGTTTTCTATGATAGCAGTGAACTTTCACAAAGCAGTGTGCTTTTACAATTGGCTTTACTACTGTGCAAGAAACAGAACTAAAAATGACGGCGAGCATTTAAAAGAATGAAAATGATGTCATTATAAATTTGTGAAAAATCTATTCCCCCCCCCAAAAAAAAAAAAACAGTTTCTGTACCAAATACACAAAAGTGGCTCGCATTCTGCAATTAGATGAAGATACCAGATCAGGGTCCGAAAAACATAGTGCCTGTTACCCCCATGGAGTCCAGGGCAAGGTTTGGGCAATACAAATCAAATTCCCTGCCTGCTGCTTTACTGTCTGTTTACTCTATAACAAGAAAAGATGCAAGTAGAACAAGTTTTCACCAAGAATAATAATTATGAATGACAAGAAGAAGGTTTAGTCCAGACACAGACAGTTTGATATTGCTAAGCCTTCTCTATGCTAATCAACAAAAGCTGACTACTGCCCAGCCTGATTAAAATCAAAATCTCAGACAAATGATCTGGCAGACACATACACACCCATTTGAGGTCACGTTCTGATGACCTTTTGATTTGCCAGATCAAAATGCAACTTTTACATTTAGAAAAGTGAAAGAATCATTTAAAATTTATGTTTCTAATAATGACTTCAAAACAAAAAACACAATGCTTTATCATTTAGGTTACCAATAAAAATAGAACTGGAAATTGCAAAGGTCAGCAGAATTTGAACATTCCTCAATGACTGTCACATGTCCTTGTTTTAAGTAAATCTATTTTTAATTGACAGCTAAGGTGGTCTAAGTGGTTAGATTGTCCAACTCGGATGCAGGAGGTTGCGGATTCAATACCCGGCAAAATCATACCAAAAACTTATAAAATTGGTACAAGCAGCTGCCTCACTAGGTGCTCATCATTAAGAGGTTAGTGTTAGAACAGTAGGCTTGGTTTCAGGATAATGCTACATGTCGGTTGCATTATGCCCCAGTGCTAGGCATCATTATAAACTGCCGTACTGCAGACATCGTAGTAAAATGACTCAAACCTTTTTTAAAGCATGTCAAAAATCAAAATCATGCACACACACACACACACACACACACACACACACACACACACTTCCAATCATTCTTCCATTCCTGAACTGATTGATACCAGTTGTGTTAAAGCCATCATGGAGATACAGTCATGTTATCAGTACTATCCAAGTATCTACACTGCTGTGGGAAGCTGGATGTGTCTGCCCTCACTTGGATTATATATGTTTTATTTGCATGCCTTCCCTAAGGACATGCCATGGCAGCTGACCAAATCTGGTCCAATTTCAGGATTCAAACCAATACCTTTTCCATCACAAAGCCCAGCACTCTAGCTAGAGTCACCATGGCTACCCACCCGCTGACATGGCAATTATGCGCTCAGGCAACCAATGTATTTTCTGTTGTTGTTGTTGTAGGGCTTAATACCATTTTTCAGCAAACGAGAGGCTTTACATGGCAGCCAGTATTAATGGTGGAGGAAGAACCTGGGAAAACCCAAAAAAAGAATCACCGACCCACGAGAAGCTACTGTCAAACTTTTTCATATTGGATGAATATGAGACTCGAACCCACGCAGAAAGAGGTGAGTTGGCAGTGATCCGTAACGGAGAGCTCTTTAGACTGCTCGGCCAATCGAGGCCCCCCCTGTATTTTATGTAGACATCAATGTTAATTTCTGCAGAATTCAATGTTAATGTCTGAGGACATCAATGTTAATATCTGAGGACATCAATGTTAAAATCTGAGGATATCAATGTTAAAATCTGAGGAAATCAATGCTAATATCTAAGGATATCAATGTTAATATCTGAAAATATGTAACTAAAGTTGTGCTCCAAATGGCTCATTACAAGCCATGTGTAGTTATCAATTAAGCTGTTACAAACTTTCTAACAGAACAATTCTGCAGATCCAGCTCTGAGTTGTTTTAAAGAATACCCCTAATAAACTGCAAAGACCCAGACCTGACAATGCATTATGCGCCAGCAGATCCGAGTCTGTACAGCTTGCAGCTAGACTTAACTGCAGGTATATATGACACCATTATGTTTGCTGCTAAGCTGTAATCACACCTAATTTTAACATGTAATATACTCCTTTGGTTATATAATGCTTGAAAGGAGCAGAAAAGGTGTGGGGTAATTGTTTTGATCAAATCTATCAAGTAATAATACACACGATGTTAATACAAAGCAAATTTAAAAATATCGCATGTGAAACATGTCCAAACACCCTTATCAACAGCATTACCTTTAATAAATAATATGCCTATTCATCAATATTCTTGTATAAATTGTTCACGAATTTTATCTTGAAATATCTACACAAAGAATCCACATTACTACACCAGATTTATATCTTAAAAAAATTTAAGGCAGACAAATTTTAGCTTGTGCTAGAATGGAAAGCATGAAATTACATTCACTAATGGATTTAGATCCTGCCTAAATGGTTTAGTTTTTGGTTTTTTTTAGTGACGCAAAGAGAAACTGCATAAAAACGTACAGAATGAACCACCCCATCTCGAACTTGAACCATCATTGACAAAATCTTGGCTCAGTTGTATACTTGCAAATCACATTTGAATTGAAAAACTAAATTAACCTTTCAATTCATGCAGAAATTTCAGTGGCAAATGAAAAGCAATTCAATAATCCTTAAAGAGGCAATGCTAGAATAAGTTTCATTTTGATGACAACCAAAGATTGGCTGTTCCTGGTGCCCGCAATGCAGCTATTTTCACCATTCTATAATAAATCTGATTAGAACCATTGAGGTGTAAAATAAAACGGCTTTTGTACATATTATCTTGAAAACATATCAATAACTCGCCAATGTCGAAAACTGGTCTTAACCAGGTCAAAATGAAAAGGCCATTTCAACTCCTGTTAACTATCATGGGATCAATTCCATCTGTACATCTTCTGCCATCCATGAATATATTTACCATTTTATCTTCACTATTGTAAAAAGATGCTAATGCACGATGGATCGACTATTCTATCTTTTTTCATTTTTCAAAATTTGATGCCAACTTGAAACTTTGGTTGCCCACGAAAAATGGAATGAACTGTCATATTATTACTTTTCTTGATGCCTTTGTTTTTCATATGGCACTTTTATTTAATACACTTGTCTGGTATCATTATGTTCCCCACCCACCCCACCCTGCCCTACCCCATAGTACATTTTTTTTATATACAGTAAATTGCATACTGACATTATGCCAGTAGATCAACTTCTGGTGTTCATTTCATGATGGGTTTCATAAAAAAAAATATAAAACTGCGCTTTTAATTTTTGTGTTTACATTCAAGGAAGTGCTTTTTTTATATATAAAAAAGCAAATATCACACTACCATATATACTCACAAGTCAGGTTCGACTTCAAACTGCACTGACCATGCTTTTCCACTGCATAATGCGTCACAAGATCTGGGTCCATGCAGTTAAAAGTTAGGAATAATCAATATAACAGCATTGACCCTAATCTGCCAGCACATTGTGCCACAGTAGATCTGGGTCTTTGTTGTTTGCAGTTGGATTCAACCGATAAGCAAGTATATATATATATACTTAAGACTTAACTGTGCACAGCATACATGTAAAATATGAACGAAATAAACTCTATTGTTTATAATTTGTTGATGGTGTCTTTGCTAAATACTCGCACCCTGGTTCCTTTTTTAAAAAATTGATTTATCAAAGTATCTGATCTCCAGAACTACGTTTTGTGGCACTACAGTCACTTAAGAAAATTATTTTCTCGAAACCAGTAATAAACCTTTCAAACAATACTGTTGATACAATAGAGAACCGTTATTAGTGAATTATTGATTCTATGGAAGCTTAACAATTACTAATACATTGGATGCCTTGTTAATGTGGCAATTGGGCCACAAAACTGGATACATGGCTCGTGAGGTATGCGTGTTTGGCTCATTAGAAGTCAAAGTGCAATTGATTTTCTTGGAGAATGCTACATGAAATGCATGCAAGCATACTAATAAATGGAGGCATAGCAAGCCATTTTGACAAAAAACACTATATTCAAAAATTACATTCATGATAATGTTCCATAATATCCCACTGAAAAAAAATCAGCTCCAACATCGCAGGAAATTGAACACAGTGACCAGGATATTTGCAGAAGTCAAATCTAATAGTTTTTATTATTCTTACAAGAACTGATTTTATTTGGGTTCTCATCAAGCAGGATGCAAATGAAAAATGGAATGTTAAGTACCTAAATATTTGGCATTTCTGCCCACATCAACCAACCTGTTTAATTGGTCTTGACCTCCCTAAATAAAACCCTTAATACTCCAGCTCACTGTCCAATCCAGCCTTTACCACTGACACTCTTTGCAGCCTAATTACACATGTTCCATTTTAATACATATAATGTGCTGAAAATGTTTTGTTTTAAATTTTCATTTTTAACGACCAATTTTACCTATTGCAACAAAGTTTTTTAAGTCAATAGAGTTTACCAACCATACAGTGGTCTCTCACTACTATAAAGTACCACAGTATCATATAGTGCCTAACAGTATAACATGGTCTCTGATATAACAGTATCATATAGTGCCTAATAGTATAACATGGTCTCTGATATAACAGTATCATATAGTGCCTAATAGTATAACATGGTCTCTGATATAACAGTATCATATAGTGCCTAATAGTATAACATGGCTTCTGATATAACAGTATCATAATGTGCCTAATAGTATAACATGGTCTCTGATATAACAGTATCATATAGTGCCTAACAATACAAGATGGCCTCTGATATAACGGTATCATATAGTGCCTAATAGTATAACATGGCCTCTGATATAACAGTATCATAATGTGCCTAATAGTATAAGATGGCCTCTGATATAACGGTACCATATAGTGCCTAATAGTATAACATGGTCTCCGATATAACGGTATCATATAGTGCCTAATAGTATAACATGGTCTCTGATATAACAGTATCATATAGTGCCTAATAGTATAACATGGCTTCTGATATAACAGTATCATATAGTGCCTAATAGTATAACATGGTCTCTGATATAACGGTATCATATAGTGCCTAATAGTATAACATGGCTTCTGATATAACACTGGTTTGATCATGGATCACATTATAGAGCATGTATAACACTGCCCCAGATTCAACACAGATATGGTGACCAATCTCACAATAGAGCACTTAAGTGATATAACATTGGTTGGGTTATGGTCGACTATAAAGCACCTCTGTATAACACAGTCTCACATATAACACTGATATGGTGATCAATCTCACAATAGAGAACCTAGATATAAAATGTCCTCTTATATAACACTGCTTGGGTTATGGATAACTACAAAGCACCTCAGTATACCACAGCCCTTGCTATAACACAGGTATTGTAAAGTCATGGATGATCCATCCCACTGTATTGATTGTATTAATTTTTCCATATGATGTATTATTTCTTCCATATGATGTACCCCAGTATAACATGATCTGACTTATAACAGTATGCTTAAACAGCATTATAGTGAGAGTAAATCATCACCACATAAAGTGAAGCTGCAAATGACCATCCACTGACTCTGTAAATGAGGTACAGACAGTATTAGTGTCAATTTGCCCCGCTTTTTTTTTACTCATGGTCTTGTTTCTCTCACACTTACTAGTGAAAAAAGATGCATTTTGGCACTGTGATTACTGAAAATAAGAATTAATAAACTAACCTAGCTGTAGTAAAATTATTTGCAAGAAAATATAATATCTTAACAACAATGATTTTGCAAGACTTATTTTGTACAATACATTTCACTCAGTTTCTATATTTTACAGTGTCACAAGAAAAATGATACAAGATGTCTTTTTTTTTCTGATAAGTTGGCATTCATAGTAACAGGATGTGTAAAATCAATGTTAATTTTGAAAGCTGGGTTGTGTTCTATGTTGGACGATCTCCCATGGGTGTTACTGGCTTCAAGACCTGACAAAACATAGAGGTATTTGATTAAATTGTACGAGGTTGTCCTACTCAAGTTTCCATTCAGATTCCACAATTATAAAACCTGTTACATGACTCATTCAAAAGCAATATGTCAATTTCAGTTGAAACTGACATCTCTTTTAGCTGTTTGTCAATAATTAGTCAAAGGCATAATCAATTACCATTATCAATTATCAAGTCACAAGAGATGATCAAGCAGAGGTCAAATTTCAATGTATGCATATTAACAATGTAATAAAGATAATATCTGATTTTATTGCACGTGTCTCATTATATGGTGTAATAAATCTATAGTTAGATTTCAAGGTATATTTAATTTCTGCTGCCTTGAAGAGGTTTATTTTGTTAGGTGTTTTACAACAACAGGTGATGGTTATCACTGCCAAGGCAATGGAGTAAGGTGTCTTGCCCTAGATCATGCCATGATAGTCAATGAAAGCTAATCCAACCAGAGGATTCAAACCCACTGCCCTTCCCGTCACAAGATAGCAATGAATTTGGGGGTTTTGTTTTAATTTTTAACATAGTTTAAGTATTGAGTCCTATCACTCTGATGTCTGTAGCGTGGGAGTTTACAGTAATGTCTAGCACTTGGGGCATCATGCCGAAGACACGTGGCATCATGTCCAACCCGGTCACACTATCCTGACACCAGGCTTATCATTTAATTTTTATGTGAAAATTCGAACCATGTCACAAATAGTATGCATATAATAGTCACTTATAATGTTATTTTATTATTTAGCCAGCCATCCAGTATGATTATCAATATCAATCACCATATTTTAGTGTCATTTAATTTTAGCAAATCGGCACATATAGCATGCTAATTACATGAAACTGACGCAAATTACCAATAATTAAAATTATTATGAAGTACATGTATATTTTTTGCTGAACCAAATGAGAACCAACAGCGCTTGCATGCTGTGACATTACAACACAGTCAATATGAAGTTTGGTAGTTCTATTTCAAAACGAGGTATTATCCAACTGCATTTAAGATGGATGACTGTCGAAAATGAAGGATATTAGAATAAAATTACAGACCATTTCATGGAAGATTGTTAGTACTTATAACATATTGTTGTCATGCATGGAGATCAAATCTATGTCCATTTAATTACCAGTCCAAATGCTCCACAAGTCTATCGATCATGTCATTAAATTGTTTGATTTTGCAATATCAAATACAATTCCAAAATGAATCTGGGAAAAAATGCTGCTTAGAGAAAAAAAATCTTGTACCAAACCAGATAAGTGAAGACACCTTGCTGCAATTAACCCACCCACTGTAATCTTAACCAATTTATAAATTCTAAAAATGGGACACTGTTACAAGGCAGGTATGATCATATAAATACCATTTCATTATCTGGTAAAATTATATTTATGATGTACTTCATTATAAAAAAAAGTCTCACTACAAAGCTCATCATTATAACACTGTTCCTTTTAAAAGGCAGGTATGGTTATAGCTACCATTTCATTATGCAGTAGTAAACTTATATGTATAATACACTTCTTTACAAGGATACCACTTCTACATGGCAATCAAGTCTAAAGCTATCAATGAAGGCCTCATGACAAGGGAGTCTTATAAGTGTGTGGCATTATAATGAGGGAATGTTATAATCAGATGGCATTATAATCAGTGAGTATGGTATTTATACAGAAATGACCATATGCATAATAAAATTGACGTGTCTACCTTTAATAGATAGAAAACGAAAGGGTACAAAAGATATGATTTCATTCCACAAGAATGTGTAAGTCACAGAGGCAGGGGCAATGTTTAGAAACAATTGGATTACAATTTTATGACAAAAAAATAATTTCTGCAGATAGTATAAGGCTGTATAATGTAGTTTACTTTGTCAGATTTTTACACGAGAAAGGAAATATGTGTCAGATCAAGTTTTATTTTTGGATTAAATCTTACATGACTAAATGGACACAGCATCACGAAATGTAATAGCTAAGTTATATTTTACTATTAATATCACAGTGCCTATTCTAGGACGTGATTCACCCGCACTCTGCAAACCCACTTGTCCTTGCATCCTGACTGGGTAAATAAAAAATATTGCAATGCCATGGTAAGCCACAGTAAATACTAATTCACCCCCTGAGAACAATCTGTCTGTGTCAAGTCAAGTTTTATTTTTGGATTAAATCTTATATGACTAAATGGACACAGCATCACGAAATGTAATAGCTAAGTTATATTTTACTATTAACATCACAGTGTCTATTCTAGGACATGATTCACCCGCACTTGGCAAACCCACTTGTCCTTGCATCCTAACTGGGTAAATAAAAAATATTGCAATGCCATAGTAAGCCACAGTCAATACTAATTCACCCCCTGAGAATATTCTATCTCATACCATCAACAAGAATAGGTCAAGCAAATGTAAATTATTGATTACTTTTGCCTACTTATCAGCAGGTATATAGACCTCATCATGCACAGCTTCTTATATAAAAAATACAACATGACACTACTATTTATACTCGCTTCTAAGTCGTCAAACTATATATTAAAAAAAAAAAAAAAAGATCCAGATTTATCTCAGCATGTGACTGCATTAATGATTAATCCTAACAAACAGCACAGACCGAGATCTGCAACAACAGATCTGGGTCCGTACAGTTTGTAGTTGCTCAACTTATAAGCAGGTACATATGGTAAACATGGTGTTAAAGGTGAAAAATCTTCCTTTTCAGTAATTTATCACACATCTTAATATATTAGTCCTGTCACATGTTAAGAGGAAGAGAATGTCAACATGTTGTGATACTTTGTCTTATCAAAATTACGCTGATTCACAGATGTATTATGATGTGGACGATCAGCATTTTTGGTGTATGCAGTTTGACTCAACTTATAAGCAACTATATACAGTAATGATAAGACAACAGCTGATTGGTCAATTTCAGTGGAGCAGCACCCTTCCAACAGTTTCTAGCCAGTCAGGTGACTTGAGTAATTCTCGATAAATGAAAGTTGACTGAAATCGATTACAGTGTACAAAAGTTATGTGAAAATTGCACAGATGCTTCAAATTCTTCACTCAAATGTAATTTAGCAGCATTTTGTGTGTGAAATTGAATTACATACTGTCAGAAATATTTGCTAGAATCTTTCTTTAGGCATGACAATGTATCAATAATGACATGCAGTCTTGAAAATGTTTATCACTTAGGCATAATGTAACATCCTTTGGTCAGATGAATTTTTTAAAAACAAATTGAAACAGCAAGAGGTGTAAAGGAGAAGTGTACTGTGATAAGAAAAGTCACAAACAGGGACAGGCATCTGAATGCTTCAGATTTTTTTTTCCATAAACCCAGCATCATGCTGATTTCTCAACAATCATGCTGAAAATGTTTGGTGATCATGCATCGTAACTTCTGCAAGTCTAACCTACCGTACTTCCTACCCATTCATAATAGATGGACTGGGGAATCTGTACCCTAAATATTAAATTCTTTAATAGACCCTGATATTACTGTACAATGCCAACATATAAATTGCTTTCTTCTCAATATCTTGAATGTAGACAAGCAATGGTTTGCATATTTTATGAATAGTAAACTGACTAAAAGCACACAATAATGGATTAAAATCATGCAAATACTTTGACAAATTCTGACAAGATCCAGAAGTTTGAAGAAAAAAAAAACTACCATGCTGAGAAGATGTACTCAAACACAGCCCTATAATCAAATGCTGAATTACTGGTTTGGTTTTTATGACTTAACGCCATTTTTCAGCACAAGATAGATTATACATGGCGGCTAGTATTAATGGTGGAGGAAGAACCCTGAACACCCCGGAAAGAACCACCGACCCACGAGAAGCTACTGGCAAGCTTTCTCTCATACCCACATTGGCCGAATCCTAGACTTGAACCCACACAGAGGTGAGATGGCAGTGATCATAACGGACATCGCTTTAGACCGAGTGGTCTAAAGTGCTTTCCATTACGGATCAGTGCCATCTCACCGCTGTCTGCGTGGGTTCGAGTCAAAGATTCAGCTAATGTAGTTATGTGAGAAAGCTTGCCAGTAGCTTCTCGTGGGTCGGTGGTTCTTTCTGGGGGATTTTCCTGGGTTCTTCCTCCACCAATAATACTGGCCACCATGTATGGCCTATCTTGTGCTGAAAAATGGCATTAAACCCCACTACTACTACAACAACAACCAGCCAACCATTAAATCCTGGCCATCTGTTGGGAAACTTAGGGAGGAAAAAAAAAAGAGAAAATGATGGGGGGGGGGGTAGCCAGTGTTTGAGGGTCATTTAAAGAGAAGAACTCACAGATGAAATAGCAATCAAAGAACCCCATGTGTTTGTTACTCATTTCCCACTGAGATACCAGTACATGTAGTACATGACTGACATCTGTACTATCTGCTGCAGTACATTACACAACAACTCTAACATGAACTGGCCCATTAGATCCAATGATATTTGACTGACTGACTGACACCCACCTCACCTTATCATAAACCTGATCTATGGTATAGACTGCTCACTTCCTTATAGTGAAACCTATCAAATCCAAACCTTATAAACAAGAAGTTCTAATCAAATATTAACAAGGCCATTAGTTTGATGGATAAATTTATGTGAATTGATCTTTATTATAGATAGTTGAGGAGGGGAGTCACCCAACAAAATATGGGGGCGGGGGGGGGGGGGGGTCTGGAACAAAATATTGGTGAGAAGGTCTAAAACAAAACATGGGCGGAAGGGGGGTTTAGAACAAAACATGGGTGGGGGGAATAATTTCACCTACAATTTGTACAAAAAATGGGTGGAATTTTTAAAATACGGAAGGGATTTAATACATAAAGATGGAAAAGTGTTAAATATATTAGGACAAATCTGCACATTCAAATTCATGCATATTGCATATTCTTTTTATTGATTTTCATGCAACTGCATATCCTACATTAGACCCTGGTGTGTGATGCCATACTACTTCAGCTCCAAAGTTCATGCTCAACAAATTGAGAACTAAGATAATGATAACCACACGACTAAAAGAGATTTCAAGCTGAAATCTTTCTTTCTTGCTTGCATCTGTTTGCATTTATTCGCAAGGAAAAAAATGTATGCGCACAATTCTACTTTACCTTAAAATTATTTTAAATCTTGTTACCAATTTACTCGTTATTTAATTAGCTAATATTTAATTCATAAATAGATAATAAATATTTATTAAAATTTCAAGGTAAAGTAGAACTTTAATTATCATCAATTTTTTTTAAATCCATAAAAAATGTTAAACCTATGGGATCACACTAATCTAGCTAGCTGACAGCTAACAATCCTGAGCACAAATTAAGTTCATCCACTGAACTGATCGTTAATGTAATTAAATTAATAATACTCTCCGATTAGATTACATTTTTTTTTAAAATCATTTTAAAGTTATCTGGTTGATCATGATAATGCAAGTAATATTTATTATGATAAAACTTCCAATTTTGCAGTTGAGATTTTTAATAAATACGTTTTTCTGATATAGGTTCAAAAGTCCACATCCTTGTGTAACATTTTTCAAACTTTGGGTTAAGTCAAGAACCTTGTTGATCATTTCCAATTCAGTAAGTGAACTAATTTTTTAACATTGGGTTCAAAAGTTGACATCCTTGTCTAACATTTCCAATTCAGCAACTGAACAAGTCAATACTTCTGACTGGATAACAAAACTTTTAATCTTGGGTTACATCAATTAATCCATCACAAGTCGACATTTTCCAAGTTTAAAATTCTATGTACCTGTCCATATTTCCGGACTGGTGCTCTATAAATTACATTTTCAGGTTTAAATTTACACATATTCCATTCTGATCCATTCCTTATACTACAAGTCTTAATAAGTGCAAATTAGGATCAGTGCCCCAAGAGAACAAAAAGTTACTGTAACACATTAAACCCATTTGCAGATCTATGACAGGATCAATACATTGAGTGCCATGCATAGACTGAATTGCAGATTTCCATCAATTCCAGACTGGTTCATAAATTAATAATACCATCATTATTGACTGTTGGTATGGAGTCTGTCATAAAATCTTCACAAACTGTAAAACAACCAAAGATGTGGTAAATGGAATGCAGTCAGATTTACACACCTCTGTAACTAAGCAGTAAAGCTTTCTTGAATATACATGTATGTATATTATTTAACATGGAAACTGTACCCCAAATATGTACATAAACCTTTGTCTACATGAGTTTGATTAAAAAGTCCCCCCCCCCACTCAAAAAAAAGAAAGCCATGGCAAATCTAAAGTTTATAAAAAAAAAAATCAACATGAACGGAAATAAAGATTCGCAAATGCCACCTGATGATAAAAAGAAATATTAATTTTTCTTGCGTTTCTTTTTTCTTTTGCATGCAAAATTGTAATAACTGCTTACAATAAATACAAAATATTAAATTACAACATCTCTGATATATAATACATTAGGCAGTAACTCCTGACTTAACTAGACTCTTCAATCAGCTTGAGGGATAAACAAGCATACATGGATATTTACTGTGAGACATGTACAGGAATGAACTAACCACTGAAACTCTCAATGTCATCAGATAGGGCAAAGTTTAATTAATTGAAGGGGTAAAATAGGGGAATAAAACCCTCCAAGCCCTCTATTGCTTGAAAAATTCTTCTTGCTCTGATCTGCAGAAAAGATAAATAGTTCCATCCAATACATTATTTGAATCTAATATATTACACCTCTCCCTCGACAACTCGTGCACAATGGGGTCTGCTAGCATAGACCGCACTATTAGCGAGGGTGTGAGTTACCGAGGGACCTCCAAAATGGAAACAAATCCACTACATCAAAGGGTCAGGGAACTGGGCTGTTTAATGACTGAATCCTCATTCTACAATCACTTTGATAATTGTTAATAATGCGCTTTTTCTAATGAAACTGTTCAGTATTCTGTATAAATAACATATACTTTCAAGATGTCCAACATGAGATAGATTGTTCCAACTGGTTTCAACAACCATCATATGTACATGAAAACAGCTGTATAGTCAGTACATCGCTAATTTTTGTTTTGTTGATTAGCCTGGTTCCTGAAATGGTATTTAATAGCATACTGGCAAGTTGCGAGTCCGAGTAAGTGGGAACTAGTCAAACTGTTGAAACACAACCAAACAAGATTCTTTTTTTTCTTCGAAAATTTATTTTGTGAGACAATCTCCTACGTCAAATCTCCATTTTTGGATTGTTCAATTAGTACAATATTAATGTCATGATTTCACTGTAATAGTGAAACTTCTTATCATCTTTGCGGATATCTCCAAGTGCTAGTTGAGAAATTCTCTGAAAATCAGTTGCCTACAATAGCGTGTATCAGTAAAAACAAGTTCTTTATTTTATTAAGTATTCAGGTGGCCTTGCTATCTTTGATCACTGTTATGAACAAGTTAGTTAATTTAAGTTGCATATGCAATAAAATTTATAGCAAAGTTTCGATTGATCAACTGAAGTGAGTAATAACCCAACATACGACCGGGGCTGCTAGATTTTACGTTTGTATGATTTGCGTGCCTTTTAACTTTTTTTAAATTCTCCCTCCTTTATTTGATTTAAAAGACATAACTAACATGATAATACAAAGGAGGCCAGCTTTTAATTCACTGCAACAAGAAAACAAATACACAATCTGTCATTAAAATACGGTCAGCACTTAATTAGGTCCTCAGAGAAATGCTTGCAGACATGGCTATTACTGTAGATTGACACATTTTGCGTTTAAATGCACACTGCATTTATGATAATTATACTTAAGAGGAACTAAAAAATGGAATTAAAACACAAACACTTAATCAAAAGTATTTAATTGGCATTTATATATTTCTGTACCGCATACACTAGGTGTAAGTGACATTTTCATTGATAAAAAAATTTACTTGAATCCCTGCAAATGCATATGCTTATATGACTTTTTTTTCTAATTAAAGTTTTTAATTTCAATATACTGATCAAAATTTCCATGTCATGTCTACTGCTTTTGACTGTAAAACGAGCGATATCAACATTTCATTTTCATCGTGATCTTTTTATAAAGTTCAAGGAATAAGTGATTAAACAGGGGGCAATTTTTGGGTTTCAAAAAAATGGGATCCACACCAGACTCCGCATTCTAAGAGGGTTTGCAAGTTGTCAGGGTGTGAAAAATCAATAGAGTGGTGTATCCAATATTTTGGTTGGAAAGTACATACCATGCCCCACCCTATGATTGAAAGCAATCCGAAATTACAAGAGGGCTTAATATAAATATTTATGCACTAATGAATAAATTTATACATGTTAATTCTTTCTATCGGTATATCAGTATAAATATTTATGTAGGCATTTATCTATTCAGATATAAGTTATGTGCCTGATCACACAAGTTGAAAAACAACTCTCAACGTAACCAGTAGGACCACACAGCGATTCAAAAATATTTCTACCATACAAGTGTCAACACCATGGCCCTTAAAGTAATTATCAGTCAACTATGTCACCCTTAAAGTAATTATCAGTCAACTATGTCACCTTTAAAGTAATTACCACAGCCATAACTGCAAAATATTTAAAATGTCTTTATCACAGCATACGGTCGATGTCAAAGTCAATTAAACATCTTGTATATTTTCATTATTAACACATTAACACTATCGTTACAGGGCAGGAGGTAGTAGCCTCCTGCCAAGCTCTGTAGTGTCAAGGTCATGTATAATACACTAAATTGGGTGGTATTATAAAAAGGTAGACAGATTTAGCTCTAAAATGATATCAAATAATCTGGACATTTTAGTTGCACTACAAAATACAGAGAAAAAAAAATGTTTTTGGACCAGTTATTATATTTAACCCAAATTTCGCCCGTGGTTGGAATCTGATTTTGTGTCCATGTTTTAAGACTTTTGGGCTTCAGACAAAAGTCAGACAGGTCTGAAGTGCACACAGCCTGCATTTTTAATAAAGAGTCGTCTCTATACAAAAATGATGGGTTTGTTAAGCAAATATAAATATTTTAAAAAAATAAAAAGAACTCCAACTTTTCACCTTCTGCTCATGTGCGAACAAATTAACCAATGGAAAACATTGTTTTTAACACTACCAGGCATTAGGCTAATGGAAATTGCTTGGAGGTCGATGCATTAGGATGTATTTAGAAATAGCCACCAAAATGTGTTTCTTAATCACATTTGGTGTGAAAACAACAAAAACCTCCGGGGTTAATGTATTAATGCATGTTCTCTTGGACACAGCTAATATAAAAAAATGCTCTGCATCGAGTCTCTGTTTGATAATCTATAAATTTATATGATCCTGTCCTATGTTCTTAAAGAGACAAAGAATAAGAACGGAGGTTTGTACAAGGACGTCTATATTAACACTCCCTATACCAGATTTTATGGCATGTTGTTGTTGTTGTTGTTTTCTGGCCTTAACACCTTTTTTCAGCACACAACAGGTTATAAATGGTGACCAGTAGAAATGATGGAGGAAGAATCTGGGAAAAACCTTGGAAGAACCACTGAGCCATGGGAAGCTATTGGCATGCTTTACCACATACCCACATTGGCCAAGTCCAGGACTGGAACACAGGCGGACAGAAGTGAGATGACAGTGATCTGAAAGATGAGTGCCTTAAACTACTCTGCTATCCACAGCCCCTCTATATGTATGTGTCAGATACTTGTGGCATTTTCTGAAACTTGCCAACTATTACTTTAAAATAACTGCCAAAATCTTTTTCATCTAAGCAGGTCAAAAATGTATGCATATACCATTCATGTTGTACAGTAGGCTGTTGGTCTCATCCGAGTATATTGAAATAGAGTGTACCTGCCAATGTTAAACACTACAAACAATGCTACATGGATCCAATCCAGAGTAAAAATGATGGGTAAGAGTGAGGGGTAGGAGGGTGAAGCGTGGGGTAAGGAGATGGGGAAAACGAGGTGGGTATGGTCCATTGGCATGGAGGTTTGAGGATTCTATGTCAAAATGCTTGAAAACGGTCATTCATACTCTTGACATCAAATCAGCATCCTGGAGTCAGTAAAGCCTTTGGTCCAACTATGTTCAAAGCTTTTTTGCTGATGGAAGCTTGTAATCCAAGCCAGTAGTGATGTATTTGAGAGCAATCATGATAAGAAAGATACATAGAACTTAATTTTTGTCCATGTCTGTAAGTTGAAAAATTAAATCTTCACACTCTATTATATTGCAGATCATTTAAAATTGTGTACAAATATGGAATTTAAAAACAAACATAATTATGGGGGGGGGCAGGTGTGACAAAACATACAGACCTATTTAGGATTTAATTCACAAGCATAAGTATCTTTTGAATTTTTACTTTGTATTGTAGAGAAGTAAATAACTTGTTAGATTTACTTAAACCGTTGGTTTCACTTTATTCTGATACATATTTTAAACCTAGAGTTATAACATTGGTCAGCATACAGGATTCATGACAAAATGTTGAACATTGGCTATAATAGTATACCCAGAGGTAAGGCCCCAACTCCAGAAAAACCTTGAGTTTCTGTGTAGTAAAACACCAAACCAAACCAAATAATTAATTTCACCCAGGTCCATATACCTTTATCACAATAAGCAACATTCCCCACACTTTGGTGTATTACAGAAAACACCACAGACCCATCAAACTCAACAACCCATGTCAATTGTACACATATTAATTGTCACAGGTTATCTATCTCTGACCTATGCAGAAAAGCAGAAGTGAAATACTAAGCAAAAGGTGTCTCCACACACCTATTTAAAACCTATTTAAAATAACCTGGCCTTCAAATACATACACAATAAACTGAAATAAACATCTAGAAATGAAATAGACACAATGAAATTAAATAAACACCATGAAATGAATTAAACACGAGAAAATCAAAAATAAAAAACTTGCAATGAAATATACACCTTAAAATGAAAAATACACAATTCATAAGAACAAATATTTAAAAAAATTATTTCCCTGACATAGAAATCCTATATGGTCTACAAATCTACACACTTATTTCCAAAAGTAAATACTGTCACACTGATTATACTTAACTATGGCAAAATTATCACAATTTAAAAATATGGCAGAAGTATAAATTTTATTTTCCAGAAAATGCAAATTGCTTTTCATATCCAACTATATTTATCACAAAGGAAACTTCCTGGTTTTGGGTTGAAATGATAATTTAAGAAAACAGAAATATAAAAATCCATAAATCCTTTTATTCAGGGTAAAATAAGCATCAGACCATCAATACACTTGTCCACATATATGTGCATGTGTACGCATGTGTGTGTGTGTGATTTGGATTTTTAACGTAGCTTAAAAGAAAAATTGGACATATCGCTATGTCTGCAGTGAGGCAGTTCATAGTGATATCTAGCTGGGGCATAATGCCAGAGACATGTTAATGCCACAGACATGTAGCATGATGTCCCCCCACCCAGTCACATTATCCTGACACCAAGCCAACCAGTCCTAACACTAACATCTTAATGCTGAGCGCCAAGCGAGGCAGCTGTTAGTACCATTTCTGCAAGTCTTTGGTATGACTCGGCCAGGGATCAAACCCAAGACCTCCCGCTTCCGCGACAATAGCTCTAACCACTAGACCACCAGAGCGGTTCATAAATATGTGCAGATAGATGGATAGACAAAGAAAACAAATAACATGCTTTCCTCTATATATTATCAACACAATTACATTAGCATCCTGCAAAATAATTTTGAAAAGCTTATGTACCATGTATAATTTACCTATATACAAGATGGGTCCAACTGCATACAACACAGATCCTGAGTGGCTGTTGTGAAATGTACCTCCAGATCAAGGTCTACACTGTTTGTTCTACTGATTACGCTCAACAAAGAGAATATACCCAGATCTTCTGGCATATTATGCTATGGCAGATATGGGTTTATGCAGTGTTCAATTGGACTTGGACCAGACTTATAAGGGAGTATTTGTGTATATATACATGTACAACACTGGCATTGATTATCATTCGCCAACCCCCCCCCCAAACCCCCAGTGCCCCGTGTGTTGTTGGACAAAACCATTATACATAGGACCCAAACAAATGTTACTTAACTCGTTAATCCTGCATGCCACATTTACTGAATTATGAGATTGTAGCCTAAGTTTGAGCTCTGAAACATCAACATAATTTACCAGTACTAAAACAGGTGATATTAGAAAAACAGGGAATGATACCAAATAATTTTGAGCTTCTGCTGGCTTTTAAAAATACAGCTAAAAGATATTATTTTTTAGACGTTTTTACCTGGAAAATATACCTGGTTTTAGTTTGTGTTAGGATTTAACACATTCTGGCCTTAGATCTAAAGAAGACCTGTCTGAACTGCAAATGGACAGATAAACCTTGGCAAAGGTAGGATAAGTTTCAAATATAAATTTAAAAGGGGGCAATAACACAACAAAACACAAGTTCAATTATACAAAAAGGTCCAAAATTGTCATCCTGCTGCGCATGTGTAGGTACATAGCCATTGACATGATTGTCTAATGTTTTTATATGCCAACTCGCATTTCTGAAAACAGGTTTGTTTGGATGTAACCCATAAATTTCATTTCTTACCCAAATTACAGGCAAAAATCATAAATGAATTTCCAGGGGTCAAAAAAGTTAATATATTCTCCAAAAGTGGGGTGACACATCATTATTTTATTTCCAACCATTTAACATTATTATAAAATACTCATTAGTAAGTGGTCACTTGTTCAGTCTACTTGACCAAAATGCTAAATGAATTTTCCACCAAGACTCCCAAGAATAATCCATGAAACATTGTTATTATTTATGTAATATTTTTCTGAAATCTGTGGAATTTCTTGTATTATTTTTATGACTTCTATAATTATGTAAGAGTCACAGCTAAAAATGAGAATCTATTTGGATTTATATGTTGTATAAGATGGTACTGTGATGTCACAAACTTGAACTCCATTTCTCAAATACATTTCATACAGCTTTCTCCACTGCAATATTGTTATATAAAGCCTTTCACAGTAACACTGATCTTTAAGGGTCTTGAAAAATGTTAATTCCCTTTCACTTTGTGAAATGACTGCTTATCACCCAACTTTCTAATTAACTGCCAATTTTTGTTGCAATTTCGCATGTTTATGGTCACCTTACTGTTGAATTCTAGTGTTCATGGTTACCTTAATGTTGAATTCTAGTGTTCATGGTTACCTTCCTTTAATTTGTAGTAAGGGTTCTCAATCAAACAAAACTGTCCAAAAGTTTAAAAAATCGGGTGGGAAAAGTAATGTACAAGCAGTCTTGCATCTGCATTGGGGAGGAGGAAACTATAAAGGGTGGGGGGTGTGGGTGGGGGGAGGAGGGTAAGTGGGGACCCAAAACTGTGTTATAATGACTGGCCTTACAGTGAGCAAGTGTTGTACTAGTTGGTGTTGTTCATTTTAATATGATCCACCATTATGGAGCACTTCGGATTAGTTGGTACATGTAATTACAAATTGTCATCTACCAAACTGTACCACTTGATAACCTGCTACCTTTATTTGTCCTGCTGGTAAACTGCTTTTGTCCTCAATTAGCACTGATTGAGCCTCTGACAATATTTATTAGATAAAAGGACATAACCAAAACATCCTGGGTCAAAATGTTACAAATACACATAGGACAGAAGTCACAGGGGAAAAAAAGGTCAGGACTTGATTTATTATAGTATTGATGGACATGCATGACAAAAGGTTACAGGACATAAAGTTATACTTTAAATAAATTACACAATATGCATATGAGAAAAAGTTACAACTGCACATAGGAGAGAAGTCACAGGGTAAAAGGTCAGGACTTGATTTATTATAGTATTGATGGACATGCATGACAAAAGGTTACGGGGAATAAAGTCATACTTTGAATAATATAACGCTGATATATGCATATGAGAAAAAGTTACAACTGCACATAGATCCAAGGAGTAGCACCTTTGTTTATATCGACAATGGAATAACATGGTTTCACAACTTGTAGGCTCATTGCACCTGAGTACAGGAACCTGCAAAAACCAGTCTCAAAGAGAAAATGCTTCAGTTACCAAAATGCAGTAAGAATCAGATCAAGATAGTACCACAATGCCTAGTTCTACTATGGAAGGGATTGCAGAATTTATGTACTGATTCTATTCTTGGCATGAAGACCATTCTTGTTTTTTTTTTTCATCGTGTTATGAACATACGATTAGCGATATAAATTTATGTACTTTTGAATTTGCAGTGACCGATACAACATTGTGATTATTTTGTTGGTCTATAGTCATTTTTCATGAAAACTGTAATAAAATGTAGAACAGATTTATAAATCATATGGCTAATCTGGATTAAGATTAATTAAGTTAATTAAGTTTCCATATAAAACCTGCAACATTATCAAATTATGTCATGTGACTTTTTGTCCTACATGTCTCTCACACTAGAAAATTCAAACATGACTTGAATTGTCCTTTGACATCTGTGTCCTATGACATTCTAATTATAATTTCTTACAAGGCTATTCCAATTTACGATCATTTTAAAAGCATTCAGTGCACAGTATAAAAGTTGATTAATTGTTTGATGCATGTTAAATTACACATAGTTTTGATGCAGCAATTTTAAGTAACCAAATACTTCAAACAATGTGACTCATCCAAATTAAGTTTAATCACACTGGTTTGTGTGTGTGTGTGTATATATATATATATATATATATATATATATATATATATAGTCAAAACCTCTTGCTCAAATATTAGAAGAGTTTACTTCTGACCTTCTGTTATTGTCCACATTAAATAATGTTTATGACGTGAAAATTTGCTCTTAATTTCACTGGGAACATTCTATATAAAATACCACAATTTTCTCTTAAAATCTGGAAAACTATTATCTTCTTTATTAAAGAATATACACCAACACAAGTGTACAGCTATTAATGAGAAAGCTCAATACAGTGACATTGGCAGATCAACTACATTTTGGTTTCTACCATCTGGAGAGATAAAAGCTGCCCCAAGTTTCGAAACAAAATTTATACTATGTACATGTGCCGATAATATTTTATACTTTAAAATATACATTTACAGAAATATAATGCTGTCATATGGAGCCATTGCAGTGTTGTTAAACATGTATCCAGCAAAATGTTAATTGATCTCACAAATAAATTGGCATTTACACTCATGAAGTATAATCTATGAAATATGACAAAACTATCAAATAAATCTTCTCTTTAAAGTTGATTTATTTACACAACTTCATAATCAATAACCTCAACATGTAGCATACACATTTTTGTAACACAAGGGCATCTTAAACAATGTTTGAAATAATTCAATATTAACAATTCACTGATAATAAAATACAATACTATATTTAATACAAAATAAAATATAAATATAGCATGCATTACGAAAAAATTCTTAGAATAAAAAAAAATAAAGGAAAACAGGGGTGCCAAAAATACTTAACCACAAAACTTATCAAAGTAAACTTGTAACCAGACTATCCCATAGACAGTGACATATCATTTTGGAAGGGTTCCCAGTTTCTTTGGAGCCATTATGAAAGAAAAGGCCCTAGGATCAGTCAGAATTAATAACAGGTCCCTTGATGTTGCCCCCTGCCTCTAGCACTTTGGGTGTAGAAGTGACAATGTTGATATATAACTTCCACAAAGAGGATTATAAACACATACAGGGATAATTCCTAGATCTAATCTGAAGAGTTTATATCTGTGATTTTCACAAATGAACAGGAGAGAATGATCAAAATACATGACTATTGTTGGACAGTAATTCTGATAGTTACCAGCAGTCTAATTCATTGCTTTTTTCATTTCTCTTATTACCAACAATACTTCTTCAAAGCAAAGATAAATGAGTGGGAATAATTAGCTTGATTGATGTGTCTGCCTTCTCACTTTATTCTAAATAGCAAAAGATCTGTTCTAAATAGTATATAGAACAGTTATTGTAATGTGTTATCCATATTAAAGTTATTATTTTTATTAGGATCCATATTAAAGTTATTACTTTTATAAGGATTATTGTTGTTGTTGTTGTTATTTTTATTACTGTAGTAGTAGTAGTAGTAGTAGTAGTAGTAGTAGTAGTAGTAGTAGTAGTAGTATTGTTGTTGTTATTATAGTGGTCAGGAAGAGAGAAAATTTCCACAACAGTATTTGTTCTCATGTCAAACCAAGTCAATATTTAAAATATTGTAGCATGATACCTTATCAACATCCCCCCCCCACATCCCTTCCATTGCCCCCTCCAATTACTAATCTATACCCCCTTTGGGGTTACTCAGTAAGGAACCAGATGCAAATGCCAGTATACATGCATTTCTCCACAGGGTTGTTTGTTTCATCAATTAACAAGTCGTTAATTATCAAAACATTTCATTCCTTTCACTGGACATGTCAGTGCCAAGCCTGGTGTGGTCAATGTTCAGCAGCAGAAAGCAAATGCTGCAGTGGAAAAACATTTTTTGGTGTAATTTTACTGTCTCAAGTGACCAAAGGAGATTAAGCATGTAAACAAAGTTTTGGAGACAATACTTAAGTCTTGAAATTATAACTCAGCTTCCCACCCCACCACCCGGACATATTTTAAACTTTTTATCCCTGAACTTTTATTACAATTATATCTCCCCATAGTAACAAAGGCAGTACTAATATTGATAGGATTTATTTTAACTCGGCTTTTAAGACATAAAACTTTGAAAGTCTCAAGCATTTCACGGATTTACAAAGCGTGTAATATTGATACTATTTATTTTTTTAAATTTACCGAGTGCTGGATTTATGAAGGACATGCAGTTGTGGGATCAGCTCAAACTGCTATTTGAAAGAAGAAAAAAAACTGCTGAAAATGCCCCAAAATCTTGCCTCACATTTTCAAATCTTATTTTTATTTCTTTATTTAATCCATCTAATATTAGGAAAGTCCTATTTCACCCAACCCGTTTTATTTTCATCAAAAGTCCAAAGCCTGGAGTTTTAAGTCTGTTTCCAGTCCCAGACTTCAAACTGACATGCATTTACTTTACATGGAATGAGCCTGTCTTCGTGTTGATGGTTTTTTTTAATAATGGTAAACAGTTTTAAATTTTAAATGTTTATATGCCAGTTTCTTAAAACAAAAGTCTGGTGAAAATTTAAAGTCTATTTTACATACTGATTTCTTACATGTGTTTAAAAATCTTCAAACTAAACAAAATTGTATTTTATGACATATTAGTAAACTAGACAAGATGGGATGGAAAGGTTTCTTCAATTATTTTTTTTTCTTGTAAATATTGCCTTCTATCAGCAGCATAAAGCTAGTTGAGTTCTGGCATGCAAAAAGCACACTGACTTTTAGATGCATATTCTGCAATCAGCATGAGGCAGCTGCAGCCTCTTCAATTATTTATTAATGACTTATACCCCCCCCCCAAACTGCAACACAGATACACATCTTGCTTGACAGGATCACAAAATTACCTGTTACAGCCTTGAGTTGCCACAAGAAATGTGGATTGATTTTTATCTACTAGTACTAGGTTAATAAAATCAATACCTGAAAGTAATTTATCCATTTGATTTACACTGGTGCAAAGTCAAGTTTTCACGTGACTTGAGAACCAAACACAGCAGTGCCAATTTGGGTATTTTTGCTTTTCCTTTTAAATACCGTTTTGCTTATTATCTTCCACTTGAATTTAAAACTCCAAATTTAAAACTTCCTGCTGCAGATAATCATTATTTCAAACTAATCATGAATTGATTTTTTTATATTTCCTCAATCCGTTAAAAAAGCAAAATATTTTACAACCCATAAAATTATTTAAACAGAAATATTTTCTGGGAGGGGAGGGGGTAATTTTTTAAAATTAATTTATTACATTATGGGTTTTGCATTACCCAAGGACACATTCGAGCGGCCGACCCGAGGGCTGGGGTATTGTGGATATCAGACATCTCTATCTCTCTCTCTCTCTCTCTCTCTCTCTCTCTCACACACACACACACACACACACATACACAATACTGGCAGTGGTGGTAATGTCAGAAAAGAGAAAGGAAAGAAAGAAAATTTAAAAAAAAAACAGATCTACAAGAAGCAAGTTGAGGGTCTATGTGGACGTCGAACTCGCAAACATTTGATTAGTGTCCGGCGCTCAACAAACTCGGCTACCGCATCAAAACAATATAATGAATGAACCTTCAGCAAGGGATGAATACAAATTGTCCCCTTAATAGTTTTTTTTTTTTTAAAGTTTATTTTACTATCGGCGAAAGTGTGTACATATATACTGAACTACATGCTAGAGAGTGGTATTAGTACTTCACTAAAATCTGTAAAACGTTACAAGTTTGTCCCACTAATAAATCTGTTCCAGATACTACAGCCAGGGCTGTGCAGCCTGAAATTTCTCCAAGCCTTTGTATTCTCTCCGATTGGGTGATTAGTAATTTAATGGTGCCTTTTATTTTGTGTATTTATTTACTAGACGTCTGAGAAATGGCAGATCTTTTCTAAAATTTTCCACCTCGATAAACACAATAGTTACGGTAGAAAGACAGATTACACGCGAGACTGAGCAAGACAAAATGTCAACAAAAATCAAATTTCAAGTTAGATTGTGGCGCGGGGGGGGGGGGGGAGTGGGGTAAGTAAGGGAGTGGTAGCATGGCAACTGTCGAAAGATCACCGCTGGACGTCTGATATTTGTCTCTGTTGTTTACCTTTTACCTTTTATTCTTCCTGTGAAGCAATACTTTCGCGTACACAGTGAAATTGTATTGACAGAGAAGCAAAGCTATTCAGAAGAACGCAGAAAATAGTAAAATAACACTAAATACAGATACGAATGTTTTCGTTTATGTTTATTTTCTTTCTCATACTTTTTTATCTTTATTTGCAAATTTCTAATGTTTCTATTCTCTATTGTTAAAATTTCAAAAGCACATGGTACATGCAAGTCTGAATGTATTCTTAGAGCATCAGTTTGGTCTTGTTACTTCTGTTGCTTTCTTTTGTTTTAAGTTTTGTTGTTGTAATTAATAATGCAAAAGACTTTTCCCATGACAGAACGTGAACAAACATGAATAACTTGCTTCAACAATGATTGTTATTTTGGGTTTTAATAAAATTGTTAGATTTTTTTATAGTAGCCCTTTAAATATTTATAACACAATAATAACATTTATCCGCCGTAATTCTAGTCGGAATAGACCACATACTCTGATTTCAACGATTTTACACATTTCAAAAAACTATTCGTACCAGCGGAATAAGTTGTGATGTCAAGTCGTCCCACCAATATTAATAACGTTTCTTGAATCAGGTTAGTGTCTGTCCGTTATCTCCAAAGGAAATTTATTAAGTTTACTATATACATTCAAAATTAATACCCTATCCATAAATTGTGGCAACATTTCGTAATACAATTCACATTATAATTAATTAACTATGCAACAACTAATAATACTGTCATCCTAATGAGACGGTCTAATTAATTCATTTAAAAAGGGTCGTGATAAAAAAAAATCATAGTGCAAGTTTCAGAAATAAACAGTATGCTCACAAACTTACCCAACTCCAAAGCTGTCACCCCTATTCCAAAATCCAAAACCAGAAACAACGCTACGATTACAATGACAGCAGCATCTGCATCAGGCATCTTTCTATTAGCCTTCCTGCAACAACACATTGATGCCTGTCCTTTATCACAACTCGACAGTGGCACAGTATATAGTACATCCATACCCACTGAATGTTACATCCCAAATTTATCCTTTAACCTGCATCAATAATCCAGCGTGGTTAGTCGGAAATCTCCACAATTCCCCGTCAGCGAGTCTTTTTATGGAAAAGAAAACCAAAATGTAATTTTTTTTTTTACAAAGATCCGCTTTGCATTCTTACTCGCTCAACCCACAACCACACACTGAAATAGACACGAGTTCCATCAATACTTCAAATCATTATTCGGAATCGGACCAAACCATTTTTACAATAGGGGAGACCAGGTAATATGCTGCCTCCAGGCAGTTCCACGCATTGACAATGCTACACATAGACTCTAAGGTTGCGATTCGATCATGCAACGTAAGATAAAAATAGACTCCACTAGCGTATTTATTTATATAATTAAATCAATTCGTCTTGGAATAATAGAAGTGCATACGCTGTATAGTGAAGGACTATCAGAGACATGTGAGTGGGAAATAATGTATATATATATATATATATATATATATATATATATATATATATATATATATATATATATATATATATATATATATATATATATATATATATATAACAGTACACAATGCTCACTCAAGTGTGACCAACTTGTGTTAAACATTATCCAACTTTAACCCTGGGCCACCTTTCCGACAATAAATCAATTGTGCGTTTTATACCGTACACACCCAAAATAAATATAATAATATTTTAGATACAATCGACCCTGATCTTGCATTTTAAGTTGTTTTTATGAACGTCAATCATTGTCCATTGCCCGTTCCAATTGTGTATTTTCAGCATGCAGGTGAGATTTTTCTCTGGCACGTTCCAACAACAGTAACATTGGGTTCACCGTGTTGAAATTGTGATCGTCTTAAAATTCGGCGTACTGGTAAAATATGAATAATGCATCGGGGTAAATTTATCTAGCTAAATCGGACAAAGGAAGTGAATTTGACGTTTGGGGAAGGAAAAGGAAGTTATAAAATTATTTCTAAGTGGTTGGCTAAAGAACGTCTTTAATCTTTTATGCTAGTATTATATTACAGCAGCAATTATTATTATTGTTATTAATATTATTTTTATTAACAGTAGTATAATTATTATTATTAACAGTTTGAATGTATCTGGCGAGGTGAGTGGGGGTGGGGGCTTACAAAAGTGGAGGGGGGTGGTAACGCCATTTCGCATGGCGGACAGTATAAACTAGTGAAGAAGAACCACATACCAAGCCTGGTTGAGTCGAGAAACGAACGCACGCCAAAAGGGGAGAGATGTGTTTGTGAAATGTAAAACCCTAGCGTCTTAGATCACGATCACTATGTTGTAAATAATATTGGGAGATCGGCATACATTGATACTCTTCAGCCACACTGCCCAGTTTCCCTAACGCGAATATATTAGATTTCATCTGATTGGTTGATAAAATTAGCGATTATAGTAATAAACTTAGGTCACAAGAACATGACCCATTAGAGGCCGCTGTCAAATCTCCCCGCAGGACAGTTTGGTCCTCTAAAGTTGTCATCTCACAAACAAAAATGATTTCCCAGTATTATTTACAACATATCTCATATGTCTAAATCGGGGAAGAGCTATATACATGCAATAAAATTGGTTCTTCAATGTTATAATGTTGTGATCTATACACACACATATACATAAACGTAACTATAAAATAATATAAATTGAAACAAAAAGAATCAGGAAACCTGGAGCTTTGCCCAAATATAAATGAATTGAAAAATACAATTTCTTTGGATGCCAAAGTTCACAAGGGCAGCATCAGTACTCAGATTGTTAGTACTTGTACCAATGTCCACGACCTTGGTAGAAACAGCAATGGTCATTAAGATGGTCGTTAAAAGAGCACCAAGTCGCTGCGTGATCTAAGACGCTATGCTTTTACATTTCACTAACGCATCTCACCCCTGTTGGCGTGAGTTCGTGTCTCGACTCAACCAGGCTTGGCATTTGGTTCTTCCTTCACTAGTTTATACTGGCCGCCATGCGAAATGGCGCTATCCCACCCACCCACCCACTCCACTTTTAAAAAAGAATTCAACTGCTCTGCTGAAAATCGAATGCTGATTCGCAATCTTGAAAAGAAATACACGTACTTAACACACTAAACATACACTTGTAAATAACTAATTGCAAAGATATTTTGAAATAATGCCTTCTTTCGAAATTTTTCCAGAAGTTGCATGTGGCTAGAACGTGTTTCACAACATTCCGTTTGTCTGTCATCTTGGCACACATGACAAATGTCATACATGTAATTAAACATTGAAAAATATGATTATACTTGTATTATTCGAAATTAAATTGTGACAAATGCATCTAGTGTGTATTTTTTTTTAATTCTACATAAAAAAAAACTGCAAACGTGTATTTAATATAATTAAATTCATGATATAGGTATTCGGGAATTGCCGTACATTCTGACGGAAACTACCGAAGGATCGGTCCTGTGAAAAAGTATCGTAGTTCTACCACCGGAAAGAAACTCACCGACAAACCAGTATATCGGTAATATCGCGTACTTATACTGCCATGTCATTCATTAAAACGCGGTCTCAGTATAAGGTGGTATACTGTGTGGCTCACATGGACAGCATTCATTAAAACGCGGTCTCAGTATAAGGTGGTATACTGTGTGGCTCACATGGACAGCATTCATTAAAACTCGGTCTCAGTATAAGGCGGTATACTGTGTGGCTCACATGGACAGCATTATAATGTGGGAATATTGTATCGTGTACTTAATTATAAGGCAATATCGCTAAAGCAATATACTGTGACTCATGGACATTGTTATAATGAGGGAATACACTGCTTTTTCGGGTTCGAAATGTAAATAACTCTCCGGCTAGTCGCAAAATGCAGCTGATGGAGGCAGGAGCCTGCAGCGTTTGTGTCGTTTGCGTGTCAGATTCGAGATGGAAAGGGTTCGGCCCAGGTTCGGTACCGTGGGGAGTCTCTTTTGCCTCGGCACGTTATAACCTATCTGTGTTGCTGTACCGTTGAACCAAAACAGTCAAACAAAATTAGTTTTCATACAAGTTGTATTTAAAACTGAAGCTATCTTACTTGTCTCACCCTAGTATGTACTAGTACAGCACCATAACGTCCTTTGTGACAGTGATATCATAAATGATCAACTGTACTAACTTAACCTAAAGTATCCAGTTTACATGGACCCACCCAGAAAAAGTGTTTTATGAATGAGGCAGGTTTTCTCAGTGCAAATCTGATCATAATCCATACGGAGCAGAAATACCAGAGATAACTCAATATAAAGGAGCGATGATGCATAAGAGATAATAATAATAATAATAATAATAATAATAATAATAATAATAATAATAATAATAATGAGGAGGAGGAGGAGGAGGATGATGATGATGAGGATGATAATAATAATAATAATAATAATAATAATAATAATAATAATAATAATAATAGTAATAATAATAACAACAACAACAGCCGGTACTGGATGATACGAAAAATATCAGGAGGTCGAGCTTTGGAGTGACACATACATTATAATAAACATTTTTGAAATTATGAGAGAAACAGATGAATGCAAAGAGCAATGGCCTCTTTATTGTAATAATATCATTATATATGTCTCTATGTTATAGGTGTTTTCTAATATATATATATATATATATATATATATATATATATATATATATAAGCTGCAATGACGTTGACAATGCGTGCAGATGGTGATAATAATTTTCGTGACCAAACTCTTCATTATGTAAACGAATATTCTTGAGCTACCATATTTTTATTATTATTTTTATTATTATTATTATTATTATTATTATTATTATTATTATTATTATTATTATTACAACATCAACACCATTATCATCATCTTAGTTATCATTACCGTCATCAATGATTCACGGTAGGGTTAGTGTTGGCACTATTTGTTGGTTGGTTGGCTGGTTTTTATGGCACACTAAATACATCATTGGCTTTAGCATGTCCAGGAAACAAAACCTTCTGTGCTTTCCCAAGTTAGCAATGATATTGCATTAAAGAGCAGTAATGGTGATTTTGGCACCGATAACATTTATAACAAAACTTACAGTATGAAATATGTAGTAACATACCTTACAGCAAATTTCTGAGAAGCAGGCGACTCGAAGTGCGTATGCTTTTGCCATCTGTTTAAATAACTTACTCACATGTAATATCTTCTTTTCAGTAAATGCTCTTACTCGACAGAATGATGCTATAAATGTAATAAGATGATTATCGCGACGATGACGAAGATGCTCTTGAAAGTTCACAAAAATGTGATAACAAATAAAAAGTACTTTATGTTACTTTTTTTCTCTCTCTCTCATTGACAACAATAACATCTAAAACAATATGATACCAATAGTATCGTCCTTATCATATTTTGATCCGGGGCCCTTTTGTGGCTTGGTGGTTTAAAGCGCTCACCATTACGGATCATTGCGATCTCACCTCTGTCTGCGTGAGTTCGAGTCTGGGGTTCGGATAAAGTGGGCATGTGAGAAAACTTGTATAGCCTATCTTATGCTGATAATTGGCGTTAAGCCCTACAGCAACAACAAGAACAACATATCCTGATCACTATAATTGTCACCTTGGTAGTGATGGTGCTGGTAGTAGTATTGGTAGTAAGCGGTACAGTACGTACTTGCTTATATATGTAGACTTGCATATATACCGAGAGTTAGAACTAATCTGTAAAATGAATAACATGAACCCTGATCTGCCGGCGCATTAAACGACCACAATCCTGGCTCTGTGTTGTTTTTAGATGGGCTGAACCAAGAAACAAGTGTGTACTGTTATATGAGTAATGTCGGCACAGATATGACACAAGTACCTCCCAAAAAATGTGGAGTATAAATTCTGTTGTTACAAGTATCTCACAGCAAATTCTTTCAGAAGCATGCTAACGTCTGAAGACTAATTGTTTTTCCATCTGTTCCTAGCTAGAGCCCACGCAATAGTTGCTTATTTGCAACAAATCCATATATCAAGTGGAAATAATGCTAACATGTACGCAGTTGATGATGATGATGACGATTATGATGACAAAGGTAACGACAATAATGATATAAAAAAAAATATATGTATGGTATGGATGGAAATAGTGGTGATAAAAAAATGTGCACTGCTAGCCTAAATAGTTTTTAAATGACACAAGTACAATAAAGGATGAAGATGACATATTTCTAAAATTAATGCCATTTCATAACTAAATTCTATAACATAACAGAATGACCATTTATTTTTCAGGGTGGGTAGGAGTATGAGATTTTCTTTCCAGCCGATATTTTTTCTCTCCCTTGTACCTCCAGATAATTAATTTTATCCAGCTAATATAATAGATACAACAGGCTTGATTGTGCCATAAGTTACATCAATAATAATTTTTGTTCAAACTACTTGAGAGCTTGATGTTCTTCTTCTTCAATCCCAAACGCACCACACACCCGGCCAAAATGCAATGGTCGGGCCCTAAATGTATCGATGAATTCTGTGCCGATGATACTCTTACTGCAAGAGATGCAGCTGCTCCAGCTAATTTTAACAGTACACGATCTACAAGAATTACAAAAATACCGTGAATTTTCGTTTTGCTAACCTGGCATGTTTTCTGCGCATAACCAAACGTGAATATACAAATACTAAGTACATTTTTTTTCTTTAATTCAACATATTGCCTTGATGGAGGGAAATCCGTTGTGCCCTTCATCACAAGAAAAGCTAACAATTTTACTGTGCAAGTAAAAATAAGAAAAAATTACGGTTTTGTGAAATGTATTGAAAATATTTGTTCCAGGTAAGTGGACCATTTTAAACCTTTTGCATTTTTGTGCTATAGTTCACACATAATGTAAAGGGGGATCATGTCTGACATATCACAAGCTTAAATGAACGTACGATATTAGTCTTTACAACAGCCGTGATCACCTGACTCTCTGACTTCTATCGCTATGCAATGCAAAATCAAACCAGATCCTGTGGAAGAACAACGATGCCAAATGAAAACGAAGCCCCTCCCCCCCCCCCCCCATTTTGTAAGTTTTTAATTTTATTTTTTATTTTAAAAATTCAACAAATTGAGGTGCTAGGTGGCGTTACGATTGTTAACTAAACCTAACATAAAATTCATAATAAAAACAAGACGGGTGAAATCAATCAGTCAAAGACATTTCGATTCTGTTTTCGTTTTGGTTTGACCGAAAAGACCGAAGTGGATCCAATTGAACTGATAAGATCAAGAGGGATAAAGAAATGCAATCTAGCTGTACTTTGAACCAAACGTTAATTCAACGAAAATGTTTTAACAAAGCTGGGTAGGGTTTTAAGAAGCTCACGTGGTAGATCGTTAGACTCGTAGTCCAAAAGGTAGCTGGTTCGAACCCCAAACTTGGGAAGGCGCTTAGCTTCCATTTCATTGGCATGATATAAACAATCATATGCCAAAAGATGGTAAAATAAACTCGGAATGATTTAAATATTGTACATTTCACCAACCCAAATTTAAATTCGATTTTCTAAATGTGAAGACAGTTTCCCATTTAACCGATATTATCCCTTTATTCCCTATATTCTGTTTTGTCCATAAGGATTTGTTATAGAATGTTTTGCGCTAAGCGAAAATGAGAGACAGCGACAAAGAATTATGGAGGCATATATATGGAAATTTTGGTCTCTCGTCTCCATTTCGAGGATCGAAACTCCTTTAAACTGCAAAATATTTTTTATAACAAGAAGAAGAAAAAAATGTATATTCACAGGGAATTATATGAACACTAGAGTAGAACGGCATGCCTATCTTCATATTTCTCTACTTTAAAAAATATTCACCGACCAAATGTACATTTCTATTTTTGTAATGTACATCAAAATGTATAAAAAGGATAAAATTGCACATATTCTTGGTCTATACACGGAACCAGTGATGCTACCTTTGCACACTATTCAAGGCATACTCATCCTCGCCTCGCGCGTGACACGAAAACTTTTCAACAGCACAGTCTAAATATAATTAATTAATAATAATTATGGGGGGGGGGGGCGTGTGTGAGTGTGATTTGGATCTTCAACCGAGCTTTAACATTTTTTTTTTCATATCGCTACGATGTTCGCGGTGTGGCAGTTTATAATGATGTCTATCACTGGGCCATCATGCCGAAGGTATGCAGCACGATGTCCCACCCAGTCAGATTTTCCTGACACCAGTCCGACCAGTCCTAACACTAATGTCTTTGGTATGACTCGGCCAAGGTTCGAACCCGCGACCGAGGCGAACGCTCTAAATCAAAGGTTTCAACCGCATGAGGGCATTTTCGATGGCCCAAGGGCCATACCACCTTTGTTATCTCTCATGACACCTTGTAACGCCAATCATTTTGCAATCGACATGATTCGGCTTTGATGGTGGCCGGCGGCCTGCTGGCAGCATGTTTGAGACCTCTGCTCTAAATTAATTAATAATAAATTGGGGTTTGGACTTGTCATTAAAATATAAAGAGAAACATGTACAGCGTTAATGCATGACACTACATGTATATGGAATTTAGAGTCATGAACAATTTACAAAATGGTCATAGAAAAGAGAAGGAACTAAAACAATAAAATCTTTTCAGATTACAAAGTGCACCATAAAGCGGCATTCAATCCCCGTCTTCCTCGCCATATATTTTAAATATCGGGGGGGGGGGGGGGGCGGAGTGCGACTTTTTGAAAAGTTAAACGACACCTACCACGATGAATACTGCCACGCCATCCCCACTTCACACGTCCTCATACTACAACACATTCTTCACTCAAACAAAGGATGTTGCCTCCCAAATATAAAACCTAAAATTAAAAGCGGATTTGAATCTATGAATTCCTTCAAACGTTATTGAGCTGAAAATCTATCTAAGAGCAAAGTCCTGCCTCATACAGGGTGAATAAGGCCATAAAAGTAAAAATAATAATAAGCATTAGTGTTGACCTCAAGTCTTCTTAACACAAAGGTCAAAGCATTGTACAAAATTTGATTTCAATCCTTGAAGTTTTTGAAATGGTACAGACCATAAGCGTAGTTGAACGACTTTTGTTATAGGTAAAGCAGGGATATATCTGTATAAAATTGGAGGGGGAGGGCACAAACGTTCATAGGTCTTAGATATGCCCTGGGGTGGACGTTCTCCTCATGTTTGTTGGTTTGTCTGTTTTAACGGCAAGTTCAACACATGGCTGGATGTACCGTGCCGAGGAAGTGAAAGCTAATCGCCTTTGTCAAGGTCACGCCGAAGCAGCCGACCCGGGCTGGGCTGGTCTGGATGGGTATTTAGCCTTGGACCCGTGTGTTATGAGTTCAACGCTTAACCAAGTGAGCTACCACGGCTTCTGTTTATATGTACCATTCACGTGCATAAACGTGTTAAAAATGCATACATATTGTCATACACATGGAACGAATGATGCAGCAAATGCCTGCACACATATCAAGACATATTCACGGCCACTTCTGGGTGCCATTAAAAACCTTTTACCACTTTAAAATCATACATATATCCAGCATTTATGTCAGGTAAATGACACTATATCTAGCCAGGAAAAGATAAAGATCGTGTACTGTCAATACTTTCGTGTGTTTTAATATAATCTATAATCTTTTAATCTCGACTTATCTTGCGAATAAAGCTCGCTCTTTTTTCATTTATCGTTTTCCAGCAGTTGTAAACCACGTTGATAGAATCTTTCTTACATGGTTACAACACGCTATGAATACACAATACAAATAAAACAGAAAACACGTTGGCTTGCGTTTTTCCTAAGAATAAAAGGTGAACTAAGGATAAATTTGACATGCCATAAACCATAGCTAGAGTGACAAAATATGTAATAGGACATATCATTACCAATATTCTCTCATAGGCGTGTGTGTGTCTGAGTGTGTGTCTGTGTGTGTGTGTGCGTTCGCGCGCGCGTGTGTGATCTGGATTTTTTAAACGTCGATTTAACAATTTTTCAGTCATATCGCTTCAGTATCTGTTTTGTGTCAGTTTTTAGTGAAGTCTAGCATCATGCCGTGGACAACTATTAACAACTCCCTCGGACGCTTTAAACCAGTGCTGTCTAACCTTTTTGACACCCCATGGGTCACTGAATGTTTTTTTTTTCTTCTTGAAGCCGAAGGCATCAGAAATAATGTTAAATACAACGACTAAAAAAAAATATTCATTATTGTTTACCTGGTTAAGAAGATATACTATGAAAGTAGGTCATGGACTTTTTTTACATAAATGCACAAAAAAAAATTAAAATATTTATGATACTACATAGGAACATGTACAGGTTATCTGCATTTGCATGTAAACATGTACAGTATGTTGAATTTATCAAACTCAAATGGTTTTTGCCTAATCGTACTAACATGTTTTTTTTATCCAAAAGTATAAAAACACGAAGTTAACAAATGTGTCTGAAATGCCATGAAAATCTAATCCGGCTATCTACGATAAATATCATTTGTCCAATCAGACAGTTGTTTTTAAACAAAATCCTGATAGCAATGTTTGGTAAACAAAAAAGAAGTCTTTTTACACAAAGTTACAAAAAAAAGTAATTCAAATAATCCAATTAAACAGCCTGTGTTTACGTCAATTTGTTTTCTTAATTGTCCCAGAAAGTATCTTTTTATGATCAAAAGAGTCCCAAAACGAATGGGAAACAAAACGTGCATACGAATATGTCAGACATCATTTGCCTATGTTGGCTGGCTTTGCGCCATCGGGCTTACGAGCTTCTCTGAAACAGAGAGGTGGATATTAGGAACAAGTAGATGGACGTCTGAATGACAGCCAGAACTAAATCCTATGATGGGTATACAATTCACGATATTTCTGTAATTTTATTATTACTACGTGTACTACAGAATATTGATGTTTGCGATAATGGTAATGTCAAATACAGCCTTGATCCGTTGGACTCACGAAGATGATGTTGACAATGGCGATTATGGTGATGCCAAGAGTAACAACGAGGCGGTATATGATACTGATTATTACCTATAATGTAATAGAGTTATTAGAGTAATTATAAAATGTTTCAAAAAAAATTTCTTTTATGTTTTTTCTTCTTCTTCTTGTCTCTCTTTTGACATGCCCATTTTACAGTCCATACCTACTATGGTGGTTTCGTAGATTAAACTTAATGAAAGAAGAAAGCAGCCAATGGCAGTATGGTCTGATTGCAAACAGCCAATGGCATTAAGATCTGATTGCAAACAGCCAATGGCATTAAATTCTGATTGCAAACAGCCAATGGCATTAAATTCTGATTGCAAACAGCCAATGACATTAAATTCTGATTGCAAACAGCCAATGGCATTAAATTCTGATTGCAAACAGCCAATGGCATTAAATTCTGATTGCAAACAGCCAATGACATTAAATTCTGATTGCAAACAGCGAATGGCACTATAGTCTACTTGCCTAACGGCAGTAAGGTCTCATTGTAAACAGAAGATCATGAATACTGTAAATTCAGTTTTTATCATGGTCTACCAAAGTTTGTTGATTTTTGTTCATCTGAAACACGTACTGACACATACACATATAAAGTCACGTGACTTATCTGCTACAACGTCTGAGCAAATGACCTAGACCAGTTCGATGTGAACGACCACTAGTTCTGATTTTCATGTTATTTCAGGTTCATGTAGTAAATATCTGCTATGAATAGAGAACTTTGAATTAGTATGATAATTATTTGTAAGTTCTCTGAATTTACCTAGAAGTGCTCTTACAATAATGCCCAAGACGTTGCAATTCGTAAAGGCCTTTTGCTATAAGAGGTTGCAATAATTTTGAATGTTTAGCGTTCACATGACATCTTTTAGTTTTCATGTTACCTATTTGCAAGTACTCTAAAGAGACCCAATGTGCTACGTGTATGAATTATGTGCCAGCACCACGTGATACTTTTGTAGCGCTAAACGTTTTATGAGCACACACTGCGACAACAAATTCCGCAAATATGATTATACTTACTGCCTATTTATTGTGCAAGTTTGCGTTATCAAGTGTGGGGAATTAGTAATATTATTCTGACATGTGTAATGATAACACGAGTCTGCAATAAACAAGACTCCTGCATGGCGGTGGTATGCTGGGTGTGAAATTAAGAATACTAATGATGTCAGATGGAGGCGTTTGCACACCTACCCATACCACCAAGTTCCCAACCTACAGTCAACAGTATTTTTTAAATTTAGAAACAAATTTGCGCAAGAACATGTCGACATGAAATTTGATGGAAAAAGGTGCACCCTCATTAATTACACATATATTTCTTGAATACGTAATTTATAACACATTATAACAACATGTACGATTTACCCTTAGTAGCCCCTATGTTTGAATGAGCTGGCTCCATTGATGCATCGGTTGTGGCCCAAAGAAACTCAGTGACCTTGGATGCATAGGTAGAGACAAACCCTTCCAACGCCAGCACTGATAATTGACCTTGGAACTCCATGGCGTGAAGAGAGTGTGGTACCGTATACAATGCAGACCCTTATATTTGATTTCTCTAAAATCTATATTTTCAATCAAATGACCAATATGCTCTAATATGTATTTAAATTTAATGGGAATACTTATGAAAAGTATCATACGGAAAACTTTTTATTTAATACAAAAATGGTAGACGCAGCCGCCTCGCTTGGCGCTTAGCATTAAGAGGCTAGTGTTAGGACTGGTAGACCTGGTGTCAAATTAATGTTGCCGGTTGGGACGTGATGCTGGACATCACAAAATACAACATACTACACTGCATAAATCGTAGCGATAAGACTGTAAAATTGTTAAAGCCACGTTATAAATCCACATCAGATGCACACACAGTAAAACAAAATACGTATATATATTTTTAATCGTTTCTACGAAGTACATTTTGTGCATGCTTTTCGTTATTTTATTCATTCGAAATATATAGTAATCTAAAGGAAAATTTTCAGAATTACAGGAATTGTGTTCAATAGGGCAACAAATAATTTCCGTTGCTCTAGAGTTAATCATTCTACATATAAGAGGGACCATTCGATTTTCGGCGAGTGGTGGGTTGACTTTGCTATTTTGTTTTTGCAAATAATTTATACGATACATACAATAGCTTGTTTTGCTGCAAATAAGGGCGAGGAGAACACACAATTTTTTTATATTCTTTTCATTATTGATTGCTAGTGATTACATATTGCTAATAATTGTACTTCTAAACTAGAACATACAAAACCCGAATAAAAATTAAATTAAAAAAAAAATTAAAAAAATTAAATTAAAAATTTAAAATTAAAGCGACTAAAATCACATGGATTTAGTAACATTCAACTCAATCATTGTAAGTAGTATTTTCATTTTTCAACAGATTTTACTTGAACCAACAGTAGGTCAAATTCAACGTTCGTGATCGGTAGTCTGATGTGATTCACGGTACGGACATGGTTGACTTTTCTTTTAGTGCCAACGATCTGTCTGTAGTATGCACAGAAACATACAACGTGCATACGAACGCAAAAACGCCTTAATACACGTGCATACTAAAACAAAGACGCCTTACTAATTGGAATAATTACACTATCGGAACAAAATTGCTTTGTTTTAGATTTTGCACGCCAAACGTCAACTAATATCTCTGAATTTATAGAAATTTGACACCATGAAAGCTATCTCAAACCGAATGACATCTCCATAATGCTGTCAATTAGTTCCCTGCTTGTTCGACCCTTAAGGAATCGCGCATCCATCACTAGGACAGGGGTTAATTAATGGATGGCAAGAGCAGAGATTTTTTTCCTCCTTAGTATCGCAGTTTAGTTGAAGATGAAAGACTCTGTTTTGGCCAAAAACTATATTCGTCAACACCAATCAGGTCCAATGAATGAAGGATAAAAACGTAACGATGAAATGAATACCAAAATGAATTAATAAATGATGAATGAAGTGGTAAGTTAAAGCTTTAAGGATAAATAAGTTTCATATGATTGAAGGAACAAATATTGAAACTTGAAAAGATGAGGAAATTTAAAAAAATAATTTAACCGAATATGTCGATCAAACTTGTAGTCTATCGGATTGCATGACAAACATATTTTGTTTTTCACCAGAATTTTTGAAAATATCAATTTTGTTATTGACAAGCTTTCTTTGCGGGGAGTTATCAAGAGAAAATGAAAATGAAGCCTTTGCTATTTTCTCTGTACAATATAATTTAAACGTAGTTGGCCATTACTATTTTTTTGATGTTGCGATTTTTATGGGAAGCGGCTAAACCAAAAATTAGCCCAAGATAAAGAAAAATTGCGCAGACTTTGACCCATTACTGATGATTTTTTTTTTAAATTATAAAATAATTTTTAACAAATTAGCCGGTCTTTTCTTTCCACGTGTTAATTGTTTTTAAATTACTCTCCTCGTTAAAAATATTGAGATGATTCGAATTTTCTTTGTTGTTGTTTTCGTGAACCTTCGAAATAGGTTCTTGACGTAACACTGCCTTTGTAAATAAAAAGAAAACAAGAATACAATTTGTGTTCTCACTTGATTAGAGGATTCTACAGTATAATACAGGCTTCATTTTAATCTCGGCTTCTTGTTGTTTTGTCATTATAAGTTACTGCATTTGTATGGGAAAATATGAACGAGGTTTTTTTTTTCGGATGGAAATAGTGCACATTTCTAAAAGTGCAGTATATCCATCAGACAAAACGAGTTCATATCTTCCCGAGCACGTGAGTGTAATATGAAGTACATTATAAAATTTCTCGAACTTACTCTAAATAATTTGTGGGAATATATATTAGCATGCTGCTTTTATAGACGTGCATTCATTAAGCAACAATAACAATCTATATTTTTTTAAGCATACAAATCGAAGGCCCATAGGGATAAAGGCCGAGTCTGCAATCTCATCGAATGAGTCAATGATAACCTACGAAAGTGTTATACTGCGACAGTCGTACAGCTTCGGAGCTGCTCCAGCGAGATAGGATGAATGTGCATAATTGTAAATCAAGCAAAATTACACCAGTTATTTGGCCAATAGTGTAGTATCAACTTTTGACTCTCCGGTGGGCAGTCAGTGTAGTGGCAGGGTCCAGTTTCCCAGTTTCATAAATTGGCCCCTGGCAAATTTCTTAACTTAAGGGTATGGTGTGAGTTTTTGAGCTACTGTTGTGTAATAATTAAAGATATGGATATATTTGTGAACTAGGTGTTTCAGGCTTGTGTTGTTCTTGAAATTGATGTCAGACATGTACACTTTCCATAGTTACTCTGCAGTATGTTGCTAGTGAAATACCAATAGTCGGCTAGGAAGAAGAGCTAGCCTCCCATAGCAGTAGACACGTGGGTTCAAGGCAAGTTGAGTATCTAAAAAACGGCTTGGATGACAACTTTTATGAATTGCATCAAGCTATTTAGTAGACAATGTTTTTCAAAATTTTCATCCAGGGAAAGGCCTTGCGTTTACACCGTGAGCACCACATGCTGTCAAAAATGGCCTTCGGATGTGAAAAATGCATGTATAAAATAGGGGTTGGGGTACATAAACATTTTATTCTAAGAACTTCATTAGACTTGTCAGGTCAAGTGTGTGATATGATTATGTTACGCTACATAATACCTATCCAGAAATATGGACCTGTTTGACCTCACTCACGTATTATATTTTTAATGAATTTTTATATTAGGCAGATGCATGCGACATTAAATTTGTACATAAAAACTGGACCCTGCCCCCTGAGCCATACAATTTGGAAAGGAGAAAAGTGAATCGTGACATCAAATATGTCATCAAATACATACCTTAGCAAATTCAAAGTGTTCCAGTAAAACCATACCAGTTAAAAATTTCATCCTAGAGATTCTTGTTACAGATGCTAGAAGCAGTGAATGGCACCGTTTTCGGGACCCAAGTAAGGAATTCAGTACAAATATTGCATTGTTGAATGTTTTACTGTTCGTTCAAGAGTGCTAAAAGCTAAAATATTTAATTTGCATACACGTTTATAATGCGCATCACAACAATAGTTTTCCTACAACGGTTTATTCTATAGATGACACGAATGTGAAAGCAAGATTATCGAATTTAAGAAAATTAACATAAGCAAAATATTTTAAATCTTGTGCCGGAGAAATTTCTGTATCATCGTGAATTTGTTCATATCCTCCCGAGTTGTATACTCGCCGTTCTCTTGTCCTATTCAAGGATTACTGATCTGCAAAATGGGGCTGATACAATCTAGCCTCCAAAAACATTGCATAAAAAGAGATTAGATCTATAAAATTATCCTTTATTTATGACCCTAATTCTGAAAATAATGTCCCCTTAATTAGACTTTCTTTATGCCACTTAAGCTGTCTTAAGTGTCGTCTCGGTGAAATACAGTTATGTCTCGATGAAACATTCAACTATCATTGGAGCTGAAGGGCCCAGTCTTGATCGATAAGCTGTAAAGAAGAAAAATAAACATTTTTACTAAATCATTTTTAATAATGCTTTTCCATAATGACAAGTTTCTGAGTGAACTTGGGGATCAAATTTCAATTAGCGAAACATAGATTAGATTTAATGCTTTTCGGACAGGATCTGATAGTATTCTAATGACAGTCATGTTGCGTCGTCTTGGAATCAGGCGCCATATTGGAAAAATAAATTGGGATTACATGTATTAGGTTATTGTAACGTCTCCCTTTCAGTAAGAGGGGTAGTTAATTGGATTTAGCTACGTTATCTAAGGAATGACCTCCCTCGCTATTATAACCTGGTGTGAGTGAAAGATAGACTATCAACAGAGAACTGGACAAGATTATTGAGAAGAAATAATGCAGTACGAGCCCCCACCCCCTTGACAAGAAAATTAACAAATTTATTCCAACAAATTAATAGTGGTAATTTCAACTGAACTTAAATGATACCAATACTATTTAATAGTAGTGTCCAATTTGGATTTATTTCATCATTATAACGAGTGGCGAAAAGAGCACAATGTCCATAACTGATTGCATCACCTTCCTCTCGACCGTGTTCCAACATTTCCTATTTCCTCAAGTCTTCCCTTTCCGACTGTCTCGTCCTTCTTGGACTTCATATATTTTTCTCTGTACTCGTCTCTTCTCCCTTTCCGGACTTGACTCGTGACTTGTCTTTTTTCCCCCCGAATTGTCGAGTCCCCGCTCTCTCAGAAAACTGTTTCCTAAAAAGATAAAATTATCCCTAATTCGCTATATTTACGACATTTTAGATGTATATAAAATTTGTTCGTTTACATGACTCCGAACACTCTAGCCATTCAGACACTGCGTAAAGCCTACCTACGGTAGTTCCTTGCCATAAATTACCACGTGACCTCTCTATCGAAAATTCCAGGTTATTTAAACATTACAAAAGCAAATATAATAGGTAGTTATCGTTAACTCACGATAATCAGTATCGTCCTAACAGAGAAAGGAAATTATTTAATATTTATTCATATAACTGTATACAAGATAATCAGTACCGTCCTAACAGACAAAGGACATTATTGAATATGTATTAATATACTGTATAACTCTTGCATATGATACCATTTGAATCACATGTAATCTATTCTGCTAATGAACTAATAATTGTAAAATTAAAAGATAAATTGCATAGCAACTCTAACATCAACACATTTCCATGCAATTGAATGAGATAAATTGCATAACAACTCTAGCAGCAACACATTCCCATGAAACTGAATAAACGATACATAATATGGAACCTAATCATATCCAATAAGTTGCATGCAACAAACCATAAAAAAATTAGAATGATACGTGAAATTAAAATTGAGTACCTTAGTGCATCCAGCGCTAAACCCTGTCTTTCTCACGTGATATACATCTGGTCCCACCCCTGTTTAATGAGGAAAGCACTATTCTTTTATTAGGCTTCCTCAGAGGCAACATTCTTCCTCTCAGACAATTTCAGCTTAAAGACTTTCGACCAAGGTTATCGTTCCGTTATTTCCAAGACGTATGCCTTAAATTCACCAATCATAAGCAGTGCTTTCTAAAAACAATTCCCAAGACAATTATTTCTTTCGTCACTCAGAATCTCTGAACTACGTTATAGAATTTTCCATTTGAAGAATGATTGTTTAACACGGATTGGAATTTCAGCTGTCTCTTTTTCGAACACGTTTTAAGATATCCCATCATTTTCATTGAATCGGAACAGTGGCCTCTTTGAAGGTTTAATACTGACAATGAAAGAAATTAATAATAAATGTCGAAATGACCCTTGCTAAAAAATTCCCTTGTCTACATATGATAAAATCTTAATCCTCGGTGCATTCAACTTTAAGGTTCACTGCTTTTTCAAAATTCGATACTTGACAGTCATTGAATGTATGGTTTGTTGTGTGGCATTTTCGTCATTACGTATCAAGATCATGCACAGTTTTGACTGTTTTTAAAATGAAATAATTCAACTTTGAGAACACGTACCTGATTTCCATCAGTTCATGTTCAGTCACACAATGATATCAAGGTTGAAGGACAATCTGACTGAGATTAGATCTCCTTGGTGAAGATCTCACAGCGACCGCTCATGGGGTCATGCTCTGCTGGCCTATGTTATTATTATAATCGCTAACTTTTATACCGCCACTAAGATGAAGTCTTATATGTTCGCGTTTGGGAGACTGAGCAGTGAGGCTGAGGAGAATCAATGTGTGCCGAACGATTTTATTCACTTTCAGAATTTTGAAAGCTGCTTATCTATTGGCTAATTCAAAGGTTTCCAGAACATGATCTCTAAGCGGTCACGGTTAAATCTTCACGTAGGACTGTATAGATCTGAATTTAATCAAAGGACAAATGGAAAAGTCAATTTGCATATTTAGGTATGTGTGGATCAAAACAGTTTTTAAATTTCAGATTTATATTTTACTTCATTTATAATTACTTATCAGAATTAGTAGAGACATATTAGGCAGTTTCGAAGTTTGTATTACTAACATCTGTGGAGGGGTGGGTGCATTTCTAATGAATAGAAAGTGTGAGGTGATATTGTAGCTTCATATAATAGCCAATTTGCACCCTACAGATTCACCTCATCCCATTATCTAATCTTTTTAACATTGTTCATCGTTCATTGGTGGGAAACTACGCACGTGCTTTCAACTTAGTAATCATGAAATAATGTCATTTCTTATCTTTGTTCGTATTTCACCAAAGCTTTTTTTCTCAAGACGATCAATGCCACATTTTTTTTCTGATATCGGCATTTGCATACCACAATTTTAGCACACAGGGGTAGAGACTTTTCGATTGAACGAAGTGTATTTAAAAATTTATATTTTATTGCAACTTTTCTGTATTCTATAAACTTGTGAATAAATCTAACTCCGATTGAAAAGCAAAATAAATTTCTGATAAAATGATCTGCAAAATAACGTGCAAAAACGTTGTTAAAAAAGCCAGACATCTGTAGATATATGCGTCTGACCTAACGTTGGTAAATGATGGTATAATAAACAATAGTTTTATTATTATTATTATTATTATTATTATTATTATTATTATTATTATTATTATTATTATTAATTAATTAATTAATACCACTGAAATCTGGACGTTTTTTGATTGCTCTCAGATTGATATCAACGTTGACTTGAATGATATTTTTGGCTATTCTATGTCATATCCTTCAACAGTCAGGCTGTTTCATCGTTTTCAAGATCGCCTCGAATACATGGAAGATAACCGACCGTTGAATGCGATTGTCGAGAGGAAAGTGGCAGCTGCGAAGGGGGTAAAGTGATGAAGTTACACATTGGAAGATATTTCTATTATTATGGGCATAATATCTTCAGAAGTTTTACAATAGATTAAGAAGTCATTATAAGCTTAGAATGGTTTTGGAAAATTGGGTTCAACATTTGTTTACTGGTTGTAAAAGATAGATTCGGGTTGAAATCGCCAGCAGCTACTCAATAAGTATGAAATGAATAACCAGAGGTTTGGATTGTCAAATGTGATGAGACAGGAACTTTCCTTTCTGAAATAGAATGCACGAGACTCAAGAGTTTGTACTAGAGAAGACAAGCAGAGACCAAACATCGTTGGACGTAGTTGGGTTCTCAAGATCGTTTGGTACACATTATTTTTCGATGCAAATAGCCATGTAGTCCAGTACTTTTGCCGGACTGTGAAAGTGTCTCTGGACACTTTTATGCATCGAAATTATTGCCAATAATTTTGAGACTTCCCGAAGGAAGAAGCGTAGCGTTCATACTTTGCCACATCCGTTATAGGACTGATTCTTATAATGTTGGTAGTTGCCACTCAGTATATACATTTTACACAACATACTCTGTACATAGCATTATATGGCAACAGTAGCGCATACCTGCAGACGCGAGCATGTAAACATGAATTACAACAGAGGATAAGGAACGTAATTATGTTGAGAACTAAAAATAATCTTGATTTCTTTTCGTAAAAGATACTATCACATTGACATGATATTAACTGACCAAATTATAACTATACTGTAATTATTATTATTATTATTATTATTATTATTATTATTATTATTATTATTATTATTATTATTATTATCTTTTTTTGCGGAAAAGTTTAAAAATTAGATAATGCAGTTAAGAATCTTTTGAATTTACAGGCATAACGGCTTGACATTTTGCTATACTCGGCCAAGATATCGTGGTACATATGTTGGTCTTCATTCCTTTTAAAAGGTAGAACAAATAAATTATATTATTCGTGTAATATAGTTCTTATATTTCACATGTTACACAGCCACTTGTTCCTTGCTACTCCCTCATAAAGACCCATTTCTGTATTCAGGTTATGTGACATATTATACTTATTTATTACACAGCCACTCGTTCCTTGCTACTCTCTCATAAAGACCTATTTCTGTATTGAAGTTGTTCTTGGTATAATTTTTAAACGAGGCTCATGTATCACACGTAAGTACTGTTCAAAAAGACATATATTATTTACACAAGGACTGATATTCTAGCTTCTTTGATGACGTCAAAGATGGTTGCATATTTGCTTAGTGTACTACAAAACGTTATCTCATATTTCACTGACTTGAATTTCAACATGCGTAGGAATATCATATGTCACAAAAAGTATATTTAACTTGAATTGTCCAAGTGTGCCCAGTACAAGAGTTACCGTTATCAGCATAATAATAATAATAATAATAATAATAATAATAATAATAATAATAATAATAATAATAAAAATAATAATAATAATAATAATAATAATAATAATAATAACAACAATAATAATAATAACAATAATAATAATAATAATAATAATAATAATAATAATAATAATAATAATAATGAGGACTTTGTATAGCGTCTAATCTTTAGAAGCTCTAAGCGCTTTACAACATCTATAATGATATGACTTCAAAAAACAAACAAAAACAAGCACCATGAAATTAGTAAACATAAAAATGCTGAAAATATGTAAGGTAGGACACATTTATTAGGTGTTTAAGTTTGTTCTTGCAGTCGAACAAAATGCGTTTTAAAAGCATTCTTAGAATGGATCACCGTGTCTTTGTGTCTAATTTTACTGAGCAATTCATTCCACGTTGCTGGGAACTGGAATGAAAAAGAATGATGTTCATATGACTGTTTTGATAGTGGGAATAATGAGTATACGATTGTCAGAAGAGGAGCGTAAGTATATTGCTGTTGTGTACACATGGGTGAGGTCAGATAGGTATGCTGGACTGAAGTCCGTCGGTGAAACGTAGCACAGAGAACAAATTGTGTTTTTAACTTTTTGACGTTTCTGGAGTAGATATCGAGACGAACCAGACATACTTTAGTTACAATAGTCCAGTCTTGAAAGTACTATAGAATACACAAGTGTTTTAGTGGTATCAGCTGATAGATATTTGCGAATGGCACTGATGCGTCTCAGCTCAAGATACACAGCCTTGCATATGTTCATAATATGTTGATGCAATGTGATAGTACTGTCAAGAGTAACACCTAGGTTTATAACTGACTGTGAATTTAATTTTGGTGTTGCTGATATTTATTGTTTGGGGTAAAGGATGTGAATGAGAAAGTCTTTGTGTTGTGATCGGAATCGCGTTAGTTTTATCTTGATTCATCTGCAGCGTGTTACACGTCATTCATGATGTCACATCAGAAATGCGCCTCTCTACTCTTTGGATGGTAGCATCAACTTCGGTATATTTGGGTGTCATAAGCGAACAATTGGTGAGACACTGGGTGATGAGCTATATGACACCTGAGAGCGACTGAGAGAAAAGAATGAAGAGAACAGGTCCAATAACAGACTACTGTGCAACACCACAACATTGATCAACTGGGCTGAAGTTTATTCCATTTGCAGATACAAGTTTTGTCCTATTGACTAAGTAGGACTTGAACCACTGTAAGGCTGTATTCTGAATGCCAAATACATGCCAGAGACGGTGAAATAATATATCATGGTCTATTGTGTCGCATGCTGCAGACAAATCAAGGAGGGTGAGGACTGTAATCTTTCCACTATCCAAAGTAGAGGGAATGTCACTAACTACTTTTAGAAGAGTAGTTTCAGTACAGTGGCAAGGGCGATATGTAGACTGTACATTGCTAAAAAGAATGTTTAAATTAAAATGAGATACATGTTGGGTTAGAACAACTTTTTCTAAAAACATTTATGTGAATGGGAGATTAGAAACTGGGCAGTAGTTCTTTAAATCATTATGGTCAAGTGTTGGTTTCCTCAGCAGATGCTTTACAATGGCAGTTTAGAGAGATATTAATAACATCAGTTAGTGAAGGCAATATTGGGTCTAAGCACTCAAGCAGCAGCGATGTTGGAATTGGATCAAGTTCACATGACTTCGGTGCACTCTTCATCACGACTGTCCGTACTAAATCCATAGAGACAGGTAACAAATGCCCATAATGGTTGTCGCTGAAATTCTGTATCGTAACGGTATGGTGAGGACGAGACAATTACAATTGTGTTGTCAAGCGTATCTCTAATGGTGTGTACTTTGTCACGGAAGAAATTGAAAATAGGTCCGGAAGATATGCTGGAGAGAATGTAGTTCGTAAAAGTGTACATTTGTTCTTTGACATTAGTTTTTTTTGTATGTGAGCATCGCTTTTGAACATACATAGTTTAAGTTCTCCAAATCAAACTTTCTCTATTTACCAATATTAAAGTCCAAAATTTGTAAACACAATATTTTTTTTTTAATTTACAGCAATGGGTATAATCCCAGTTCACCATAAAGAATATCCAGTTTAGTAGACTTTCTTCAGCTTTAATAAAATTTTATGAATTTTTTCAACATCTTATCATTATATTATTGTTTCATAACGAAGGATTCGTCCAATGAGTAAATTAAAAAAAACTCTTACATATTTGTCTGTACAAACCATACATAATTTGTGATAAAAGCTGGTCCAATCAGAATGATGGCGTTAAAATTTTATTGTCATATGTCCACAATTCCATTTTCACGTGTTGTATCAAAAATGCTTGTCCTTAAAGTTCCATTTTCTAGGTGGAAATTTGAATGTCATATTCGAGAGTTTAAATTTAACTCGTTCAATCACATTGATTGGGCTGAAAGTTCCATTCCGTATGTTGAGTTTTTAGAACTGTTGAATTACTCAGCGATGGTTGGACATTTTATTGTGCTTGAGAAATTATTTTTATATGGTGAAACATAACATTACACAATATCAAATTCAATTTAATTTAACAATTCAAAATAATACCGAGTATTAAGATACATCATTCGAGTATTCAATAATGAAGCGCCATTACGTTTCATGCATTTACAGTTTGAAACTTACCATTCACAGGTCGATAATTACTATGAAGTTCTTCGGAAAAGGTCTCTCTCATGAACGGATCTCGTTATTTTGTTTTTAAAGGAGCTTGCTTCTCGTTGCTGTGCAATTCAGCAGATGAAATCTAAATACTCGCCATATGAAATGAAACTGTCTTCACAGTTACATTCAACGTGTGAATTACAGATTATCGACATGTGATATTGAAATGTCAGTCACAGCTATGTAATTCAAAATATACACTTGTAAAAAGTCGACATAGGAAATAGAACTTAAAACCACCACTATATAATTCAACATATGAAATCTAAAACTGAACATTTCTCATTGGAAAGGCTTTTGTCCGCTTCGGTGCCTCGTAGATTTTCTCCTTATTTCTCCTCACCACGTGGTTATTGATTGTCTTTTAGACTGAAATAATGTCACACTGATTCGAAACCGTTTTAAAGAACATTTACTCCTCAGACAGTTGTACAGCCATGGTAACACCGCTTAAACAAACAGCGAAAGACTTGGTGGCAGCGCCGGTCACAGAAATTATGACATTCTTGACAAAGCGTGAAGACTAGACTAAATCCGGTTTCTTCTATCATCGCAATTTTGTTCAACACAAGGAATTAATTGCTTCTTCAATGCGAGGTTAACACAGATAACTCTTCAGATAAATTAATAACATACAGAACATACATATTGAACATAAATTAACAGACATCTACCTGTTTAATGTTAGATAAATAAAAACTTTAAAAAAATTATGAATGCCTTCCAAGTTTGATGCATATCGCATTTTCAATGCAACAATGGAAGTCTCATTTACCTGTAAAATACCCTAGGAAAGATAACGAAGCAGACGATATATGTGCAGGTTTTGTCAACAAAACCATGCCTTCCAGACTATATAAAATATCTCAGCGTGCATTTTCAACGCCCCTGAATTGTGTCTGTCTAGGGACACTTCAATAGCAGAAACTCTTGTGTAGACACGAACAAACTAATTTACCATTTTACAGTCGGTCATAAGGTACTGGAATCAAAGACGAAAAGAGTAGCTGTACTTTCTGGTGCACGTGGGAATCTACATATAAACGTTTGACCTATGCAAATATTTTTTAGAAGAAAATACTATTTGAAAAATACTCACGTGACAGTGGTAAAATATTTCCTGCAAAGAACATAAAAAGCATACTAGTGGACAGTAAATGTCATCTCTTAGAACATTATTTATGCATGTGGCTTAAAATTAATGTTGATGATCTTGGTAGGAAACGTGAACACACACACACACACACACGCGCGCGCGCGTCTTTCCCCACAACTACTAACCAATGAAATAACTGCTTATATGTGATTGTGAATCTATAGCCATTGAAAAAGCTCCCACAAAATCACCCAACTGACTATATATATATATATATATATATATATATATATATATATATATATATATATATATATATATATATATATTCATAATCAACTGATTCTACGCCACAGACGTTTCAAACTTTCTTGATAAAAAAATAATTAAAAATTATGTGCTCCTTGAAAAAGTGGTGAAAATCTAATGAACACATGCTCTTTGAAGCAATAGAATTGTTTTTTTTTAAAAGAAATAAAAACAGATAAAGTTAAACCTCCACTTTTACAGCACAGTTATACTTGTGACTAGAAGGAATATATGTTGGTTCAATTTGCTATTATTGATAAAATTTGGATTAAAATCGAGTGTAAAATGTTGCAACACATTTATTTATTTATTTATTTATTTTATTTCATTATTTTTTTTATTTATTTTATTTCATTTATTGCTGTTTAATAGAGATGATTTTTTTAAGCGTGTCTATTATCAAATTATTATTTTATTGGAATCTAAAGATGCGACCAGTCTGCATATGAGGACTGGTTTAGAGATGGGTGGCTTAGAGTAATTTAGCTTTAAAAGAATGTCTCGGGTAAAATGCGAATTTCAGGTTCCCACTGACGATCCGTTTTACCTGAAAATGACATAAAATACAACATCTTGAGGAGGGGATATTATTTCTTTTATACTTATTATTTATTGTATTGGAGTTCTTTTTATCCCGTAGGTACCCAGGTGTTCCATTTCAAAACGTTGTCTCTCTTGTTGTAGAGTCCATACTTTTTGATACCCTTTTAGTTAAAAACCTTAGACAGATAAGCGCCCCCTGGGTTTCCTTTGCAATCGTTAAAACTTCGCGACCAGTCTGGAGACATTTGTCTTGAGAACTCTTCAGATCATGAGATAGACTAAGTCTTTATTGGTCTCGTAAACTGTCTCTCCGAATCAGACGTGTAATAAGTTCCGTCTTGCAAGCACCTGAAATCAAATACAGGATTAGAAAAGTGCTGAAAGGGGATTATTTCAAGTTTGAGCAGATTTTGCTATCAAAAGTAAACAACGATAAGACCTAAGCTTTAATAACATCGGATTTTCTCTGTAAATACTACAAGACAATAAATTACCACCGAACAGTACAATATCTGCGTACTCATCTCTGCATACCACAACACAGCCTAATATCCAGTATAATTACTCTACCTTTAATTGACGTTCCGGTGGCCTAAGTGCTTAGAGCGTCCGCTTCTAATGCGGGTGGTCGCGGGTTCGAACCTCGCTCGAGCCATACCAAAGACTTTTAAAAAAAATATATCGAAACGATGTACCTGATTTTTTTAAAAGCTACGTTAAAAGTCCAACTCACACACATACACACGCGCGTGCGCGCAGATACACAATACATACACACGCGCACACACACTACCTCTATTTGGCTTCTTCCTTTGTTTTACTTTGCTTTATTTCCCAACAATAAAACTACAATCTACAATGATGTTCTTATTAGCATTACTGGACTAAAAATAAAGGGATATGCCTACAAAAAAGGAACAGTGGATAAAACAATTAAAACTTGCATTTGTAATCATCGCTTCCACGTGTAATATGGAATTGCCACTCACAGAGCTAATTCTAAAGAGAGGGACAGATTTTATGGAGAAAACCGGTGGATATGGCATTGGCGTATCCGTGCGGTTATCTGACAGCACGTTCGGTACTCATTTCCAAAATTAGCACCATTTGAGATGAAATAAGAGATGAAACTTCGAATAATTGTAGAATGTGCATCGTGGGAACTCACGATGGTTCTATCGTCGAGTTCATTGTTACAACTTGGTATCTGGATTATTCAGCCAAATCTTTTTGAAGCCATTTGAGATTAAGGACTGAAGCTTAGAATACCTTGATGTTATCATTAAAATCTACCATGTTCCCCATTTGGGGTTTATGTTCAATTGCAATTTGACGGCTCAATTTTTTTAAAGTTCTCCTGACACACTAACTACACGATAAACTGCATACTATATTGGGTGTCTTGTTTGCATGGACAAAGTCACGGCTGAATATTTTCAGTTTTCCATCACACTTCTATTCCGATTTATAAAGTTAGAGCTGTTTAACATCATACATTTATACATCATAATTAAAAATATGTTTCCCCACCACATCAGGATTTAATTCAATGTCAAAGTCAAGCATACGTATGTTAAGTTTTTCTTCACACTTTGCGGTCTTTAACTTTAAGGCTATTAGAGAACGAAGGGATAAAACTTGGTAGACATGTATATTATCATTAGACGGTGTGACACATGCTTTCTTTCTTCAAGGTTAAGTTCCAACGTCATATCAATTACGATCTATAACAATATAAAAAAGGTATGAGACTAGGTATACACATATTTTGTCATTAGGAAGAGCACTGAATTAGGGGTCACATTTTCAAGGTCATGGTCATGGGTCAGTAATTTGTGTTGTTATATTTATCGTACCTTTCCTTCCTCTTTTTAATTAAGGAGATTTCAAGATTAAAAAATGAAATTTGGCATACATATGCGCCAGCAGACGTCGCATATCACACTCCCAGAACTCATGTTCGGGTTTTATATTTGGTCAGTATTTTAAGTTTCCTTCACACTTTCCTCACCATCCTTTAAGAATAGAATGATCAACTTGAACTTGATGCGTTTGACACGTGCCATATTTGGGGTTGTCTCTTGAAGGGCACGGTCATGACCAATAGTTTCGATTTAAGTAGCAATTTTTTCTTCCACTTCTTAACTCTGTTGAAACTAATAGAATTAAATTGGATATACGCATATATTCACTAGAATTGTGTTACATTTTACTTTTTGGATCGTATCTTCAAGGGCAAGGTCTTTGTTTCTACTTTCTTTAGTGATACTTTGTAATGACGCTATCCATGAGAGAAAACGAAGCAAAAACTTTTCACATAGCACGTGAAATGCCTATGTTTCGAGTACAGCTGCCCTCGCAATAGTACATGCCGTCATAGCCGTCGAAAACAACCATGTTGTTTAAGAAATCCGTAATGCTGCCGTTATTAACGCATTATCAGACAGAGTTATTCTTATATTTTTCCAGGCATGACTGACGAGTTTTGAATTTTCCCCTGTCTTAAACGTCTTTACCCATGGGCAACCACGCATTAAAACTGGACAGCAATTAAGTTTGTTGTTTGAGTTCTTTTTAAATAAAAGAAAGAAACTGAATTCACTTTTACGGGTTAGCATTATGTTAAAACATTAAAAAGCTTTAAAATTTGATCTTAATATGAAATGAAATAAATGTTCTGTAAACTATCTATTGTTAGGACAAATGTATTAATTTAGTTATTGTATTATTTATTTGCTGTTTTTCTGCGATGTCTAATGTATTGATGTCTTTATTAGTATTACGACAGTGCCTTATTAGAACCAAATACGTTAACATTCTGCAGAGGGTGCACAAAGGAGATGGTTTACAGTAATTTCACTTTAGTTTAATGTGATTAAACAATGCCTCATACAAATGGCGTATTTCTGATTCCCACTCACGATCTATTGGACAAAACAATACAGCATCTTAAAGAGGAGATATCGATTCTTCTTATTATTATTTCACGTATTGAAGTTCTTTTATCCCTCAGTGATTACCCAGGTACTCCATTCAAAAGCGTTGCATATCTTGTTGTAATCTGTATTCTGTTTGATATCCTCTTCAGTTAAAGACATGATACTGATAAGTGTTCTGGGGGTATCGTTTTCAACAGGAAAATCATCGTGACCAGTCTGGAGACATTCGTCTTGAGAGCTCTTCACATTTCGAAATACACAAAGTGTTCACTGGTCCCATAAACAGTCTCTTAGAAGCAGACAATGCGCAATAAATTCTGTCTTACAAGCACCTGACATCACGAAATGAAAAACAGAATCAGTAAGGTGCAGAAAGGGGATTATTCCAGGTTAGAACAGATTTTGCTATCAAAGGTAAATAGTGATCATGCATAAGCTTTCATAACATTGTAATATGCTTGGTAAATATTATAACACAATATATTACAACCTAGCAGCACAATGTTTGAGCAATCACCTCGCCTTGTTAGAGTAGAGCGAATGATTGCTGATGTACAACGAGCCATTATTTGCCATACTGATCTAAGTAAAAGGGGTTATGAAATTTAAAAATAAGAACAGTTAACCGTAACATTAAAACAAGCATTTGCACCTCGCCATATTTCAGGCAACTCCCGCCCACATGATTGATACAAAAGGTACAAGTGTTAAGGCAAAAATAAAAAACTTCGTACGTTCATACGTTAAATTGCAATGTGTGTCGCGAAATAACAGGGAGTACTAGATTCAAATTCAAGATCACAGCTCAGTATTTTGAGTTTTCCAGCGCACATTCCTTTCCATTAGAGATTAATGAACGAAACTTAGACTGCCTTACACAATATCATTAGAAGATATATTAGAGAACCATCTTATCGTCATGGTCAATGTCACAGTTCAATATTTTAAGATTTCACTTTCACTTTCCAACTTCGGGTATAAATACATCAATGGCGCATTAAACGGTTTCTACTAAGTAAGAATGTGGGTTCAAATAATCTAGGTCAATGTCAAGGCTCAATATGTCTAACGTTCTTTGAAATTTCCCATTCCACTCGATAGCTTTAGAGTTGTTAGAGATTTTGGAATAAAACTTAGTTTACTTATAGATCATCATTACGCGATGTACTGCGTACCATGTTGGAGAGGGATCAATATTTTATGTCTACTATCATACTTCCTCAATAATGTTAGAGTTGTTCACATTAGGGGTTGAAACTTGATATATCGATTAAAGTCATAAATAGAATATGCGATTCCTTCAACATTAGGAATAAATTCTTCAATGTCAAGGTCAAGATTTAATATTTTAAGTTTTCGAGCCACACTTTCCTTTGCGGTCTTTAACTTTATGACTGTTAGAGATGAGTCAATACAACTTGGTATACATATATTCTATCACTAAAAGGTGTGCTCCGTACTAAACGGTTCGTCCTTTCTTTAAGGCCAAGGTCACATATCAGTATTTCACATCTATTTTCAACACACTTTCCTTTCTGATCTGGGACTTCACGGACATTTCAGCTTTTGGGATGAAACTATGCATACGATATACTTTATCATTAGGAAGTTTCTCCTACATCACGATGGAGGTCACGTCTTCAAGGTTAAGTTTCGTAACAAAATCCTTTTCACTCGATATTTTGGAATCCTTTAACATTAAAATATAACACTAAGGTGTCCAACTTTGTTACAGCGTCCGCCTCGGATGCGGGAGGTCGCGTGTTCGAACCCCGGTTTAGACATACCAAGGGCTTACAAAAATGGTAAATGCAGCTGCCTCCCTTGGCGTTTAGCATTAAGAGGTTAGGGTTAGGATTAGGACTGGTAAGCCTGGTGTCCGGATAATGTGATTATGTGGGATATCATGCAAGATGTATGCGGCATGATGCTCCAGTGCTAGACATCACTATTAACTGTCAATACTGCAGATGACCGTTGCGTCTGAAGTACACACTTCATACGCGTGAGCAAAGAAAAATAACAACATAAAACGCCGCATAGTAATGAGGTATTATCACATTTAATATATGGATGCTATATGAAATTAACAATAAATAGTTTAAATTTATTAGAAAGAAACTGTTTCCTTTCATCATTTCCAATTTTTAGTACCTCACACTCCCGTATAAAAGACCCTCGTCACCCTCCAAATATTTGGACCCCAGAGAATAACAATGTGCTAAACTTTCAAGCTCACGGATTCTTTGAAATTTGTTATTTCTGTCTTAGAAATATGGCAAGTGATGCAGTTAAATTTGCTTATGGATTAGTGTGTTGAGGGATAAATGATTCCTTCTGGCTGGTAAGTGTATTATTTTGTCAATAAATATTGCAGGTATATTCAGCTGGAGCACAACGGAGATGCTTAACAAAATTATAATTGAGCATGTTTAACATAACACATTTCTGGCTGTTGCTAAGTTTTCCGTTGTTGTTTAGAGAGTTGGGATGCTATGAAGTGTATAGGTATATAGTCTTATGTGCATGGATCTGTGTTTTCTGACAGTTCATTTCAAACACCATTGAGAATTTTATCCTATCTGTATGTAGCACAGTAAATTTTCAGGTCATCTTCATTAAATGTAGCTAATAGTATATACAATGTTTCACGCAAAGTGTTTACAACTAATTCAGTTGCTTTAGCTACAGTCAATGATCTGAAAATGTACTGTAGTCCTGCATGTAGGATAAACTTGACCATGCTAGTTTGAACGAACTAACATGATATCAAACAAGAAGGTTTTTTTGGGGGGTTAAAAGTAGTTCACAGCGCGTGGACACCATGACTGAGACGATTGGTCTGAGATGACTAGACTGAGATAAGAAAAGTAAGGTTAGCAAAACAGCTAGATTTCTTTGTCGCTTGGGTGAGAAAAACTTTGTTAAAGCTACGTTAAAAATACAAATCACACACACGCACTAAATTATGAGATTTGGCATATACATCATCACTAGCAGATATTTCGAATATCACTTAAGTAGTACCGTAACTAACCTTGGGGTCCTCGACAAGCTCAAGGTGTTTGGTCAGTATTTTACGTTTTCTTTCATACTTCTATTCAATAACATTAGAGTGATCTTAGCTTAAGTGATGGAATTTGCCGTCTTTGCCATGCGCCATATATTTTAAATGTTAAGGTCATTGGGTAATATTTTAGCATTTTCACTTCCTTTGGATAAATTATTAATAGTCAAAGAAAGATGTGTTGCAATCCATTTTTGGGGTTATAAGGTCAATGCCACATATTTTTTTCTCCCTCAAGATTCCTTTGTTTCTGCATAAAATCATACACGCTTGTTGACATTCATCGATGAATTATGGTGCAGCAGTCTATATGATGGTATATCTGGTATCATAGTCTATGATTTATTTTCAATGTCAAGGTCATTTATCAACCTTTTTTCCTCTTTTATGCATTTTTACTCTTATGTTTTTTGAGATAAAGACACGAGGGTCACTGTACACTGTATTATATACACTTATCATGCGATCTGTATTTTATATAGTTTTCAAACGTCGTCAACCATCAGCCTTTCGTACGTACTTTCAGCAATCATGTTCCAACAAGACTTCATCGACGGAAGACGATGTGTGCTCTTTCAGAAACGTATATTGATTCCTAACTTTCGATTATACATTATTCTGAGGTAATGACTCAATTTTCCACCAATGAATATATTTATATAAATAATAAAAGGGTCACTATATGTACTGTATAATATTTCCCATATGTAAACTCTGATGAGGTTACAGTTTTGTTTTGTTTTCTACGGTTGATAGGCGATACCTGGCGGCCAACGTTCCCTCTTGCTGCTCAGACATCCCCACGCAGATGAATTGTCGATTTTTGCTCAATTCAACATTAAGTTTTGCTGTCTTCGTAATGCTTGCGCAGTGCAGCGAGCACTGCGCGCACACCTATCATTCGCTTAGAGGGAACGTTGCTAGCGGCCAGTATATTTGGTGGAGGAAGCACCCGGGAAGAAACACTAACCCGCAGGAAGCTACTGGCAAGTTTTCTCAAGATGAGATGTGTAAGTGATTAGTAAAGACGAACCCATTAGACCATTAATCCATCCAGATTGCTGATCAGGTTGAGAATCTTAACACGTGACAATGAATGAAGTTCCAGTAAAGCGATTGTTTTCACCTTCTTATAACGGGATATATTGTATGTATACGTGCGTAAGAAAACAGCCTTTAGATTTGGAAACGTTTATCTGTAAAAACGTAAAATAGATACCGTTCGTCGTTCCCAAAGTAAACCTCCAATACAACAGGTCATCGCGATAAGCCAAGCATTCACTCATTTATCGTTGATCAATATTTGAATCCCATAAAGCGCAACCGAAATTGTTTTATACCCTTGCCATCGATAAGTCTCCACGAAGTTTGCTATCGGAGGTAAATCACCAGCCGTAGCATCCATGTGGATCAGACACTAGATCAATGAGGTGTCAGAAACTCATCCTGAAAATATCGATACGTTATCGCGGTAGCATCAACCTTATAATTCGCGTTAGTATTCGCTGGCACAGGGGCAACATGAGGTTAAGTTCGACTTGCATTTACTCGATATATATATATATATATATATATATATATATATATATATATATATATATATATATATATATATATATATATATATATATATATATATATATGGTCAGGTCAGAGTTTAAACGTTTATATATATATATATATATATATATATATATATATATATATATATATATATATATATATATATATATATATATATATATATATATATATATATGAAATATTATACATGTAGTGACCCTTTTATAATTTATATGTATATATTCATTGGTGGAAATTGCGTCATTACCTCAGAATAATGTATAATCGATATGTATATAAGGTCAGGTTTAATTGAATATAATTGATTTACTGAAATGTTAGCTTGACCTGATTGCAGTAATAAATAACTTTCTCACAGTGGAATTCCACGATTTTGTATGAAGTCCGAAGAAGACCATAAATTATAGATAGTACTTACTCTTCCTCGAAGGTGAAGTTTATTACAGCAGTTGTGCATAAACAGTCGTGAAACTTGCGCCACTGGTGTTAGGTCTTGCCTCAAGGTTTTCGTATCCAAATTTTGCAATGCCGTCGTGTCTTTTGAGGAGCCATATCACTACAAGTGAGAAACACAGCATAAAAGGAATATCCTGTTATTAATTCCAACTGACATGAATACATATATTACAACATTGTAATAGCTAATTGTACAAGTATATAATAAAACTCCACTAGAAAAAAAACTTATATTTTGTTTCCTTTCTATATACGTATAGTTGCGACGTATTGTTTATTGAAGCGAACTTGAGAGCTATGAAAAAACTAAGAATTAAACACATTTTTACGACGGTTCCATGGTTATCACTCAGTTCATTAGTTATTCACAGTAGTAAGAACGTGCTTATTAACATATACTTCAAATAGTGTGTAGTTTTCCAATGCTCTGCGCACGACTTTAAAACAATGACTCTGGAAAAGGTTTTCACCAAAAAGGTGCAAAACTCAGGATGGCTAAATGTACGCCATCTTTAAAGTACTACTACTATAACTACTTCCGCTGCTACTACTACTACTAATATTGTTGTTGCTGCTTATGTTGCTACTAATACTACTAGTATTGATGATGCTTCTGTTGCTACTACTAATATTGCCGTATTGTTGCTACTACTATTACTACTGTTGTTACTTCGGTTGCTACTACTACTACAACTGCGACTATAACTGCTGTTGCTACTAATACCACTACTGCTGCTACCGTATCTATCACTTCTATCGATTCCAGTTTCAGACTTTTCAGTTCAACTTTGGCTGGAAATAAAACTTTGAGTTTTCTGCAGCTTGAGAAAATTTAATAACTTTTGGTTGATTTTCAACATAAAGGACACGATATGCAGGCATTATTAACCGAAATAATATCTGACTGCTTGCAGTGCTGCCTTTCAGGACCATAGGTACTGAAAATAGAATGGTGCCCCACTCCTCCGAAATGGGAAACTCAAAACAATAACAAATATTAAACTCTAATAAAAGTGGGAAATACCAGATCGAGTAGCTTCTCGTGGGTCGGTGGTTCTTTCCGGGGTTTCCCGGGTTCTTCCTCCACCAATAATACTGGCCGCCATGTATAACCTGTTCTTAAAAATGGCGTTAAGCCCTAGTACAACAACAACAACCAGATAGAAATGGTCATATATAATTCACTAAATTTTTATCATCAGTAATTAATTTGATCTTTTTTTTTCTTGTGCCCGAAGCACGTGCTCAATGTGCTTAACGGGTAATCCGGCACTGACTGCTTGCTCATGCACACGCATTTGTATCATACTATGACATATTCATAACATAATATATCCAATACTAGCTATTTTTTGTTTTAGATTAAATTCAGGTCAGTTTTTAAATTTTATCTGACTTGAGTCAAACTGATAATGTCTCACAAATCCCGCTGATGCGATTCTTCAAATTTGTTCTAAAACTTGATAAGATAATACTGTAATATGTAACTTTTTTATAGTTAGCCGGAAACCAGGAAAAGCACGTGATACGTATATTGGTCGAGATGTCGATAGATCCGACAAGATGGAGGGTGGGGTGGGAGGGGGGGGGGGCAACCCGGGCCTGTAAAGGAGCCTGGGCTGAACAACATTTTTTAATTTTATATTTTAAAAACAAAATTGTTTGAACAAGATCTAGGAGAGGTTCGGGTGTTCTTACCCCAGTGCCCGTCATCGCTCTCTCTCTCTCTCTCTCTCTCTCTCTCTATCTCTCTCTCTCTCTCTCTCTCTCTCTCTCTCTCGATATGTTATCGGCCTCACTACCCACGGGACAGAATGTTACAGTAAGTAAAATAAATATATGATGTTCTTGGATATTATGTGTGTGTGTGTGTGTGTGTGTGTGTGTGTGTGTGTGTGTGTGTGTGGTTCGGATTTTTAACGTAGCTTTAAAAAAATTTCAGTCATATTGCAACGATGTATGCAGCGTGACAGTTTATAGCGATGTCTAGCACGGGGCATCATGCCGCAGACACGTAGAATGATGTTCCACACAGTCACATTTTCCTGGCACCAGACCGACCAGTTCTAACAGTAACCTCTTAACAATGAACATCAAGCGAGGCATCTGTCAGTACCATTTTTATAGGACTCTGGTATGACTCGGCCTGGTCATCAAACCCACGACCTTACGCATCCGAAATGGACGCTCTAACCACTAGGTCATCGGAGCGGTCGTTAGATATTCTAAATGGAGCATAAAGTGTATCAAAATATAATAATAATAATAATAATAATAATAATAATAATAATAATAATAACAACAATAATAATAATGTTGTTGATGGGTTTAACGCAATTTTTCATACATGGCGGCCAGTATTAATGGTGTATATAATAATAATAATAATAATAATAATAATAATAATAATAATAATAATAATAATAATAATTTGTTTGTTTGATTGATTATGATTTTCAACGTAGCTTTAACAATGTTTCAGTCATATCGCTACGATGTCTGCAGTGAGGCAGTTTATTGTGGGCCATCATACGGCAGACATGTAGCATGATGTTCCATCCAGTCACATTATCATGACACCAGGCCGACCAGTCCTAACACTAACCTCTTAATGCTGAGCGCCAAGCGAGGCAGCTGTTAGTATCATTTTTGTAAGTCTTTGGTATGACTCGGCCAGGTATCGAACCCACGACCTCCCGCTTTCACGGTGGACGCTTTAATTACTGGGCAACCGAAGCGGTTAATAATAATAATAATAATAATAATAATAATAATAATAATAATAATAATAATATTGATAATGAAAAAGAAAAGGTCCTACTTTTCTCGTCCTTTGGCCCATCGAAGAATACAACCCTGGGACAACGATGTTATAGGGAGAAAAGGACTGAGCATTATATAGCATTGCTCCCCTCCCACCCAATATATATATATATATATATATATATATATATATATATATATATATATATATATATATATATATATATATATATATATATATATATATATATATGCAGTGGATTAAGCTAGGAGTTATTTAAATACTTTTTTTTTTTTAAAAATAATCAAGGAGTGTCCTGTTTTATAAAACTACTAAATATGTTTTAAAAACAAAACAAAACAAAACACAGCTAATAAAAATAAGTAAGATGAAATAAAAGTTGGAACCAAATGGTATCCCATGTATTGACCATGAGACTTTATGTAATTTTGTGTATTCTTATGTTAATCCTTTCATCATTCGGTTCTCTTCGGTTTGTTTGATGTCGCTTTTAAGACGCCCTTTTTTTGTGAGAGTGTATTATGTAGTTTACGACCCTTGTAATTGATAATAAATAGACACACGGCTTGCTGTATGCACAAGTTTGTCCGAGCACAAGGAAATAACGCTGAACCGTCAGGAATGAACTCTCCAACGTGTTCAGGCAAACGTTTGCATTCACCTTTAATTAATCAATTAACATTAACATTTGTGATCAAGCCGATACACCGTGACAGCTAATGAGACCATTCTCACATTATGTATGAACTATTCTGTATAGTTAGCTGTTAACAGCGTATAACTTTGTCAATTAATATATATATTTGAAAGACTACAAACTATGACATTTAATATACGGAGCCTACTCCCCAGTTTATACACCAATGTATAAATCTATCGTATCATCATCATCAGTCGTTAAGGTACTGTGCTGCTGAACATCTGACCAGTTCCCTCCACTACCGTATACACTTGCTTATAAGTCGAATCCAGTTACAACTGTACAGACCCATATCTTGTGGTGCAATTTCACCCGGGTCATCTCGACTCATCTGCCTTTAAATCATAAACTGTATACAGAAAGTGGGAACATTTAGAAAGGATAAGCCATTTGTATAAAGCATGGTGAATTGACAACATCTTAAAGTTTAAATTTGCAACTCAAGTCGTTTAGATTTTCAAAGTGGCTGGCGGCAAGTTCAAGCTATACAGATTATAAACAGAGGTATGTAAGTTTATAAAGTGGGACTCGTGACATCTGCAGCTTTAGTAAACCTTTGGAAATAATGGAATTTTAATTATATATAAATCCATCCATCACTCGTTTACATGAGGCATCTTCACTAATGCATACAAAATGTGACATCAGCAAACTATACTAAAATGAAACGAAAGACAGCTTCATAGCTTTTAATAAATTGATAACAGTAGTTTCTGATATTTGTTTAGCGTATTACAATATATTTTCTATATTTTAATCGGCCGTAGAAGCATTTAATACATGTTCCCCCATTTGCTGTAACATACCAGGCCTCAGTTTTGGGAGCATTTCCCACACGTTAACCCACATTATGTAACATACCAGGCCTCAGTTTTGGGAGCATTTCCCACACGTTAACCCACATTATGTAACATACCAGACCTCAGTTTTGGGAGCATTTCCCACACGTTAACCCACATTATGTAACATACCAGGCCTCTGTTTTGGGAGCATTTCCCACACGTTAACCCACATTATGTAACATACCAGGCCTCAGTTTCCTAATTTGAGCAGTCAGTTTTAAGTCATACTTAATTTTCAGCTGATACATCGCAGGATTCTATACTTGAACTGAAGTAACGCCTTAAATTATGCCGGTGAAATTCAGGCCTGCAAAGCTGATCCATACTTTTAACATACGGGTTACACCAAGTTTCACCGGTACTTCCGGTAAGCGAAAACCGGATTACTCTTATCTTATCCTTCCTCTTGTCTTCGCTATCAGTGGCAGGCATCGTGTAATGATGCAGTGAATAGCAAACTTCACGCCATCAAGCCAACCCTAGGAGAATGGAATCCTTCCTACAGAAGCATCCGTAGGGAGGAGGTAGTCTTTGCAAGAATTCGAATTGGTCATACGTATATAACCCACTCCTACATACTGAAAGGCGAAGACCCACCAGACTGCGTTTCTTGCAAAGAACCATTCACTGTCAAAACCTTTATGACAGAGTGTTTCAACCTGTAACCTATGCGCGATCGGTCTTAACAATTCGCATGACATGAAAGAACTTTTTGATACATTAACATCACTTGTATTTTAGAATTATTGGGAGAAGTAAACATTTATTCTAAGCTATAACTTTTATGCAGTCACCTAGATAATTTTGATGTAATGTCCCTTATTTTCAACACCTTTTCATCTGTCTTTATAAACATACACCATTTACACCCCCACCCCACCCCCGTTGATCGGAAAGCTTTACTTTTTACCGTTACTATCTTACCGTTTTACTTTCAACTATTTGGTTCCGTTGGCCTAGTGGTTAGAGCGTCCACCGCGGAAGCGAAGGGTCGTCGGTTCGATCCCCGGCCGAGTCATACCAAAGACTTGCAAAAGTGGTACTAGCAGCTGCCTCGCTTGGCGCTCAGCATTAAGAGGTTAGTGTTAGGACTGGTCGGCCTGGTGTCAGGATAATGTGACTGGGTGGGACATCATGCTACATGTCTGCGGCATGATGCCCCAGTGCTCGACATCTCTATAAACTGCCTCACTGCAGACATCGTAGCGATATGACTGAACTTTCTTTTTTTAAAGCTACGTTAAAAATCCTAATAAAACAAAATTCAACTATTTCGTTTTAATATGAAAACTTTAACTATTTTTAAACAAATATACATATAAAGCTATTATATGGTGCTAAACAACCTAACCGTGATAGTGTGCCGTTAAAATACAACCAATCAATCCCCTTGTCTTACATTTCTTAAACTTAGTCTTGAACAAAGAAAATTCCTGAAAATAAATTTCAACATGCAATTAGCAATAAATATGATAGGCAATCAGGATTTTCTGATCTATCAAAGTCAAATACCTAAACGAAAGAGAATAAAAAAAAATTAGTCAATCACATCGCGAATTAGTGAGATAACGGTTTTTGATTGGTTATAATTCCGGTGATTACATCAGAAGTCAATTATTGATAACCTTCTAATTAATCATGTACACAAGTAACTGCTAATTAGTATTGATTTGCATGTCTTTATAAATATTTATCCTACTATAAGTTATATACATGTACGTATATTATTCCGTTTCTTGAGAAACTCGTATAACTAAAAATTCGACTTTTCCACAGCAATGGTCTTCATTGCTGCTGTTTATTTAGTTCCTTCTCATGGAAATAAGGTCAGTAAATCTACAGAGAATATTGAAGGTAAGGAGACTGATGTGTCTTATTTAGGAAAAGTAATCGCGTGGAAATGGGATTCACAAATATTCAGTTTCATCTGACGATTTTTCAATCAGAACCTGGCAATAATATGCACTGTTGACATTTTTCAAAAAAACAATAATGAAAAAAATAATTGAGGCTGTAAATTTGTCGAAGGCATAAAAGCTTGTTTGAATTTGATTTCTTATGGCATCGTGTTTTTATTAGCAATGATTGAAAACTAAACTTCATTGTTTGCATTACACCTTCAGCGAATGTAATTCCCCGCCAGACAAAGGCAAATGTATGAATGTGTTATCTTCATCGATTTTTCTCACAGCTGGTAAAAATCAATTTAACTTTCTTGGAGCAATTCAACGCTGCAACAAAGCAATTTTTTGATGGCGTGAATCTAGGTATATATTACTGTTCGAGGCATGATGCGATTGTATATATTCATACGGGAATGTACTGCTTTTGCTTGTTTGAATTGCTCGCGTGTAAACGTCTCCTCTCTAGCACTGACGCGTGTACAGAAGCGGCCAATCTTCAAACAAAGACTTTACTACTAGAACATTTAATATAAACATTTAAAAATATTAGAATTTTTTTTGAAAAAATATTCAGAATATGTTCAAGAGGTAGGCAACGAAAAAGTCTTTCTTCGTCTGTGAACATTTGTTTTTCTTCAGAACAATGCTAATACATGACATTTTTGAGTTACTGAACCGACGCCCTATACGCTATTTAACTACTTTTAACGTTATTATGCACTAACGTTTGTTCTAGTGAAGCAAAACGTGCATGTGTAGATTCCAATGATTTATTGTATTGACATAAAATTTAATTACCGCGCAAATCGATTTTATTTGAAAGACAAATTTATAACGGAGCAATACAAAAACGTTTTTACAGCATTACGAACTAAGTAAGCTCATCATCCGGCGAAGAAACAACTTACAGCCACAACACATGCAATATATATATATATATATATATATATATATATATATATATATATATATATATATATATATATATATATATATATATATATATATATATATATATATATATATATATATATATATATAGAGAGAGAGAGAGAGAGAGAGAGAGAGAGAGAGAGAGAGAGAGAATTTTTAATTTGTACTCTACGGCGATTCGATTCCATATCCGCGAGTAAGTAGCATCATGTTTCGTGATATGTGCTTTATCGTGAGGGGATATGGGCTCGTGTGTGTGGTCAAGACGATGGGTGCAGTTTACCCACCGACCTAGGTTCGAATCTCCGTAGAGTACGAATTATAAATTATCTAACCGGTATTACACACACACACAGACAGACATACAGATAGATAGATAGATAGATAGATAGATAGATAGATAGATAGATAGATAGATAGATAGATAGATAGACAGACAGACAGACAGACAGATAGATAGATTGTTCGAACAAGCAAAACGGACAGTCTAAGCTATTACCGTGTAACAAGAGACTTAGGACCTTTTACTTTTCTTTTGAAAGGAAGAAAGAAATTAGCTTTTTATTTGGAGAGACGTGCAGTACCAAATAGAGGACGTACAAGACGGGAAAAGAATATTGTGAAGTAGAAGTTGCGAGGGGCATACATCGATACAGAGGACAAGTCTGAGTTCGAGCGGAACATCCACGAGCGAAAAGTATCTCGAGAGACAGGAACTTCTGGGTCAACATTTGAGTGAGCAGAGAACGCAATTCGACGATAACAGGTCATAAAAATCGAACAACGCGGATAAATTTGATTGAATTCTTTATTCTCTGATGAAGTTAACTATCAGTAATAGAACGGCTAAATTTGTTTAATTCTATATTCAGTCTATTTGAAATTCGGTAAAAGTTAATTCTAATATATATATATATATATATATATATATATATATATATATATATATAGTCTAGTAACAAACTAATTTCTTTTGTTGCCGCTCGCGTATACGAGTATACGATGTATCTACGTAAACAGTGCATGATCGGTAAACTGTTCACTAACACCCTAACACGTGGAGCCCGATCTTGTTGAGTTTATCAACGTCCAGATTGAGAGAACTTGATTATTTTTGCCAAGTAGCTATTAACGATATTCCGCTAGAAGAAAAAAATCTTTAACTTGCTATATACTTAAAATGTTTATCCTATATTCAAGGGGCTATACTCTTAAAGCCCTTTTGTTTACTTCAAATACTTTGTAAAGAACTTTTGCATTTTCATCTTAAATGTTTGCATTTTTTAAAAACATTTAATGTTTCACAAAGTTCCTAATAACTTTTTAAAACGTTTATCTTAAAGGATTGTATATTTACCTTATTTGAAAGGTTTTATATTCTTTTTTAGGCAAGTTTTCGCGTTTTAGTGTATGAACTATAGTTTTTACTCGGAACTTTATAACCATGACTGTGCTGACGTGTCAATAAACGCTATGGACAATGCATATATAAATACATATATAAATACATATATATAATACATATATATAATACATATATATAATACATATATATAATACATATATACTGTGTTTTGCCCTTTCAGTTATCACTACACTGATTGAATCAATCATCTGTTTTGCGTCCTATTTTAGTCCCAAAGGATGTTATTAATATTTCTGTTCTCGGATCTGAATTTCCTGGGGATTTGTTTGCCAGTGAGAAATGTTACATGCTTTAATAGAAAGCGTTATTAAAGCCCCAAGAACGCCGTTACTCGCAAAAAGTCGTATATGCCAAATCACCAGAGTAATACTGAATATTGAAAACAATATTAGTCCTAAACATCGTTTGGCTCCATTCAAACTAGTATAGAGGTTTCATCGCATTATGAGTCAAGTAATTTATCCCTCTAACTGAAAACCTCCGCCAGTTTTCACATGCTTACGATTTCATGCGATGTTTGTTCGGCGACATTCGTGGGTCAACCGAGTCCAGTCGAAAGCTTGAATACAAGATTTGATGGCGTCACCGTTGTAAAAATAAGAAGCGCAAACTACACTATATCGGAATGTTTTCAGCCCAGTTACGCTCTTGAAAATGTTACAACGCAACAGCGCACCAGTATTTACCCGAGTCGTAGTTTTGTCATATCCGCTTAAAAAAAACGGGCTTGCATCTTCCATCTCGAATTCGTGTGTGCTCCACGTGCGAATGTTTTTGTTATTATATTCGTAAATAACGGAATTTGTCGAATGTATCACATTACAGCTTTTCGAGCACTCCCGAATAAGAACGGAATTTGTCGAATGTATCACATCACAGCTTTTCGAGCACTCCCGAAAAAGAACGGAATTACGAGTGACTTTGTCGACTGAATTATGTTATGGCATCTCATTCTAAATTGACTTATGAAAGTCGTTTGAAAATAACATCTTGATTATTTCAAAGAAGCGTTTATGTCGGTAGCTTCTTTTAACAAATCATTTCCTTCCTTCCAAACTTAGGTCAGATTGGAAAAAAAATCAAATTGCTGCTAACTGGGGCTAAAAGGTCTAAACGGAAAATAATGATAGCTTTTGAGAAAGAAGACTAAACAAAAGCTTGGGATTTCGGTCAGTTCTTAATAGGTCACTACCACTAAAAACTCAAAATAGGTCACTGCCACTAAAAACTCCAGTCAAAAAATGCAACGATTTCCATGAAATTCAACATGAGCTCTGGGGATTCCTATTTTTCCCCTATGTTGTGTCCACACCTTGCAGAACATATTTAGAAATAGTCATGCTGGAGATGACCTCATTACTAGTTCACTGGATTACATTTTAAGAATAGTGAATGGAATTGAAAGGAAATATATTAGGAACCAACGTTTTGCATTGATATCTTTGTCTAGAGCTAGACAGATGTTAATCCCTTATTGTCAAGTATTGATATAAACTCTCCAGTGGTAAAAGAAATACACAACCACATATGTTGATCTAAACTTTGTATTTAATTTGAGTCATTGGTCATTGGCTTTTGAAAATGGACAATCCCGGAATAAGCCAATATTTATAGCTTCAGCAATAATACATTTGCTAATTGACTCAACAACTGTCCCCTTAATGACAAGCACGCAAGCTTCCCATTGAATTTTGAAGTAACCCTAAAGGGCACAGACTATCAATGACAAGGTCTGTGATTGAGAGGAGAGCTGATTAATGATAAGAGGGAAGTGTGTCATGCAACGCTATTTTAAATGTTAACTGCAACATAGAAATACCAGGACTCTCTCTCTCTCTCTCTCTCTCTCTCTCTCTCTCTCTCTCTCTCTCTCTCTCTCTCTCTCTCTCTCTCTCTCACACACACACACACACACACACGCATATACACACACATACACACACGCGTGTTAGAAGTAGTCACAAAATTATAATCATTATAACAAATAATTTACTTACACACCTTACTCAGATACGCCCTTAATCAATTACGAAAACCAAGCATTAAACCCATAATAGTACTTTGTTATTGTTGGCATTGGGACTCCGAGTTGCGTAATCCCATTACATGATGTTTTCTAACTGAAGTGTTATGTCTTGTGTAATTTATATTTGTGCGTGATTTTCAACCCTGAAATTTATATTTGTATATGTTCATGATGAGCACTTTTAAGTGACATCTCTATTTTGTTGAATTTGTTTTATTTTATATTTTAGTTGTTATACATATATCATGTAATTTGATAGGGATTACGTATTATATTGTGGGGCCGAGAGTGGCCGAGTGGTCTAAAGCGCTGCCCGTTACGGATCACTGCCATCTCACCTCTGTCTGCGTGGGTTCTAGTCTAAGATTTGGCTAAAGTAGTTATGTAAAAAATTTTAGCAAGTAGCTTCTCGTCGGTCGCTGGTTATTCCCGGTGGTTTTCCCGGGTTCTTCCTCCACCAATAATACTGACCGCCATGTATAGCCTATTGTGTGCTGAAAAATGGCGTTAAACCCTACAACAACAACAACAACAACAACAACAACAACAACAACAACGTATTATATTTGGTCCCAAATATGGCAATAGAAATTCTGGATTAGCAGCAGAGAGGGTGATGACAACAAGTTTGCGACCAAAATTTGATTAGAAAATCGTAAAAGTCCTTCCGTAATTCATTTTTTAGTTAAAATGAGATTTCGTAGGGAAGCTCGTTTAAGATTCAATCAATTTTTTGTCTAAAAACGTGTAGGGTTTGCCCCTGAGACATTTTTAAAAAAAAATGTCTCAGGGGCAAACCCTACAACGTTTTTAGACAAAAAATTGATTGAAATCTTAACGAGCCTTCCCTACGAAATCTCATTTTAACTAAAAAAATGAAAACGGAGACTTTTACGATTTTTTAATTAATTTTGGTCGCAACTTGTTGTCATCCACCCTCTCTGCTGCTAGAACTTTCAGTTCTGGGTTAACAAAAAATAATAAATGATTTTAACCGAATATTTGATCAAGTCCTTAGGACTTTACAAACAAACTAATCGCTAACACCTCTTCTTGTAAATCAATCAGATTATTTGACTGGTCGGTGAGTTTGAAATTAATTCTCGTTAACGAATTATTATCGCATCGCATGTAGACAGGATTAATTGGGTTTTCAATAATTAGGAATCCTGGAGGAGCTGTTGGTGCAAATGAATAAAGAATATATCCCTGCTGAGCTTGATTTGATTGCTCTAGATTAATCTGATAGCTTCCTTCGATAACATCACATACTAAATTAAGCGCAATCACCGTTGAAATATTCACGTTGAACGGAGCGATATGCCTACCACCACCATCTGGATCATTATTATGTTTGAGGAGGACAGTTGAATCTGATTTTTGTAGCGCTTTGATATCGGTTTTAACAATTCTTGCTAATTCATCAGCGTTGTATTTCGGAAACTTGAAATTACGCAGATTGTCTTCTGTGATATTGTAATCGGTTAGGAATCGTTGTTTATTGTCGCTGTTGTCATTAATTATTGTTTGAATAATTAGTTCATAGATATATTCCATGTCCGATATAAGTTGATTTATTATTTCAACGTGTTTTTGAGATCTTGTTTTCCGTAGTTGTTCTAGTTGTGTGTCATATAATTGTTTAATCTCATTAAAATAACCACGGACGTCAGTTAGCGTAAATGAAATAGTAACAGATGAGTCGGTTGTTCTTTTAATGATAAAATCCCATTGCAATGTGTCTTTGTTGGTGAATATAAATCTATCGGCGATTTTTCCTTTTCTTATATCAGATAAATTATCTCGATAACTGGGATTGATTTCATGATATGATTCTACGTCGTGGTTAAGTCGGTGGTGGATTTTTCCGGTGGTTTTTCAGGCCATCCTAGTACGGTTCTAATAGAACTCTGATAGATATCTACGACGTATCCTTCTGTGCTTATCTCAATTGCGGATGATAGCGTCGGCTCATGAACTGTTATAGCGATTTTCGATTCTGTTCCAGTAATCGATTTTATTCTACGCGCGAATTCATTATTGATTTGTTCGATTTGGTATGACCCTGTTGGTATCGAAACAACTTTCCAGTCTGGGGTTCCGTCGGGTTTATTCTTATTTGCAAACACTAAAGAATTATTGGGTTGTTGACCACCAAATGATTTTGATCTGATATTAGGCCAACTGTGATACACTCGTAGTTTTGCTAGCGCTATCTCCTTCACGGGGACTGGGCTAGGGAAATTCACACTAAACTCGGGTTCCGTTGATGTTATTGATATCATGCTTGTTTGTACTGGGTTCGTGTTCTCCACTATTTGTTGAAGTAATTCCATCGGTGTCGTCATTGTTATTATACTCATGTTGTATTTCTAATTTTGACACCGCGGAATCATAAATACTGACCATCACTGAGAACTCAGAATCTGGTATGGTTGAGATTATTGAGATCATTTTGGTTTTTGGGTTCGTGTTTTCCGATTCCATCGGTGTTGTCATTGTTATTATATTCATGTTGTCGCTCTAATTTCGATATCGCGGAATCAAAAATACTGACCATCGCTGAGAATTCACTATCTGATATAATTGTATTATCGAGTGACGACGATATCATCAGGGATAACTGCGAATATGCGGTTGATGCAATATGAAATTGAATTAAGTAATTCTGCAGTTTACTCTGGCTGCATGATGATATCTTTTTTGCTATCCCGGTTGATATACCCCCGATTGTAGCCACCGCAGAAATGCAAATTGGAACTACGACCGGGGCAATCATTGTAACCGATGCAAGTATTATTCCGACGCCAGCGAGAACGCTTGACACGGAGTACATAGTAATATCAATTGCGGTGATTCTTCGTCGGTATTTTTTTTATTTTTATTTGATACTCCTCAGTGAGGGTTTTGAGTCTAGTCTGAAATTCTCTGACCTGATCATAGCGACATTGCGTTGATGAAATCATTTTTATTTTAAAAATACTAGTGTTTTCAATTGTGTTTTCAAGTTCGCGGAAAGTAATTTCAAATTCGCGGAAAACTCTTTCACGGTGTCGAATCGATATTACGACGATGATGGAATCATTGTTGTTATTTTAAACCAACTAGTGTTTTCAATTATCCCACCAACGAAGTGGTTTTAGGATCGGATGAGGGGACACCGGATACAAATTCTATTATCCAGGGTAGTGGCTCCCTAATCACAGACTCGTCGGAATTGCTTATAACAATCGGAAATGGGACTGGTATAGAGGGTGGAGGTGGTGGTACTTTCTCTAGTATATACATCAATGTGTTAACACCTCTGATACCTGTGTTGCTGAATTCCAAATCAAATTTACGGTGATGTATTATTGTAAGTCGGTAGCAACCTGGTACACCAGTATGTCTGTGGCCAACATAAAGATAATTTCTGTTTCCTCGGATCCAATCAAAGGTTCCACTATCAACCGTGTACACGATGTTATTAACGGCGCTTACACTATGTGGAATTTTTACCTTATTGATAGCCGCGATAATTTCAACGAGAGTCATGACTGCCACAAGTGGGAATCCAAAGAACTTATTAACAATGTCATTGACTGGTTTTTGATTTTCTTTTAGTCTAAAAACATCATTGTAAATCTCGATATAATTTCCCCTGATTCTGCTAGAATCTATCATCCCCCTCCTGTCAGAAAAGAATGAAATCAGAAGGTCTCTGATTCCAAGCTCTGCTTGGTCTTTAATATACCAGTCGATTTTAGAATATTTTGTCGTGATATCTTGGGGTTTACTGCCCTCAAAGAACTTATTAACAATTTCGCTGGTGAGCTTTTGTTCGTCAATAGCGCTTTTAACTTCAGCGAGGGTCGGGCCTGTCAACGATGTGGTTTCAGACACAGGTGTTCTCCCTAGAAATCTATCAACGATGGTATTAAGTGTTGTTTGTCTCACCATAAACATATTAATATCTTTGAGAGTCATCGTAGATGTAGCCGGGACACCAAAGAAACTATTAGCGATGTAGGCATTGTGAGTGTGCTTGCCGATAAACTCACTGATTTCAGCGAGAGTCATTCCTGCCACAAGCGGGTTTCCAAAGAACCTACCAACAATGTCATTAGTGGGTTTTTGATCTTCTATTAGTTTAGAAATCTCGAGATAATTTGCCTTGATTTCTGAAGCAGTCATCATCCTTCCAGCTTCCTTGTTAGCGAAGAATGAATTCAACAAGTCTTTAATTTCAGCGAGAGTCATGCCAACCACAAGCGGGGTTCCAAAGAATTTATGTACGACATTTTTGCGAAAAGTACTATAACCTCGTATATAATCCTCCAGATCACGTTTGTGGGCGTCAATCGCGTCGGTGATCGTAGACACAAGTGCGCCTGGTTTAAGCTGTCCACCGTTGGAATATAGCGCAATAGAGTTTTCAGCGGCGTCGCGCTGCCGTATCAAAATGTCATTCAATGACACATCACTGGATTTCAATTTACCCTGTTTGTCCTGAAATACAACTATTTCGTTCGGGTCAACATTTCCTAAATTTAACGTCTCAGCTATTTCATCTTTGATTAGTTTTTTTTACATCACCGGTTGCAGTGTCATCGGGTTTGGGTTTCAAAGATCTCCCCCAAATATCAATCATGTTATTGTAAAACTCTTTCTCTCTCTAAAATCGTTTTTGACGACTTCGTTGAAAAATCTTCGATTTTCTCCAGCGATTACTAGTGTATTCATTCACGACAACATGTGGTGGTTTTCCGCTTGGGTTACTCAAGGAGTTAGAAATAGCGTTAAGGACATTTAATACTTCGCTGCCACATATTGGTGGGTCATTCATTTGTTGTGTTGGTAGCGTAGAATACCAAGTCTTCATTGGAAGGGTTTTTATATAACGCATAAACTCTTTTGGTGGGGCTAATCCATATGAATCAAAATAGACAATCCCACGTGGATCAATAGCGTATGCAACCCAGTGAGTTCCGGGTCCGGTGCTGTTATCTAAATTAATGATTCCGGTTTCAACGCTGTTTGGTTGATGTGGTAATTGATCTTTCATAAAGACACCTCTGAAGTTTTTAATCGCGAGTTTTTTAGCAGCATCGAGTAAATCAAAATTGGACATGGGAACCATAGGTTCCTGAGTCATAGACTCTCCAATTAATAAACCGGTCCTAGTCTTAGACCCTTTCCGCTGTACCACGAATACGGGGTTCCTGGTAGTCTTAGACCCTTTCCCGTTTTTTATATCCTTTCCCAGTTGCCTTCTTTAGTGCCATTCCTGCTGCAGTACCAACGGCTCCTAACGCTGCCGCTTTAGCCACCGCTGGGGCTGCTGCTGCAATCAATGCTGGTATCGCAGCTAACAACGGGAATATACCGCCTGTTTTAATCATATTTTTGATAGCAGCCGCAGAAAGAGTAAACTGAACACCCTTTTTTGCTACTAGTGCATCATTGAAATGTTTCACCTGACGAGTTGTCAGCGATAGTTTATTTGCACCACCAGTCATTTGGTTGGGTTTCAACGTGATTGTGGTTCCACATTTTTTAGCTGATTCCGATTGCAATTTTTTTAATTGACCGGGAGTTAACGCAACACTAATATTACTATATGACATTATACATAATTGATTGATTCTAAATCGTTTACAATTTCAATTACATGTTTTCCACTGGTGCATCTACCACTCTCATTCTTCCACCAACACCTTCAAGTAGCATTGATTTGTCGCTGAGAATGACAGCAACCGCTCTATAATCAGCAAGAGCACCACGAGTCACATTAGCTCTAAAATGTATATCAACAACAGATTGTCTCATCAAATCGAGATGTTCCAGTGAGAAGTAATAGATTGGATACAGATTTTTAAAATCATATTGTGATATTTGCAAACCAGTATCCACATTTTGATCACGTGCCATAAATGACAACAGACGATGATAAACTCGTGCAATATGATTTTCTGTGTAATTAAGTTGTATATCCTCGGATGGTTCCTGTTGGCCGTTTATTCTCAGTGAGACGTCTTTCACACCTAATTGATCAAATATCATATGACTGAAACGTTGATCGCCAACTCGTGTGTTATCCTGTAACGCAATAAATATATGACGTGGCGCAGAAACGCCTTGTTTTGATGCTAGATTCCACGTGAATAACCCGTTCAGATTTGATTGCTTCACATCTGTACTCACGGTTAACCAACTCAACAACGACTTTCCTCCTTGGTCCATAAATGATAGTAATCGTTCTTCTGCGGTGATTGTTGGAGTCAACACTGGCATCCACAATGATATTTTTGTTAAATTGACTTTACCGGCATCAGCATTTGGATTTGCATTGTCTGCTGGAATCCTCCAGATTGCGTCACTATCATCACTCTTTCGTACAAGCGATACTGTATGCTTCGCTCCATAAATAACTTTTCGGACGTTTCTACAGAATCCAAATATATGATGCAGTGGAATCGCGCATGAAAATGATTTACGCGCTCCTTGCAACATTGAAATACGTGTTGCAGCTCCTAGATTGAAATTAACATCGTTGTTTATAATCATATCTTCGGCATCAATATTAGCGGTGCCAGCATTATTCTTTGGTCGTCTTACAACAAATTGTTTTCCTCCAGCGGTATTTGTAGCATCTTTTGCAAACATCATAGAAGGTCCTGCTGATCTTGTATAATCATCGGAATATCTCGCTAACCCGATTATTGTTGTAGCCACATCAACATCGCGATCTATCGCCTCAATTTCTTTTCCATCAATGAGATATTTTGCACTCTCAAATAACGCCATGATACCATTATTGACAAAACCGACTTGAGTACCGACTGGATACGGTGCTGGTACAGCAGGAGTATCAGCAGCTGTTACAATTTCTCCTTCTACTTCAATAAACGCTTCAGCGGGTAGAAAGTATTTACTGGTATCATGGACTTGAAGATCGATTCTTGCTCGACTATTTGGGTCTATTGCATGATAGGCGTAATATTGATAATCGCGTACAGAATCATCCTTGCCAACTGGGGCGTCTATATCAAACGCTGGATCATGTGACTTTTTGAACATTTTATTCTATTTATCAGAGTCTAAATCGCGATTTTCCATTTTCATCGTCGTAGTTTTTTAAAGCCACTTCCTGCTATCATATTTGCAATATTGCTTTGGTCGGGGGTTAAAACCATCGACGCTAATTTTTCATCTACTGCGTTATTTATAATTCTTCTAACACTTGCAGGCATTTCCGCTGTAGACGGTAACGGTTTTGAAAATCCTTTGGATTTCATCCGTGATTTCACTAATGATGTTAATTTATTCTTCGCAGTTGAAAACGCTTTTCCAGCAAGATCTCCAACAGCACCAATACCCTTATCACGAATAACATCAATTGCTTTCATTCCTAATTGTTTAGCCAACGGCATCACTTTTGGAGCCATTCTCGCAAATAACCCTGCAATGGTATTACCTAAACCATCTCCGTAGTATGCTCTATAACCCGGAAACCGTGAATTAACTACGTAGACGGGGGTTGGTTTATCATGATTGTAGTGTATGATCATTATTTGAAATCAGAAACAATTTTTCAATTGTTATTTATCTAATCAATTGACTTTTCAATTCAGTCACTATGATACCCACTTTCCACTAACTCGCCAATGAAATCTCGATATGTGCTGATATCCATGATACCACCCTGAAATAATCGTCTACAGATATCAGCTGCTTCATTAATTATTTCCGGTGAGTTATTTCCGGCTCGGAACCCTCCTACAAGAACCTCTAATCGTGATATATCACTGAGAACACTACCAGGACATGAAACGCTAGCGTTTCCAACTAGACCACTCCCCAGAAATTTCTTCTCATCGTATGGCTGTCTTATTTGGAGTTGAAATTTTCTCTTGAAGTCTCTGTATTCCTTCATCCTTCTATCTAAACCCCCAGTATTTATTTCATACACTATATCAGCCCATTCATTATGTGACATTCTATAATCCGAATAATTGTCCGTGAAAAACTTCTCTTGTGAATCATAGCTGTTAGCAGCGAATTCACCTAAATTGTCTATATCCTCGTTGAGAATTTGTTGTTTAGCGCTCTCGGTAAATATAATTGATTTAGGTAGTCCACTAACTAGTTCTTCCTGAAATCCTTTAAATTTTCGTTTCGAAGCGGTTGATATATCCTGAGGAAGTGATTGCAAGGATTTTTTTGTTTGTTTAGTTCTTTTTGCTATTTTTTCTAACACAGGAATAAGACCCTCTTCTTTTCTTTTACCGTCAGGATCATCTCCCAGTATAGCACGCTCTATCTCCTTCGTTGCTGTGGTTACTGGTTTAAACAATTCTTCAGATCCCGCAGCAAAGTCAGTCTGAAGACTCTGTCGTTGTTGTAGTTTATTCCGTACAGAGTCACGAATTGGTACAAATCTCCTGATTGCATCCAGTCGTTCACGAGCCAATCGGGTTGTTAATGCTTCATTGACCATTATTTGAAATCAGAAACAATTTTTCAATTGCAAAACACTTTTTCAATTGTGAAACAATTTTCCCGAACCCGACCTAACATCATCGTGGAAGTGTTATTTCATCCTATCAAGTTTGTGGAAAGTGTGGAAATTGTATAAAAAATAATTAATACCACACTTTCCACACTTTTCCCTTGATCAATCCGAACCAGCCATCAATTTTTTATTCACTGATTTTGACATTGTCAATCAAAAAATGCTAAAAAAAGGAAAATCTCTCTGAGGGACGGTCACAATCAAATAATGATAAATGGTCAATCAAAATTGTTCATTTTCTTGAATTAACGCCCGTAGGTTTCTAACTTTAGAATTAACCTCCTTTTTCAATTCGTATTCGTACCCCAATTCTTTTCGTATTCGTTCTACGATGGTATACAACGGAGCGAACACACTTACGTCACTGGAAAATGCGAGAGAGTCTCGAATAGAATTCTGAATTCTCTTGATGAGCGCATACTTCTTTGGTAGCATATACTTGTTAGTGCTAACTCCGTATTCTATATCCTGAAAATCAGACACAATTTGATCAGGATTTAACCCATCTGATAGTTCAATATCCCAACTTTTCAATTTTGAAATCTCGGATAAAATGCTATTCATGTTTTCAGAATTCATTATTCTATAATAATGATATATTTCTAAATGAAAAATATGACGCATTAGACATAACTAAATTGAACTTTTTGTCCCGTCCTTTTTGAAATAGCCGATCGATAAATCCCCTCTGCAACTTTTCGTACTGAGGGTGAACAAATATCGAAATGCCTACCGGCGCTGGTTATTGATTGAAATTTCTTTTCTTCGTTAGTTATCGTATTCAAAGATTTCACAGGTCTCTTCCCAACCGTTTTGCATTTTCCAGTCTTTCCTCGTTTGGTATTCTCACTTTGAGTAACAGCCTGCAGATTTGATAAAGAATTGTTTTTCGGATTAGAATCCTTGTGATCAATGACAGAATAATCCTCGATCAATTCATAAAAACATTCAAATGCGAAACGATGATTGAGATAAGTTTTCTTCCCAACAGTAAACATCAAGTACCCTTGATTATTCACAGCACCAACTGATTTCTTCAGTCTACAGTGTCTTACAACACCATCACTGGATGCTTCATAATTTGTAATCAAGGGATGGTGTCTGAATTCTTGGTTCATTCGTATACATAATACTATTGTTTGTCTAATTCATTGTTTGGTTTAATGATGAATCTTTCGATGTAGTCTTGAGGAGTTCTTATGATTTTGTCAGGGACGTTGTCAGTGTCAGGGACTTTTTCAGGGTCATAATTTCTGATTGATTGTCCATTTTTTATTCTTTTATCATAATAACGCTTCAACTCCCTGTATCGCTTTCCACCGCAATTCAAACACAACTGAGATTTTCCCCTAACCCCAACCCCACATCGTATGCAGGGTAACGGGCCAAGGCTTCCACGTCGAAAGCTTTGCATATGATACCCACAAAACTCATTTCTGCATGATTTGTTACACGGGGTTACTGATCCAATCATAAGCCACTTGCAGTGATTCATTATATATAAATTCTTCATTTAAATGCTTGTTTTAATTATAGCATGAGGGAATTAAGGAGAACGCCTTCGAAAAATGCTGAATTCAATGCTGATAAGGAGTTTAAAAGATTATTGAAAATTAATCCTAAATTTAATCTCGATAAACCAAAAAAACGTCCAAGAGACGGAAACATGAAAGAGTTTAAGAGATTATTAAAAATTAATCCTAAATTTAATCTCGATAAACCCAAAAAACGTAACAAAATTAATCTCAAACGTCCAAGAGACGGAAACATGAATGAGTTTAAGAGATTATTAAAAATTAATCCTAAATTTAATCTCGATAAACCCAAAAAACGTAACAAAATTAATCCTAAAATTAATCTCAAACGTCCAAGAGACGGAAACATGAAAGAGTTTAAGAGATTATTAAAAATTAATCCTAAATTTAATCTCGATAAACCCAAAAAACGTCCAAGAGACGGAAACATGAAAGAGTTTAAGAGATTATTAAAAATTAATCCTAAATTTAATCTCGATAAACCAAAAAAACGTAACAAAATTAATCCTAAATTTAATCTCGATAAACCAAAAAAAACGTTTAATAGACGGAAACATGAAAGAGTTTAAGAGATTATTAAAAATTAATCCTAAATTTAATCTCGATAAACCAAAAAAAACGTCCAAGAGATTACCCTGGAAAGATGCTCAATTCAATCTCGATATAGTTTCTAATACACCAAAGAATACAATTCTTGATAAAGCCATGATTAGTAAAATCAGAGACTGTTCTAATGAATTCAAGCGTGATGGAGCATCTTATTGTTGGTCAACATTTCGAATTGATGGTGTTGTTGACGCTACCATGAATGATGAAAAAGCAGCAGTGATAATTTCACGTGTTGGGGAAAAAAAGTATTTTTTCTGAATAAAATTCATTATCGAAGTCGATGGCAAATGGATTATTAAGGATAAATTTGAACCAATCCTCAAGAATAAAAAAGCTGTCATTGTGAGTAGAGATTCCAAACCTGGAATTCTAACCGGCATTGACAAACCATACTACGAAAGATCTTACCCCGTAACAGCAATGGTTTATGGGATATATCCGTTAAATGATAAACCCGATATCGCAAAACTAGCTCCTATGAAATATTCTAGTTCACTGAATTGCGTGGCAACACGGGTAATGGAACACTTCACAAATGCATCCCGAGGAAATAAACTAACTGATCTGCGACGTAGGAAAATAACCGAATGGGAACTGACAGTGAAACAGCATGGTGCAAAGATTTCTGATATAGCTAAATTAGAAACATCATTACGATTCCCAATAACCGTTATGACGATAACCGGAGAAGTTTTATACGAACCGAAATATAACAAAAATGGAGCGCCAATACAGATTATTGATCATAACAAACACGCGTGGACACCTGCGGTAACAGTATTTCCACGAGAACGAACCGTGAAATATATCCCTAAGGAGTTCGTCGGGGATGTTTTCTATGAAGAGAAATTATTCGATGCTATTCATGCGTTGTGTAAAGATGATCCTGTGTCAGTGTGGTTACTTAGAAGTGATGAAGATCCCGAAATAGGATTCGATCAATTTGTAAGACCAAATGGTGAATTATATCGCGTTGAAGAATTAGATAACAGAATGAGAAAAATCGCTAGTGATTTTTCACCGGAGAATTCCCATGAAAAACTACTCACGGATAGTTTTACTATTCCATCAGTGGTAGCTCACTTCGCAAGAGAAAAAAAACTCATGGCGTCCAACACGAAGTGATTTTCTCGAGGATGTTAAATTGAGTTGCGTCAAATTTGGTCATGGAGGACTGTGGAATACGAAATACTCACGTGATGGTATGATTTCAATTGATATATCCGCGTGTTATCCCGGAAGTTTTCTCGGATATGGGGAATGTGCTGAGTACTTCAAACGATTTGGACACCCCACGCATGAAATGACTCGTGTTGCGATTAATGGACCATTGCCTGATTTTGATTTAACCGGATTCGCTCTTGTGATATCATTCGAATTAGCTACAGGGTTACATCCGTGTAGTTATGTTTGGCTCGGTAGACACCTATCTGAAAAACACTGGATGCCAATAGTGCTATCGAGATATATGATTGATTGTGGTATGCTAATATCGTTGATTGTTTCCGAGGCTATTATATGCTATCGAGCTCAGAAAGAAGTTTGGCTACCACAACCCGATCTAGATAGAATAATCAGCGAACAGCGAAAACAATTCCCTGATTTCAATGAAGAACAAATCATGAATCGGTCTAAGAAGTTATTTGAAATTAAAAAAGAACAAGCAAAAGATTTTGGACGAAGAATAATCGGTAAATTTACCCAGGGTGGACGATACGACAATGCAAAATATTCTTCGCGGTTGATCATAGACGTCGCTGAATACGATTTTATTGTAACGGATTTAATGAAACAGGGAAAACTTGTATCCCGTAAGGATGCTTTTCTATCCAATGGTGAGAAATTAGGTACGGTTGTTACCTACTGTGATGGACATAATTCCCAGTATACACATTTAAGATCATCTATGCTAGCCTATGCTTCTATTAATCTTTTTTCGATGATAAATAGATTTCCTAATACCGCGGTTAGAGTGGCCACTGATTCGATGTATATACACAATAAGTACAAATCAGCTGTAGCTAAATTCACAGATCCCGAAGAAAATTGGGGGCGTTGGCGATTTAAAAAGGAGATGCTACATGAGTATTGTGAATCCGCAGACGTTGCCATGGATGATAAATATCTTTGTTGTAACCGTATTGAAATTCAATCAGAATTTTCTAATGCACCACCGGTATCTGATCCAGTATGTAGATACAAGACAGTTTATTTAAACGGTTGTGGTGGGTCAGGAAAGACAACTCGTGCAATTGAATTATTTCGTCGGTCAACCATGATTGTGCTAACACCGACTCACAGACTCGCCAGAGAGATGATACAGCGAGGGGTAAATGCCTGTACTTACCATAGTTTCTTTCGATGGAAGGGTGACAAATGGACTCCTGAGCGTATGGGTGATAAATTCATTCCTGAAATCATAATTTGGGATGAAATATGCACAGTGTCATTAGATGTATTACAAACATTTCTCGAGTGGTTGTTAAACAAAAACACAAAAGTCGTCATGTGCGGTGATCACGGCCAACCACCACCATTTATCGGTGCATCTCCACATGAATGGCTAAGGGGTTTTGTAGACTATTATGAAGAAATTACCACTGATTATAGATCAATTGATGAACGATTACGAGAATTCAAAGCGCTAATTAGATTACAACCGGATAGAATCCAATGCGAAATAGCGCGTGAAGTGATTTCAGAAACTCCAATGAATGATTTCTGGGAAACATGGAGACCAAATGATTTGATAATTGCAAGTAGAAAAATAGTCAGGGACACACTTCAGATGAAGTTATTTGAATTGCATAAAGAAAAATTTGCAACGCTTCCAGTACCCCCTTTGTTATAGGCCATCGGATACACGAAAACAGAACATTGAAGTTGATATTCCAGGACAGAGTGAAAAACAAATTCTCGTATTAAATGATATTGTGCTGGTTGATATCAATGTCGTTGAAGATGCATTGCGTGCTAATAAATCCCCGTGGACGCTAGGATACGCAGCAACAATACACTCTTCACAGGGATTGACTATATCGGATACAGTTGTTTGGATCGTAGATAATCGCATCGAATGGTCGAATTTAGTCTATCTCGCAGTATCCAGAGTACGAAAAATAAATCAACTTCGAAGAGTTGTTTTCGATGATAATGACACAACAATGGATGATATTGATGTTAAAATTATTGATAAAAAACTCTCCGGTTACAAACAACAGGACAAAAAAAAAAAAACAACGAGAATTTGATATTGATGCTGAATTAATAATCACTTTGAAGAAACAACAGAATAATCACTGCGCGAGTTGCAATTGTATAATGCATTGGCAGTATTCGGATAAGGATCCTCGCCAATTCACCGTAGACAGAAAAAATAACAATCTCGGTCATGTCAGAAACAATGTGATGTTGACTTGTCTTGAGTGCAATAGACGCAACGGTGCTAGTTAAGACCATGCGGTGGCAATTGAGTATCCTCGGGAATTACCTGTAGTTGTTGTCGAGTAAAACCCCGCTGAGGGGCAGTTGAATCCAGTTTATAGACTGGAGGTCTGCCAGTTGATCGTGTTATACTAGATATCTTGTGTGCAGTAACACTCCAAATAGGATCAGTAGCCCTTTTTCTACCCCCTTCAAGCTCTCCTGGTTCATATAAATACCTAACAGTGACATTACTACCAAGAATTGGTTCTTTGAAATCTTTTTGTGGTTGTACGGGTATAGACTTCTTTTTAATCGCGTTGATAGGTTTCATGTTGATTGTTCTAGTAATCTCGTTATTCAGTGCAGTAATCACAGATGGTAATCTTTTAACCCATTCACGGGATCTTTTTTCTTGGATGAATTCTTTTGCGTATTGATATCCAAATAACCGCTCAGCAATCGTCCGATTAAATCGTTCTACAATGGCCTGATCGCGATGTAGCGCAGTATGCCCTCGTCGTATGGTGACATTATGATGTTTCATTGTAGATAACACTGCACCCTGAAATTCCTTGCCAGGATCAACCTGCAATAGATTTGGCCAGTGCAGAGGACCTCGTCGATAAATCCTTTCAAATGCAGAAGCGACTTCAGTGGCTGATTTTGTTTTTAACGGTTCTGCTTCTTTGTATCGACTTGCAATATCAACTACGGTTAAAGCGTATTTGTAACCACGATCATGTGGCAGAAATAATATATCAGCCTGATGAACTTCATTAGGAACTGTCACATCAAAATGCGAGAATTGAATTTGTTTAGGCGGTGGTAGATAAATTTGCCATTGTGCCTGTTTGGATAACCAATTAGCCGCAGTGGTTTTTTTCACTTTTGCAGCGCTAGCGAGTTTATGGACTGCTGATTTACCCCTCCAGTATCCTCTTGGGGAATAATAAATTGATTCCATATTATTAATTACCGGCACCTAACATCAATTTACTTTTCATAGCCGATTTTATTAAAAAGGAAGCCAATTTTTCTTTGAAGGATTTATCAGGAATAGCATTTAAGACATGAATTAATTTCACATCCGCGAGATGCCTGTTTTGCAGATTGCTGCTTTTATAAGCAACATCATGAAGGTGACAGGCCTTATCAATTTCGTTTATTGGTTCTTCACCGGGTCGGGACTGATTTTGATCATTGAGTCTGATATCAAGTCTGGTTTCCGGTCCACAGTAGCTATATCCTGGAAGGTGCTTTTCTCCGGGGTACTTTGCCCATGGGGTTCCAGGGAGCTTTGCCAATTTGGCTGCGATATCACCTCCTCGTTTTTTTTTAAAAAATCTCCGAATTGTAAAATCTTTGATTTTGTAGAAACAAATCTGAACTTTTTAATACCACATGTTGCACATCTACCAGTAAGTGCTGATCTGTTATTTTTAGTTGTTACCGTCGTCACATCATTTGTGCAAGTACGCGTTTTACACTTCATAAAATATAGATCCATAATTTATGTATAGAAATATGGATATAATTGATTTTTCAGCGACTAAAACAAGAGAACCAGTTAAGCATCATGCAGCGCTACCAAACTCTATCCGGATGATTATAATCGGGCCATCTGGATCCGGTAAAACGCAATTGTTACTCAATTTAATAATGAGATGGATGAAGTGGGATAAGTTGTATTTAATTGCCCCTAGCGTAGATGATCAACGATGTTATGAAGTGCTAAAAGATTTTAACGACAGCGCGGTAGAAAAATCCGGAGAGGGTATTATTGAGTTTATAACCGATATCGATGAAGCACCGAGCATTGATGATATTGATGGAGATATTAACAATTTAGTCGTATACGACGATATAATGTTAGATAAGCAAAAAAATCCTGCTAGTATCTTTTCCAGAGGCAGGCATAAAAACACTGACGTGATATATGTCACTCAACGCTACACTCAGGTTCCAAAAGTTATCAGAGATAACTGCAATATTCTTGCTGTATTCAACGGAGTTGATACTCATACTCTTAGAAATATATGGCAGACATGGTGTTCTGATATGGACTTCAATCAATTTAAAAACTTCTTTAGTCATGCTCAGTCAACCCCGTACGGATTCGCAACAATAAATTTGCATGATCCTCGGACACGATATCGTATCGGACTTGATCAAATATTCGGTTAAAATCATTTATTATTTTTTGTTAACCCAGAACTGAAAGTTCTAGCAGCAGAGAGGGTGGATGACAACGAGTTGCGACAAAAATTAATTAAAAAATCGTAAAAGTCTCCGTTTTCATTTTTTTAGTTAAAATGAGATTTCGTAGGGAAGGCTCGTTAAGATTTCAATCAATTTTTTGTCTAAAAACGTTGTAGGGTTTGCCCCTGAGACATTTTTTTTGGTTAAAATGAGATCGTAGGAAGGCTCGTTTTAAGATTTCAATCAAAATTTTGTCTAAAAACGTTGTAGGGTTCATCCTCTTTTTGGTTAAAATGAGATTATGGGAAGGATCGTTTTAGGATTTCAATCAAATTTTGTCTCAAAACGTTGTAGGGTTCACCCTCTCTGCTGCTGGATTTACTCCAATTCATTACCTAATATTTCTTCAAAATAATCTTATCTATTTTGTGTTAATATTTCATGGACAATTATTTTTGCCCAGATATTAAATGGAAAACTTCATCTTTCAGTGCAAAAAAAGCTTGCTTTAATCTTTAAAAAGTTATAAGATGCGGAAATCATGTGTGTATTTTCACTTATATTATAACACTTATATTAAAACCTAACTTGGGATGTTGTTAACTGTTTGTTCATAAAGCACTGCGACTTTTGTTACACCGTATTTATCACGGTATCACCCCTCACTTACTGACGGCATGTGACCCTTAGGGTCATGACTGGATCAGCCCTCTATTTTTTTTTTTAGAAGATATTAACCATTTTATCTCAGTTATTACAAAGACCTGGAACTAGTGGCGTAGCGAAGTGTGTGTGGGTGGGGGGGGGGCAGGGGAGCATTCGCCCCGGGCGCCGGTGGCTAGGGGGCCCAAAATGGGCGCTCAAATCGGGTACCAGGTACATAACTGCGCAACAGGGGCAGCCTGGGGCGCAAATTTGGGTGTTTTCCCCTGGGCGCCAAATATCCTCGCTACGCCAATGCCTGGAACCAAGATGGGGAGGAACCGGAACTATTATTGGGATTATTACAATCTAACCTTCCATACAAGCGTACAAACTATTCCCGCCCAGTTGTATCGTTCTATAATAATGCTCTTTGGCTTTGAACCACCTCTCTGGACAAATTCCCGTTGATGCCCAAGACAAATGGATCTAATTGTGCCTTGAGCCCATAACTCGAATCCCACTGCACTGATTTTACAAGACTTTTCTTAATCTGGGATTAATAATTTTGTCAAGATTTGGCTTTAGCTTTCGTCATAGGAGTTTATTTAAAAGCTGAAAAAGGTGGTGGTAAGTACTTCCTTTATCTTTGGATAATAATGCGTAGAAAAAGCAGATCTGAATTTACAATGACTTGTCTTGGGGCCCAAAACAACAAGAACAATGACTTGTCTTACTTAGAGCTTTACACCTGAAGAACAGTAATCGAAAACGGTCAGTTTTTATTGCGGCCATTTTAAAGTGGTTTTATTTTTTATTAAGCACAATAGCTATCCCCATCTAATTTTTTGCTAAAACACCTATTTTCTCACTTTTCTTGGAAATGTGCTTTTGTGTTGACATTGATGATATTGCAGTTTGAAAATTAAAAAAAAATATTCTTTATTTTGTGTATTTTTTTACCCTGTGTGTTACGTAGTTGCAGTAGCTTAGTTGGAAGAGCATTAGATTCGTAATCCAAAGGTCGCTGGTTCAATATCTGTCCAGACCAGCTCTAATCGGCTGCTTTGGTGTATCCTGGGAAAGCCACTTAGCTCCAATTGTTACGCGTATTGTAGGCAATAATCTTTTAAAAGTTCCCTTAAGTATTTGACTTTTCTTTTGTATTCATTTGATGTGTGTTTCGTTGAAATTTGAGTCAACTTGTTGTCTAGAATAAAGGAGATACGTAAAAACGGGAGGGTGTAGGTTCTCAAGGGCTTCAGATAATTTACATTATATACTAATTCTTGACGCAATGAACTTATTCCTAATTTTGTCCCCCCAAATGTTGAGAGGTTTGGTCCTGTTTGCACCGAAGTCCTAATTTATGAAATTATTTTAATAAAAAATTCTTGAATTTCACGAGGTGAGCGTCCTTGGCTGTGTGACAACTTTGTATACCTCGTATATAATATCTTTAATGATTTATTATGTCATAAATGGTTTTAGTCATATTTCTTATATTGGTGTCTCTGGACTGATTCATCTGGGTGATAAATTCATAGTTAGGATTAAAACATTCCGATCATTTTATCTCGCGCGTATTACATGCTTCTAAGCTGGAGATTTCACGACTATATTTGTTTAGCTGCATATTAAATATTTACAGCGGTGACTTATTCATACGTAACCCTACATGTCAGTATGTATGTTATGTTATGTTATGTTATGTTATGTTATGCATGTATGTATGTATGTATGTATGTATGTATGTATGTATGTATGTATGTATGTATGTATGTATGTACATGTATATTTGTATATATGTACATGTATGTATGTATGTATGTATGTATGTATGTACGTACATGTATGTACATACATGTATGTACGTACATGTATGTATGTATGTATGTATGTATGTATGTATGTATGTATGTATGTATGTATGTATGTAGATGCATATATTGAGTATTTGACAAACATACTTTCGTACACATATATGAGACCGTCGTTGTACTTCCATAGTAGCACTGTTCATGTCACTTCGCTAGATCGATAAGAAAATCAAATATTTGCTTGTCATGCCTAATTTAGATTAATTCTCCTTTTATGAAAATCCCATCACCTCGAAACTTCTACACGCAAACCACTGAGGTACAAATGTGCGATAAAACCAAATTAGGATGAGTCATTATCGGTTTCAGAAGAACTGAGTATAGAAAAATTACTGCATCTATTATTTTGTATTGCTACAGACTTAGAATAAGCTGTGTTCCCAGATACGGAATACTTTTAACACTTGTAAAAGCTTAGAGATGCTTTGAAAAGTAAGGAATCATTATTGAACCATAGGCAGCGCTAACAGTTCGATGGGAACATTGCAGTTTCAAATGGTCTTACTCAAGCTCTTGCGGGCAAATTTAGAATTGAGCGGAGATTAGTTTTCGTTTAAAAGCAAGCATCCAAATTTATTGTGAAAACAATATCTTACCGAGTTAGTGAGAGATGTTTGGAATACAGTTATTTACTTGATATTTTTTATTTATTTCAACAAGGCCGAAATTATTTTATATACAGTCTATTGTTACTTGACCCAAACCTCAATTGGTCCATAGGGTTTTTGAGGGTATCGTTTCGCTGTGTTTCATTTTTCCGTGTTCTAAAAATACACTGAATTAAATAGTTTTGCTGTGCAGTCTACGACCTTGACGCGTGTACCATCGGACCTTTTGGAAAGCAATGTACAAGTTTGTCACGCATACTGCGGGGTCAGCTGGGAACAGGATGGGTTTAGCAGTTACATGAAAGTGTTAATCATATCTTCAGAAGGGCTGATACATTCAGTAAAATAAGCAGGCCCGAGATAGTAATAGGTAACGTGTCAGATTTAAATCGTAGGACGATTTGTTACGTAATATATTGATGGCGCAGTGTATAGCTAGCTGGGGGATACCCATTTTCATTCTTCTAATCCAAGCACTTTGCCTGTCACCGCGGTGGGGCTGGGTAAACAGTGTCATATGCCATGAAATGTGTTAGCAGAAATAACCGCATGACATTAACGTATGCCAGTTTAACCTTACTAAATATTATTTTAGTGGATAAAATTTTCTCTTTCTTCCCTCTCTCTCTCTCTCTCTCTCTCTCTCTCATATATATATATATGTGTGTGTGTGTGTGTTTCATTCATGAATAAAATGCAAGGCTCGAAATTTGTCAATATTCTCTCGTTTTAATTTTTCAAATACGAGAACAATTGTTGTTTCTTTTCTTTTAAGTGGAGTATATGATATTCTTTAGATTGAACTCTGTATTATCCTAAGCATTTTATAAATTAGTTTGGAGACAGAATTTACCCTGTATCTTTTCCCACCATTACTCAGTAATTCTTGTACTATGGCTCCATATATCTTACTTTATTCTGGGAATGAAATTGTCACCATTATGTCCTGACATTTAACTATTTCCTAACTTTGTGAAAAGGTACTTATACATGGCCTACATTTGGCATAGGCATTTCATTGTAAATTTACCCACTTGTGTATGGTAAATTTGTCTTTCATTGCCTGTGCATTTCAACATATAGGTCTTTAGAACAGGCAGTTGGATATACTTTTACTTGATATATCTTGCTACATTCCTTATAGGTCAAACCTAGATAACCCTGGTCAATTAATATAAACACAGTTGTCGAATTTTACGAGGCTACTGTGACACGTGTAATACTCAAAGTGTGGGAGACCCTTCTTATTGTCACCTGTAGGACAGGTTTTCAAGATATTTATGAATGAGATACCGTAAAGAAAAGGGGCCTTAATTAGTTATTTGTTTACTCTGAGAAAGTTGGAAAAAATACATTTTTTGCCCACCTGCTGTCAAAGATGTTTGCGTTTTATCCAAAACATTTACATATCTTTTACTTTGATTGTACTGTATATAATCACCTGTCACACGTGGCGTGTCTAGTGATATGACATACTTAACCCTAGTTGCCACAGGGAAGGAATCTATCCATTCCTGGGAAACATCCGTTCTGATAGTATTACTTCTAAACGTAAGTAGAAATAAATGTTAATGATGACTTTTATTGTCTTCAAACTGTTTTTAAAAAAATTGGAAAGTACGAAAGCTGTTTGCACCTTATCTCTACATTGGACGCTTGTTGTTAAAGGGTTTAACGCCATTTTTCAGAACAATATAGGCCTGTATTAATGGCTGAGGAAGAACTCGGGGAAAACTCCAGAAAAAAAACACCGACCAACGAGAAGCTACTGGCAAACTTTCTAACATATTCACATTGGCTGAGCCCTAGATTGGAACCCACTTGGACAAAGGTGAGATGGATGTGATCCGTAACGATGAGCGCTTTTGACCACTCGGCCACTTAGGGCCTCGCCATTGAACACACACACACACACACACACACACACACACACACACACACACCCATATATATATATACTAGCAAGTACCCGGCATGCGTTGCAATGCCACTCAATGAAAGAAAGTGTTTGAGCAGTGCGAACTCGAATGGTTTCCAATCTTGCTTTCCGTTGCTCGTCTGTTTCTGAAGCTCGTGATGCCTTTGTCTTTCTTGCTTGAGGTGTAGATCGACCAATAGCTTTTCGTTTAGGTGGCATAATTGATTTGACAGCGAAAGTAATGCTTTGTAACGACTATTACAAATTCAAACCGCGATTGTTTGACATAACCAAGGCGCGAAGCAAACGTAACTAAGTAAACATGACGTATCTAAGGCGCCTACAGTTCACAGCGAACACACGGTAAATGTCGTAAAAACACATTTGTTAATTGTTACAATTTTAATGGTTGTACTAATTCAGAAACCTTCGCGGGCGTGCGCAGAACAACTCACCAAAGTTTTATCGCAATCGGATTAACGGTATAGGAACGCATACGACACAAACAAACAAACATTCAGTTTTATATATTAGATATATATATATATATATATATATATATATATATATATATATATATATATATATATATATATATATATATATATATAGTCAACATATTACCACATCCCCCACTTCATTTAAATATAGAACAGGTGTGAATAAACAGTAAATCTCTAAATGCCAGTGTGATGACATTGCGCTAAATACCTTATTCATTGTACTTACAGGTGAAAGGTACAATAACAACGCATTATCCAGACAAATCACCAGCACAGGTAGTGGTCTACATACCTATTTTTGGAGACTCTTCAACCGATGGTCACGTATAAATCAGCTATTGCATATCAAATCGATCAGGGTTAAAACCATTTATTTCAAGAATATTGCTGACAAGGAGAGAGCTATTCATAAAATGTATTACGCGTTGTTCAGTGCTATTTGTCTGACGTATTATTTATGAAATGATGGACGGAGATGTGCAATAAATATTGTTTATGCCAACCAGTCTGATCCCCATGCTAGGAGGAGTGGCCGGACATGAAGCTTGTGCCACGGAGGGCGCCAAATACAATGAGTTTGACCAGTAGAATATGGGATATAGAACAAATTTTACTCTGTAACACAAATAAATTCTAGTTCTTACAATTTCGATATTGTTTACCCAATTTCGGTGAAATATCACTTTAAAGGTGCCATACGTCACACATCTTGTATATACTGTATTTAGTAATTTCCGGGGTGGGTGGGTTACACTCAAGAACCAGAGGGTCTAGAACTGAATATTATCGTACTATTATTTGTGTGAATTGCTATACTGTCTCGTCGATGGTAGACAACTGCCACTCTATCGAAATGGTAGAACATGTGTTACGCAGTCTAACTTACTGTTGTTGTTTTAGGGTTTTACGCCATTTGTCAGCACACGACAGGCTATACATGGCGGCCAGTATTAATGGCGGAGGAAGACCCAGGAAAACCCCAGGAAAGAACCACTGACCCACGAGATGCTACTGGCAAGCTGTATGACATACCCACATTGGCCGAATATGAGACTCGAACCCACGACACAGGTGAGATGGTAGTGATCCATAATTAAAAGCGCTTTGGACCACTCGGCCACTCTGGGCCCCACAATCTAACTTGTAGAAAATTGTTCAATGGTAGGAATTTGCCCTAGTATCTAAAATGCAGAAAACTGTATTTCTATGTGTGGTAATATACAGAAAGGAAGTTGTTGTGCTCAGATCAGGGCCATGTTTAGGCTTTGGACTTAAGATAGAGGACCTATGTAGATCTAGAAATATACCCACAAAGCGGTCCTTAAACTGTACTTTATAAGTGTGTGCTTAATTATAGCTATATGAAGATAAGTATATGAGGGTGTAGACCTATGTATGGTTTATTTAAACACGTCATTTTATTCAGGGTAGTCCATTGTAGTCCTCTTTTTCAATCCCTCCCCTAAGTTCGGCCCTGGGCGGTAAGTTGTTTTACTTCTGATTAGTAATGGTTCCTTTAACGTGTCTATATAACCGGTATAAGCTATAAGCAGATTACTTACTGCCTGATTACCTATATCACCTGTCGTTACATGTGTTTGTTTTTCAGGAGACTTTCTGGGGTTAAACGTTAATTTTCCAGCACACGACGTGCTGTACGTGACGTAATTTGATGGAGAAAGAACCCGAAAGACTACACACACACACACACACACACACACACACACACACAAAAAAAAACGAGCGCGCTCATATAAAATATAGATGTTTTTCTCATAATGCATTCGTTCTTGCTATGAATAAAATCAAAAAGATATTAATCAAGTGTGTGTGTGTGTGTGTGTGTGTGTGTGTGTGTGTGTGTGTGTGGATAATACAATGTGAATCCCAATATTTCTTATTCTTTTTTTTTTTGTCCGAAACAGTCAGCATTGTCAAAAATTAATTTTGATTTTGCAGATATGCTCATGCTTCCTTGTAATCCGAATTTTGGCACATATCCGGTATGCCAACGTAGTGGACAAATGGAGTTTTGTGAAACATATGGCCAAATCTATCATTTGGACTAATTCCGAATTATACACACATTTATCTTTTAATTATTTACTATAGTATGTTAATCTTTTAAGTACATATACTTCTTTATAAGACAGCGAATCATCAAGAATGTTGTTTAAGTTCTTTCTCAAGTCCGATAAATGTTTTATAGTTTTCTGGAGCAAGTGTATTTATGTTTACTAGACATGATAAACATTTTGTCCAGGTAGTGGCATCCCACGCAAAGTTTCCCTGTCCATTATATCAAAAGGCTTCGGTGTCAATACTATTTTTATCGACAAGCTTATTCATCCCACTTTAGTTACAGTTTTATCTTATAAGGTATTTAACAATTAAGACACAAAACAAATTCATGTTCAGTTGTTAAGTTTTCAGAAGGGAGATAGTTAGGGTAGCGGCTGAGATTTTGCTTTGAGCTGAGATATTTTCTTTTCTGTTATCTCAAGATATTTCTTTTATTTTCAGATAATATGACGGATATAGTTTTAGTTTCATTTAGCCACGAATCACGGCAATATATTTTCCCTTTGCTTAAAAAACATAAAATTATTTGTCCCTAATATAACTGCAGTATACCTTGGTGCTATCGCCATCTATTCAGAAATACCGCGGTACACATTGTTTCGTGTACAATATTGAGAGAGAGAGAGAGAGAGAGAGAGAGAGAGAGAGAGAGAGAGAGAGAGAGAGAGAGAGAGAGAGAGAGAGAGAGAGAGAGAGAGAGAGAGAGAGAGATGTTTTATCGAGAACACATGACGTATTAACCATGTATTACCTTTCTTACCCTATACAGACGGCATACATATTAATCAAATACATCATAAGAAGTTATACTCTACATGTGTCCAGAGATGTTTCATGCTTATTATGTTTATACAACACTGTACTTTATTATGTTTATACAACACTGTACTTTATTATGTTTATACAACACTGTACTTTATTATGTTTATACAAGACTGTACTTTATAACATTGCAGTTATAAGTGGTTTGCTGATTATCAATTATGACAGAAGGGGTTTATTACAAAAGCTAAAGTGGGAGGACCTTGAATACTTCGTTACAGTTCTTCTAAGTAAGTTCTTTTCATGTTGACTGGGCGGGACACATTTTATCATCTGCAGTCATTTCATCTCCATCATCTGCAGTCATTTCATCTCCATCATCTGCAGTCATTTAATCTCCATGCACAGCTTGTATGCGCATGAACTTGTGCATAGATGAAGTAGATAAATAAATGAAATTATTGCTACAGTTTTCAGTTTTGTTGGTGTGTGTGTGTGTGTGTGTGTAATTTGAATTATTAACGTAGCTTTAACAAGTTTTCAGTCATATCGCTACGAAGTCTGCAGTGTGACGTTTTATGGTGATGTCTAGCACTAGGGCACCATGTCGCAGACATACAACATCATGTCCCACACTGTCACATTATCCTGACACCAGTACGACTATACCTAACATTAACCTGCTAATGCTGTGCGCCTAGCTCATAGTACCATTGTTGGACGTCTTTGGTATGACTCCACCGATGTTCGAACCCATGACCTCCCACATCCGAGGATGACGCTCTAATCAAGGCTAACATTGAACTATACTGACCTTGATCTTTGTTGGATAACGCGCAAGCAGATCAGGGTCCACGTTGTTTGTTATACTAGTTACTCCTAACCAGTTGCATGAGTACATATCTGCAGGCGAACTATTCAACGGCTGATCTGGGTCTGTAAAATTTGCAGTTGTGCTTACCTAAGTAGTTTTTCTGAAAAATGTCTCATGTGCATATAAAACTGTAGGTGCTATTAATCTGTTCCCGTGAATCTTTTCAATAGTCACCTCCCCCCCCCCCGAAAATGTTGACGTTTTTGTTTACTAATCCTAACCAGGATAAGTTCATTTATCTTTTGCCTTCTAAATCTTTTTCTAATGTTAACTATTTTGAATTCAGCGGCTGTATATACGGGTTTTTTTTCTTCATATATTTTGAAACACGCCTCACCATCTAGGAACATAATCGAGGAAAATATCTAGTGAACGCTTTGGAAGACACGAGTAAATCCGTTGTTAACCATGCTTGTTCCAACATCAGTGTGTTGATAGACACAGAACCCCCACAATCTGTTAAGTCATGGTGTGTGTAGGGGGGGGGGGGGGGGGCATTGGACCCTTCTAAATTTGCAAGTGCTGTAGCCTATATGAGAAAATTAACAAGCCCGTCAATTTTTGTCCCCTCCCTCACCTCCTGAAATATTTAAATGACGTCCCTGCCTGTAATGGTCAAGTTAATTATTAATTATTGGGTTATCAGTTGTTCGTCTCTGAGTGGTCACATCACTTCACCTTCATCGAATGTCCAATATATAATGTTAATAGTTAATGCAGGGATATTTTAATCCGCTGCCCAGTGCATAGGAAATGAGAGATAAATGGGTTTCAAATGACATGTCGAGGCAGCCAATCCCGGATGGCTTAAGCAAGTGGTCAGCAACACGGCGCATGGATTACGAGTCATATGCCCAATCAAATGGCATCATGGCGACTTCATAGTCTGCCAGTGAAGGTTTATTTTATACACGAATTTGCTCTTCAACCTGTTTTGGCCATGTTGTTATGAGCTCTTATGACTTCTTTGTATATCGTTGTTTTATTCATACGGATTAAACGTCGGACTGTATCCCCTTCGATTGCAGTGTTCAGAATATCAGAGAATAAAGCCTCATCCGTCAACCTTTGTTTACTACTCTCCAACACCCTTTATAAGTCACCTCCTTTTAACCATACCTGTAAATCATTAAAATCATTAAGAGTAAAACTAAAATGGAGAATATATTAATGAAGTTTAATTTAATGGGGTTTAATTTAATTCAGCCTGCATTTATTACTAGGCGAATTTATATGGTTCAATGTAATCCTGATTATTGAAAAAAGGAGGAGGTTGTGGTGAGTCGTAAATAAGTATGGAACAAATAGGGTCTACATGTTTGAGTTTCAGTGCATTGTATTGCTGCAGCTCGCTAGCCAGGCTATCAGACGTGCACAGCACGTACTTCATTATCTCAGTGGGAAGTGAAAAATACCTTAGTGACCAGATGCTTTGAAATCGAGTGGTGCCCCTCCCAAAGTTTAAGAGCTGCTTGGAAACCGAGTGGTGCTTCTCCCAACGTTTAAGAGCTGCTTGGAAACTGAGTGGTGCTCCTCCCAACGTTTCAAAGCCAGTGCATACATTCTGAGAGAATAAACAATCCTTGCGTTTAGATTTGAGAAATAAAATGTAGAAGCTTTAAAAACTTGCAAGTTAAAATGAAATTAGAAACACCATCGCATCCCTTAAAATCGGATATATTTTGCATCTTACAATGTCAGGACTCTGCGTGGTTGGTAAGTGAGAATTTGATACATTTTTATTCGGGACCAATCTTTTGTATACAATTCCTAATTTACAGATGTCAACATTTAAGGATGAATTAGACAATGATGTCGTTTAAGAACAACAATTGGGACTACATGTCTAGTTTGCTGCCAATGTTTGCCATCTCCAAGCATCCTCAAATAAAGATTATAACTAAATTAAGAATAAAGGTCGAAATGACCCTTCCCAGAATGGTCTGTGATAAAATCTCAATGTTCTGTGCATTCATCTTGAAGGTTCACTACTTATGCAAAATTCGATACTTCAATAACGCATTGTCTGTAAGATGAAGGGTAATGTCCAACATGGAGTAAGGGAAACCATGAACATAATTCTCGTTTTGCATATGTGCTAGCTCAGTAGGAAACAGGGACGGAATTGTAATTTTTTTTACAACAACAAACCCCTGAATTGGCATGTGCTGTAAAATTGCTGTAGCCCATATACAAAAATTAGCAAGCCCGTTAAGTTTTACCCAGCCCTCCCTCCTCCCCCGTTAAGTTTTGCCACCGCCCCCGTGAATTTTTTAAAAAGTGACATCCCTGGTGGGAAATTATATTCTGTACTTGAGACCCTGAAACCATTTACTCGAGGCTCTGTTACCGTATTCTGGAAACTCAGCACGTGACAGAAGCTCGAGTGTTGAAAAGGTCCAAGATAGATACCATACGTAGTGTACACATACGTCATGCAGGTTTGACAATGTGTTAAAAGGACCCAGTTTAAGAAAAATCTGAACATTCTGTGATTCTTCTAACATGAAAACAAAATATCAGAATATCAATGTTTTCGGGACTGAGAATCCGTTATTTATGTTCCCTGCTCAGAAAGGTTCAAGAAAAATCTACTGAGTAGTGTGTGTGTGTGTGTGTGTGTGTGTGTGTGTGTGTGTGTGTGTGTGCTATTATTCTGTCTTCTTTAGAACAGGATATATGTGTTAAATGATCCTGTTATTATTATTATTATTATTATTATTATTATTATTATTATTATTATTTGTTGATGGCAATGAGCAAATGTTCAAGTGCATATTCGTGCAATTAACATGTTCAATACAATTCTTGTTCTACTTGGAACCGTTTTTCATTTCACTGCTGTTGGATTCTGACATTGTCAATGCAGGATTTTCGTTCGTATTGCATGTAATAATGCATTACATTTGTCTAAAGAATACATTTACTTAGGAAGGGTGTGGACCAGCTGCATTCATAACCATTTATTTCATTTGGGAATTAAGCTACTTTTACGATATACGTAACAGTGTTCTTTGAATAATGTAAAAGCAAGGAATCGAATGACACCAAGTGCTGTTTAGATAAACCACAAGGGAATCATACTGTCCCCCCCCCCGAGTCGGTATTCTGTGTAATTTAAGATAAAATGATTCAAGATGTAACCACACCTGACCCTGTAATTACATCCTATACTAAGGACTCGTCGATTATATTAATTTACGTCATGTTATTTGAATAAAAAGAATTTTACCTCGACAAAATAACTTAACGTGATTCAGACAGGCTTAAACTGAGTAACCCGTTACTAATTATGCACGAAAGGTTAAACGAGCTGCTACTTTGAATGAAATATCACACCGGTAAAGTTATATCACCGATTTAAATGGGAGACAGATAGGAAATTTGAGTCGTTATCCAGAATTATCGAATCAATTACCTCAGCGCATCATAATACCCTTATGTACGTTACATCCACACGGGATAGTTATTGAAATGACCCCATCAATGTTATATATCATAGACCCTAATGCGTCATTATTTTGACAACGTTTACCCTGCCTGAAGCAATATATTGGGATGGCTAGTGTACTGTGTATATTCAAAGCTACATACGTGCTTTGTTGAGAATCGTTTGAAAGAACGAGTTTGATATATCATTGGGATAGTCGAGATTGAGAAATGTTTATAACCAATATTAAAAAAAACACAAAGGCGGTTCAAAGCTACATATGTGCTTTGTTGAGAATCGTTTGAAAGAACGAGTTTGATATATCATTGGGATAGTCGAGATTGAGAAATGTTTATAACCAATATTAAAAAAACACAAAGGCGGTTATGTATTTATGGCATCCCCTTTTGGTTATATATTCCAAATATGTTTATTTTTGCATTGTGGGTGCAATTCAAATGCATTGCGACTCATAAAAGTTCTATTACATGATATGTACGGACGTTAAAGAAAACAGCCGTATAGCTCTGTGCTTATTTTGTTATACGGAAAAAGGGGTTGAACACCTGTATCGGACTCAAGATAAACCATAGAAATTTTTATTTAAAGAATGTGTGTAAGTGGGTCTCTTGTTTTAGTTTTACTAAGAAATATAGGAACACGAACTTTCAAGTTAGTGTTGTAAACTGTATCCCTTTTTATTTGTAATTAAGTAAATGCAATATTCAAAGTAATTTATACATGTGTAGATATTGTACAAACAGTATGTACATGTTTCATTTTCTGGTGCGGATCTTTTATGAATAAGATGATAACTTGGGTTCTAGGACTTAACCGTGTACACCTAAATTTGATAATGTTACATTATTTTAAATTTAGAAATTTTAAAATGTATGGAGGAATTTTAAGAAATAACTTGCAGTGTAATTTTAATCAGAAGTAATGACCAGCCTTGTGAAATATTAGTTTTCTAATGTATTCATGTTTAATTTCTTATCTTTGCTATATATCACAACGATGTATATTTAGTTTATATTTTGTTCTTGACCTTTGTCCTTGATTGAGGGTGGAGTAGGTTTGGCTTACCCGATTATCGTGATATTTTTAATAATAAAAAAAGATGTTTACTTAAATTTGAATTTAAGACCTAATCTTTTTTTAAATATTATACAAAACTTAGAATATTCTGGAAGAAAACTTGTTAGCTACATCAAGATCATTTTATTGTGTCTTAGGTCAAGTGAAATTATATAAGTTTGTGGTAAACCAAATTATTCTTTCCTGTTTTAATTTCACATTGTGGAATCATTAAATGTTGTGTTCCATATAATTTTGGAGGAATCATTTTTAAAAAAAAAATATTAATTGGAATTACGAAGTGATCGCTGACTTAGGACTAAAACCCAATATTGTGATTATTGCAAAATCTGTTTCGACTCTGGTCGTAAACGAAGGAACATAAAAGAGCGAAAATCAACATTTAAAACAAATTTTTAAACAATTTATTTTCATTAAATACGAACTGAAAATATAAAAAGAACTTACATTTTTTTAAAAATTAATTCACAAATAGTCCTACAAATCTTAACACAAGTTAAAACGTATTAAGTATTTTGAAATAAAAGGCCAGTAACGTTCTGAATGAATTCCAGTTTTTAATGTGCTGTCCAGTATCAAAGGTGTTAATGTGCCAACAGTTCGGATGTATCATAACGATATAACCCAAACAGTCCTTGAATGAATTGACATTAATTCCAAAACAGTGATTTAGTCAAAGAGCACACTGTAATTTCAGTGAATAATTTAAATGAATATATCCTCTCAAATTAAAAACTGAACACAACAATAAGACTGATTCCACTTTGGATGTTACGGTATGAATATGTAATTACAGGTACGTTATTGAAGTTGCAGAGATGTGAAGGTTCCAAGTCTGCGGCACAATTTCGAAATGGAAAAATGGAAGGCAATTGGACAATTGTTTGCATAAAGATTACAAAATGTTGGATACTGACCAATACAATTTGCAAAGACATTCATGAAGCTATCAATAATGAGCTTTTTGAAGATTTTTGTCAGCGTATCTCATTGCCAGATTGAGACGTTTTTGAGAGGGAATTCACTGACTTTTCTTCAGTCGGTCTCGAAGACATGTTGGATGCTATGTATTCCAATGAATGCCAAACTTAGGGTCAGTGGGAACAATTTTAAGGCTGTCCTTTTGGAAATAGCGCAATGGGAGGCGATTATAATGCATAGGTATGAATAAAACTGATGGCGAGATATCCTGAAGGGAATCTGCATCAACACTGAAAATATCAATGATGTTCGCTCTACCCTGATTCCGAGTAACATAAAATTTGTACAGATGCTTCAGATTCCAGAATCTCTGAATACCCAAACTAATGAAGTTTCAATGAAAACAGAATATCTGAAGAGATACGTCAGAGAACTTGATTTGAAGATTTTGCGTCTTTAAGCTTCGCTTCTGCGCAGGGTTTGACCTGATAACAGTGCCCATAATAGCTATAGAATTGGTAAATATGACTGGCTAGTCAAAAAGGACAATAGGGCATAAATTTGACAGTGTACTAGAAAGCAACATCTGGATCATGGACATAATTTAAGTTTTTTCACCATCAGTGATCAGGATATTCCATTGGTCATGCTGACCAGTCTTATCATACTGGGTTTCATAGCCTTTGCCCCCTTCGGGTGGTGTTATGGAAGCTACTTTCTACACACGTATAATAATAGATGGACATTATTTATAAAGTTTTTGCATTCAGCTTAGCATTTTTCCATATTGTAAATGGAGTCATGTAACTTGAAGAGTGTAAGAGTGGATGCATCTTGACAAGCACTAAACCCAACATTCAAAATAATGACGCTGTGCCACACATGTAATATTTCACAAATTTTGGTCCAATGTATTGTTGGAAGCTTATTTCTAAAATTCAGCTAATGCTACAATCATGGGACAATATGATTATATACATTTCTGACAGTACCAAACCAAAACTACTAAAGAAGGCCAATGTGTCCTTCATTTCACATATTACATGCATAGGTTAAGAATTTTTGCATTTAAAGTCAACTCGTGACCACATAGCTTTTCATCTTCGGTATTTTCATACTGTCACATCGTTAAAAATTAAACATTTTGAGATGATGCAACTTGACGAGTATTACACACTCAAACAATATGTAGGTCACTACAATCCATGTTGAATGCTTCACAGACTAGTTCATTTTTCATATTTAACTGGTTTACAATTGTTTTTTGCTTCACAGACTGGTTCATTTTTCATATTTAACTGGTTTACAATTGTTTTCTTCTTCTTCATGCTATGTACATACTATTCTAACCAAATTCAATACAGTTGTTGACTGGATGTATCTTGATAAATAATCAATACACCCTTGTAGCAAACAGATCTTCTGTGACAAATATCTCATGCAATAGTGATTGTTTTGAAAGTGCGTGTGTCAAGTCCATTTTGTGGTTCTAGTTCATATTGTGAAATTTTGACTTCAGATTAATTTCATGCGGGCTGTTTATGATAAGATCATGACACATTAAAAATGCTTGTTTCTCTATTAGAAATTCGCTTTTATCATCAAAGATCACTCTGACCTTTGTGTTATGCTTTAGTGATGTGTTAAATATTAATATCTCGGTTATGAATACCTGGGCTTTTTATGCAAAATACAGCGTAGCCTGCACGGAGTGCCCTTTCTGATCATGCAATTGAAATTAGTGATCAATATGTTTTTTAATTGGTAAAAGATCCATATGCCTGATTATTATTGTTGATGGGCTAGGATTAACAGATTAACTGTGCGTTGCTTATGAATTTAACAATTAGATGATCGGACTGCGTGGATGTAGCATGATTTCTGTGTAAGGTAACAACAGCAGTGGGCCTTTCAAGGTAATTGCAGAGGCATCAATGATGTATTTTTTGCATTAACCCATTGACCCTCACTTTCACCAAGTATGGATTCTTTGAGTGGGTAGTAAACAGTAATTTTAAAAAAAGACAAACAAAAGCAAAGCGAAATTACTCTCAGGTTGTTATCTACTCAGTACAGTACCTGTATTTTCATGTACACAATTGTTATTTTCTTTCTGCTATTCTTGTGTGTCTTGTATGCCCAGTAGGTATGTAGATATATCTTTGGTTTATGGGCATATCAGCACAATCATAAACAGAAAAACAATAAAAAGTAACCAACATTTTATTGTTATGGTTGCTCTAATTTTAATTAATTTTCCACCAGAAAATATTAATGTTCATAGTGGAGATAATTAAAGCTTGGTAGAGGCAATTGACGATCGAACTCAGGTTGATCCATTGCAAATGATATCAGTACAAGTACAGATGAAAACTGAGTGATATCTTGTTGGTTAATCAGCAATGAAAATTCTTCTTTCTTTTGGATTGCTATCTGTGATTTTTCATAGTGACTTCCAACTTCACATTTAGGATGTTGTTAGGAAAGGAAAAGGATATATTTGACCAAAATTTGAAACTTAAATTGGAATAAAGGAGACACCTGGAATGGAAGGCTGGAAGGACTCTAGTTTGCCAGGGTTCCAGAGTTGATCATATATATATATATATATATATATATATATATATATATATATATATATATATATATATATATATATATATATATATATATATATATATATATATATATATATATATATATATATATATATATATATACATATACATACTGACAATTTGTAATGGGTCAGTGTTACTCCAGACATGCGAGGTGACGACCTTTCAACCTGGTTGTAAATTACCTAACTTGAAACTTGACCAGTGTCAACCTTTGACTGATTGGTTTGCAATCTCCGAAATTGTTCAGTGAAGCGAAGATCTTAAATACTCGGGGATCGGTTTAAACGGGTATTATTATAGCTCGTTCGATTTGATACTCGTGTGTTCCAGATTAATTATTAAAATGTGTCTGATATGTATGTGAGCATGTTTTATTTCTGTCAGTTATATTAAAACTATTAAACAACGTATTGATCTATGTCTGCAAGCATCCAGGCCGTGAACATGTTTTTTCTTCTTCTCTGAAACATGCTTAGCTTCAATTTATCATGGCAGATATGCTATTTTGTAACATTATCCTCCACAATAATTGTTGAATTATACAGTGACTTAGTGACGTCAGCTTGCTTGCGGCTGTTTAGTATCTTGTTTGACTGGATTTCGCATGATCGCCTGCAAGAAAATCAATCGCACTTTGATCGGGAAGAATCAAACTTGCATACATCAAAAGCCACGTAGCAAATTTTGCAGTCAAATCGCCTCATTTGATATACTTCTAATGCATGAGTAATTTATCAGCTCCCGTTGAATCAATACCTCGAATATAACCCGAGTCCTCTCACAAGTCGTTGAAAAGAACGTATTATTGGTTTTAGGGAAAAGAATTTCACGTCAATTAGAGAATTGGCAAGAAAGATAGACTGGAATCAAGGTCACTTTTTTATACATTAGTTCTGTGGATAAAGGACGTGAAGGTGTATAACATGTTCTACTGCTAGTAATAAAGGAATTCATTCTGCACAATTTGCACAATTGCACAATTTGCACGCAAGCTTTTACAGTAGCATGCACACTGCAAGTTAGCAAATTAACATAAATTATAAAACAAATGTAGAAAAGAATGCAAAATAATGAATAATAAGGTTTTATGCAAATATGAATTAGACAATGCCGATATACTACAAATATTTCCAAAAGGGTTGTGTTTTTGGCGCTCTGGCCAAAATTAAATGAGCGAGATAAATAAAGACGATGGTCATTATGCTTATGCACTTGGATTCAGTTCCTGATTATTACTTCTATGCATTTCCAGTCTATTGTGAGGGGCCCCGAGGGTATTGTGAGGGGCCCCGAGGGGCCGAGTGGTCTAAAGCGCTCTCCGTTACACGTATCACTGCCATCTCACATCTGTCTGCGTGGGTACGGGTCTCGGATTCGGCCAATGTAGGTATGTGAAAAAGCTTGCAAGTAGCTTCTCGTGGGTCGTTGGTTCTTTTCGGGGTTTTCCAGGGGTTTTCCTCCACCATTAATACTGGCCGCCATGTATAACCTATCTTGTGCTGAAAACTGGCGTTAAACCCTACTACTACTACTTCAACAACAACAACAACAACCAGTCTATTGTTAGAGCAGTTGTTCCTCTGTCGTTTTGGTGGTGTAACCTAGATTTGGATATTGATTTAAAGAAAATCGTTTATTATTTACAATTATAGTATTATGGCGTGGATGACTGAGTATTTTGTCAACAGTACACAGTAAGTGTATGTATGTGTGTGTGTGTGTGTGTGTGTGTGTGTGTGTGTGTGTGTGTGTGATTATGATTTTTAACGTAGATTAACAATTTTTCAGTCATATCGCTACGATGTCTGCAGTGAGGCAGGTTTTAGTGATGTCTAGCACTGTGCCAACATGCCGCAGACATGTAGCATGATGTCCCACCCAGTCCTAACACTAACCTCTTAAATTAATGATGGACGCCAAGCGAGGCAGCCGTTGGGTCCATTTTTATAGAACCCAAGACTTCTTGCCTTTGAGGCGGACGCTCTAACCACTAGGCCATCGGAGCGAGTTACACCGTACGTAATGAGTCAGTGACGCTGGCACAGAACGTAGAAGTAAAACCGTTGATAAATTATTGCATAGCCTCTCCCAAAAATATCGAGTAGCCAATTACAAGAACTTCACCTAGAAATCATTTTTTAAAAGACATTGAGAACTATGTAGAGTTCAATATTGACAAAATAATCTTGAAACGATGTTGGAAAACCAATTGCTATCTTAGTCCAAATAACTTCGGTTGAACGTGGCGGCACCTGCGTCCAGCTTGCTTCTGTCAGACGACCATAACATGGTCACCAAAAACGACTGTGAAATTATCAAAGTGAAACTTGTTTCCTGTTACAGTCCAGACAAAAGATAAATCGTTGAAAACAAATTTGTAATGGAAGACGCGGAAGTGGCTGTTAGCTGTAATCAAAACAGAATGAATGCTAGTTTAACTCCAAAACGATTACGTAATTCAACCATATGGAATGCTTTCATGTCAATCAATGTAATTTCTGCATGAATTATAAGAAAATTTAGTTTATCAAGGCATGTTCACGCGACCGTGCGAAGTGAGACGATGATACAGGCGTCGCCTACCTTGACGACTCAAGGGAGTAATTTTCGAATGTGTGCTATTACGTGTGCTAAATTCCACTACCTGTGTCCGATACCTGCATGACTGACACACATAAAAATGTAGTGTATTTAACAATATAACTAGAAATCACAGAAGTTGCGAATGTATTGAACTGTTTTTTTTTTCACGTGTAACTTTTCTGTCAATCCTACGATCGATCAAATAGTTCAGATAGCTGAGGTGTACCGAATAGATTTTAGTTTCCTTTTGTGCGGAGTAATTTCCGGCAACCAAATATCTGATTTTTGTGTAAATTACTCCCTTGACATACAAATACATGAGGCATATGGTTGTATTGCAGAAAATCTGAATACATTCCGATTGTTGTGAGCTGGTGGCCTGACTGGAATCAAATAACACGTACAAGCTCAAATGTGAAAAGCTAAGGCATTTTGCAACTATTGTTTTTGTAAGTTTCAGTGTGTGTTTAAAACGTTCGTACTATTTCATACTGGTATAATTGTAAAATTAAACAAATTTTATTGATATGTGTTGTGCCTGAAAAAGGGCGTGGTTATCACTACTCTTACGATGGGTCAAATTAATTCCGAATGTTTATTTTGAAAAGGCACAACTACCTGCGTTTATATTGTGATGGGGATTTCGAAATTTAATCTTAATTTTTTAAAATTATGCTTATTGTTCCTAAAACAATCAGTTCTGCTTATTACTGGGAGGTGCAAGTTAGAAGCACAGCTGATAACAGATTTTTAATACACAGATATATTGTGGATTTTGACTCTATAGCTTTTCTCTAATGAACATTTGGACAACAAAAATAGTTGTGTTTTTTTTTTACTTATAAGGTTTTGATATCTTTTCTACCTGTATAAAGTGTTCAATGCTCGGACTGTTTTGCTTTTCCTTTCTTCATGCAAATTGGCAATCTATTACAGTACTGATTAGGTGTTGGAGAAGCAGACTGCATACTATTGTGCGCATGATCGATGGATTAAGTACATATACTTTTGGTTTCAGTTTTGATGTTGATGATCTACCAGGAAAACATTTTTTGCTAATTATATAAATGTTGATCACGGATTTTTAAATTCCACTTTGTCCATGGAAATGGTTGTAGTCGGAAATGGTTGTAGTCATAAAGCACATAAGGTACGTTTTTTCAAGCAAGGACGTCATTGGGGGTGGGGGATTTGCATGTGCCGTAAACTTGATGGAGCCTATATACGAAAATTAGCAAGCCCGTCATGTTTTTACATTGTTCCCCTTCCCAACCCCGGAAAAACTGGAATGACGGCCCTGCTTTCAAGCTTGCCTTCCATAGATTTTTGCCGATGTCGGCATTCGTTTGTACAACATTGAAGTTATGCCGAGAGGGTGAAGGGTGACATGTGTTTTTAAGGCTATTTTGTTTCAGTAAAATAATTTTGGTTGCCTTGTTTCTTTTTTATATAAACTATTGAACTTTATACATAAATGCCTCTATTGTTATATTGTTTGATATATGTTGTCCATTCCATATAAAGTATAGACTGAGATAGTTAAGTAAGTTCATCAAGTGATGTTTTAAAAAGATTGTTGCATAAAACTATGTTGAGGAGCTACAAAAATCTATTGCTTTCAATGTCTTTATATTTGCCTTTATAATATTGGATACTACAGTATGTTCCGTCAGTTTGGACGTAATACATGTTACAGATATATGACCAATTATTCCTTTTCCATTATGAAACATTTTTGTTGAATGGGGACAAAATTGACTTCCGTTCTACCTGCAGGTACGTTACAGGTATCAACAGCACACTGGAATATTGTCGAAAGGAATGAAGCAGTTTCATTGTGAATTTCCGTTGGAATACTTACGGGAAATCGTATCCGGTACTGATGATCCGTTAGTATTGGGACATTATAGAGTATATCTCTATCAATATTGGTTGAATTTGATTTCTTGGGACAAGGGATGTGTCTGATTGTTTTCTCTGGTACATTAGACTGTCCCGTATGTGTATGAATCGTAATGTTTTTTTTTTAAACAAATTAATTCTAATTAATTAATCTGAATGTTTACTTTGAGGTAGGCATTGTCATGCTCTCGATTGTTAGGGTCAATAACCCTATTTTATTTACGGTTTTCTAGTTTTCTGCATGAGTGAATTTTCTTGTTTCTCTTTTCTGTCTCCCTTGTGAAAAGAAGCGATTATAGGAAAGACCAGTACGACCGTCTAATTTTGTCCACTTTCAAGTTGAGTGGCTTATATATATATATATATATATATATATATATATATATATATATATATATATATATATATATATATATATATATATATATCGTGAACGGTTGTTGCTGAATTAAAGTGTATTGCAAAGTTTATTGAACCTATGTATGTATGTATGTATGTATGTATGTATGTATGTATGTATGTATGTATGTATGTATGTATGTATGTATGTATGTATAAAGCTTCATATTTTACTGTTGCCAACATCTTACCATTTTACTTTGAACTATTTGGTTTTCAGTATCGCTGGTCGATATTAAACATTTAATAGTTATAAACATGTTTAAATATGTATAAATACAACCTATTGCATCGCGCTAAATAGCCTAAAAGTGCTGTGGCGCCGTTATATATATATATATATATATATATATATATATATATATATATATATATATATATATATATATATATATATATATATACATACATACATACATACATACATACATACATACATACATACATCGGTAATGTTAATGATTCTCATAGCTTCAAAGCTGTAAACAATGTCCGCTAGCGATAATATAACGTGTAATAAATTAGCTTCATGGATATATGATATTTCAAGATAAACAATTTATGAGTATTTTATAGAAATAAAGTGATGACTATGCCAGCTTTATGCTTGCATTATCTATAAGTTGGATGTGTTTGGTCTGCTGTACGTTTTAGGATTCGATACACTATCTGACCAGTTTAGGTCTGCTGTACATTTTAAGATTCGATACCCTATCTGACCAGTTTAGGTCTGTTGTACATTTTAGGATTCGATACCCTATCTGACCAGTTTAGGTCTGTTGTACATTTTAGGATTCGATACCCTATCTGACCAGTTTAGGTGTGCTGTACATTTTAGGATTCGATACACTATCTGACCAGTTTAGGTCTGCTGTACATTTTAGGATTCGATACCCTATCTGACCAGTTTAGGTCTGTTGTACATTTTAGGATTCGATACCCTATCTGACCAGTTTAGGTGTGCTGTACTTTTTAGGATTCGATACCCTTTCTGACCAGTTTAGGTCTGCTGTACATTTTAGGATTCGAAACCCTATCTGACCAGTTTAGGTCTGTTGTACATTTTAGGATTCGATACCCTATCTGACCAGTTTAGGTGTGCTGTACTTTTTAGGATTCGATACCCTTTCTGACCAGTTTAGGTCTGCTGTACATTTTAGGATTCGATACCCTATCTGACCAGTTTAGGTCTGTTGTACATTTTAAGATTCGATACCCTATCTGACCAGTTTAGGTCTGCTGTACATTTTAGGGTTCGATACCCTATCTGACCAGTTTAGGTGTGGTGTACGTTTTATGATTCGATACCCTATCTGACCAGTTTAGGACTGTTGTACATTTTAGGATTCGATACCCTATCTGACCAGTTTAGGTGTGGTGTACGTTTTAGGATTCGATACCCTATCTGACGAGTTTAGGTGTGCTGTACTTTTTAGGATTCGATACCCTATCTGACCAGTTTAGGTCTGATGTACATTTTAGGATTCGATACCCTATCTGGCCAGTTTAGGTGTGGTGTACGTTTTAGGATTCGATACCCTATCTGACCAGTTTAGGTCTGTTGTACATTTTAGGATTCGATACCCTATCTGACCAGTTTAGGTCTGCTGTACATTTTAGGATTCGATACCCTATCTGACCAGTTTAGGTGTGGTGTACGTTTTAGGATTCGATACACTATCTGACCAGTTTAGGTGTGGTGTACGTTTTAGGATTCGATACCCTATCTGACCAGTTTAGGTCTGCTGTACATTTTAGGATTCGATACCATATCTGACCAGTTTAGGTCTGCTGTACATTTTAGGATTCGATACACTATCTGACGAGTTTAGGTCTGCTGTACATTTTAGGATTCGATACCCTATCTGACCAGTTTAGGTCTGCTGTACATTTTAGGATTCGATACCCTATCTGACCAGTTTAGGTCTGCTGTACATTTTAGGATTCGATACCCTATCTGACCAGTTTAGGTCTGCTGTACATTTTAGGATTCGATACCCTATCTGACCAGTTTAAGTCTGCTGCCATGTAGTGTTCTTCGGAAGGCACTTGATTTCCATTGCTTGGTATTGTATAGCCAGTATCGCGTTAATCCTTCCATTAAATCCAACAACATACACGTAAAGAAGAAGCCAATCGTGTTGTTTTTTTATATTAAAATGTAGTATTCATGTAAAACAAATTTTATACAATTTGCAAACCAGTTTGTAGTAATCCTACTAAAAAAAAATCGTACGACCATTTTCACTTCGATTTCCATTAAAGACTGTCACAATGTTAATTTCTTTATCATGACCTCATGTACTTAGTAGCTGACACTTGTAATTACAGTACTTCCAATTCACACCTGTAATTACAGTACTTACACTTCACACAAGTAATTACAGAAATTTCATTTGACGCCTGTAATTATAGCACTTCCAGTTGACGCCTGTAATTACAGTACTTCCAGTTGACACATGCAATTACAGTTCTTCCAAGTAAACATAACAAACTATTTAAACAAATTCTTTATTATTTGTGAGATATTCAACATGCCGAACTTAAAATAGAAGTCGATGCTTTCAATTTTGGACCATCGTATTGGGTGGTCATGAAAGCCGTTAACAAACGTGGGGCCCGATTTTGATAATTTAGTCAGGGTCCATTTGATTTACGCGTGGGATCCGCTGTGAGCGTGGCATTTTTAAATAAACTCTTAGACCAGTTTTATATGATATTGAACTTACAAGTTTCTTCCATCACTTTACAATTACTTTCTCTCTATAAATATATTTTTAAAAATTGTTAAGTGAGCGTGGGCCCGGATTGGACGATTTACGTGTTTCAAATGACAGTTGTGGCGATGACGACAGCATTGTCTGTTTACTTATTCAAGTCAGAAGCTGTAACTAATACAAAACAACGTTGGAAAACAATATTTGTATTTAAAAGCAATTTAAACTCGATTTTAAAGATGTGATTAGATGTTTTAGTTTAGAAAAATATTTTTTCGAATTGCGTTTTTAGCCGCAATTATCACTGCAGCGAACATAAACATATCCCGTGACACAAAGAACCATTCAGCGATTCTCTAATTCTTTTATATCATCGATACAAAGCAGTTATGGGAGTATGGCAGCACTAAGGACACATGGCAAATAAAGTTGATTTTCAAAATTTTAAACGTAATTTCGTAAGCATCGTTTTTTTTTTTCTTCTTCTGGACTTGATTTACATTCTCCCTATTTATCAACATACTATGTATAAAATAATCAAGAGTGAAACTTTTCATGGACTTTCTTCAAATTGTTCTTGAACTGAACATTGAGCATTTAATGTCAAGATGGATTAAATTAAATCGATTGCTCTGAACTGATAAGATGGGACGAGAGTATTGCAATTTATTATATAACGAAAGAACAATTACACTGTCTGGACATGAAATGTTTTTTAATTTTTTTTTTAATTTGTAAAATTGAATAGTACTTTTTTTTGGTAGACTGTTGTTAGTAGCTCACGTTTACATTTTGTTTAAAGATAATTATAGTTTAGCAAGAGAATATATTTTTTGACGTTTCTCGTTAAGTGATTTTTAAACTTAGAAAACAAATACTCGTCTGAAACATAAAAATGCTAATTTGACATATTCCAGTCTCGTCCATTTCGTTTGATTTCCTGACAAATAGTTGAATAAGACGTACATTCCTGCTAAAATGTGCTGGTTGTTTTTACGTGTTGTTTTCTCGTCTTTACCGATGTATCCTAGACAACTATGTTTTATTTTACGACTCTAACAATAGCATGCGCCTGGCTTGATCAGGTTCTTTACTACCTTCCTGAGCATAAGTTTTATATTTTAATATGCTGATGTCGAAAATGGAAAGAGTACAGATATTTTTGGATGTAAATCTGATAGCAATGTCATTCTTACAATGAATTTATGATTCTGTTTAGAAAAGATTATCGTTAGAAACAGACGAGATCTAAGGTGCTTCATTTCATAGAGAGTTTTGTACCCGATGATTGGGAGCAAAGGTCTATATTCTAGCGGTCACAGCTACAATTCAATGCAAAATAATATAATACACCTATAACAGAACTCCCTTTGAAACTCATATTTTTACGAACTAGCTAACGGCGTATGGTTATTACAAAAACACGTCTCTTAATAGCAGTGGTTGTTGTTACGTATTGCTTTCTCGTCTTTACCGATGTATCTTGGACAGCTATGTTTCTTTTTACAGCGCTAACAACAACATGCGCATATAGATTTTGACACCTATAGTCTCACCGAGTATTTAGACTTATCCTCAGACATGTCTATCTAGAACAAAGAGCCTAAATTTTTTTATTATTCACTGATGCCTTTTCTCAACAGAGCAAACATGGGAATCTAGAGAATAAATAGAGGATATTTGCTTGAAACGAGTGAATAACGGATATATTTCATCGAGTGGATGAAAAACTCAGTATTTTCACGAGTGGCGAAGCCACGAGTGAAAATACTAGAGTTTTTTATCCAAGAGATGAAATGTATCCGTTATTCACTCGTTTCAAGCAAATATTCTTTTTATTTTATGCTCACATACGTTGGCTACCTCAAATCTGCTCTTTCACTCGTTTATTCACTCGTTTCAAGCAAATATTTTGACCCAAAAATGTAGTTCCTGTAGTGAAAAAATATTGTTATTTTTTCAGTTATTTTTTCACTGTTATTTTTTCACCGCAGTGAAATATCAATATTATTTTAACTAGAAAATCAAGTAATTCACTGCTGAGCATAAAATAAATGTTTATAGATGATGTCTGTTGTAAACAATATACCTTTAATTAGATGTTTATGCTAAGAAATGTTTCGCTGTTGATATACTTGTATTCTGGGCTGGAATCAGAGGTAGCTAAGTTGTAAAGTGTAGACACGTAGTCCAAGAGTCACAGGTTCGATACCCGCCCCGATCAGTTGGACTCAACCTCCTCTGCGTGTCCTCATGATATAGCCATGATGTGTTAAACGTGACGGTACAAATCAACAAAGGAATTCAGCAAGTGTTTGGACCATGACAGTTTATTTTTCTTCTTTCCACCAAACAGAATTATGTATTTAATAATCATGGTATATTTGGAAACAAATATAAAGCCTCATGGTCAACTTTCTTGTCGAACATCCTTTACTGAATATTCAGGAATAATTCGAACACTATATGCTTTTTTCTATTTCGGAAACTGATTTCTCCCTAGAGTGGAAATCTCTTCGGCGTCAACAATCACTTTCGGATACTATGCAATCACCAATAACGTATACGCATGCGTTTACATCAAGCCAGTTCCAAGTCTTAGGAATTACTTTTAGACGCTAGCATCAATCAACACGTATGTTATGTCTACAGGATGTTTAGTTGCTGACGCGATAATATAAAACGTTTCTTCTAATCCAATGACTTTTGCTAATTACGTATAATAAATAGTACATGTTACCTTGGAGGATTGCTTCAGTAAGCTTTAAAGATGATGACATTATTGTAAGGAAAAATAATTTGTTATTAAAAAAAATCAGTCTTAATTTCGGCACTGAATAAAGCCATAAGATTGTCGCGTGTTTAAATGTCGGTAAGTAATTAAAAGTACAAGGATATTAAAAGCGAGATATTTCTTTAATTTAGTGATTTTATTTTCCAAGTTGTTCATCAGTACTACTCTTTGCATTCAAATGAATATTTAAAAAAAAAATTGGAGAGACACTGCAGACGACATTTTACACACGACTCTCACCTAGTCTTACAAAGAAATGGCTTGCCGTATGAATCTATTCTCATTTAATACATGTCTATGTTACATTAAGATCTTGTATATTTACACAATGTTAAAACTTAAGTATGACTTTAAAATGACACCTGTATGCTTTTAGAATTTTGAATCAGAAGCTGGTCAAGATTATGAGGCACGGCACCTTGAAAGATGTCTAAAATACATTTGTCAGTGAGCAAGTGTATAAACAAGTGTTAGAATGGTTCACTAATTTCTGAATACTTGAGAAAAAAGGTTGTCTATCGCCTTTACGTTTTCCCTCTGTGCTGGTGTGTGTGTGTGTGTGTGTGTGTTGCGTGTGCGCGCGCGGTGTATTTGTGTATGAGAGAGAGAGAGAGAGAGAGAGAGAGAGAGAGAGAGAGAGAGAGAGAGAGAGAGAGAGAGAGAGAGAGAGAGAGAGAGAGAGAGAGATGAACATGTCTAGACGCAATTTGTTCGAAAAAGGGAAGATACAAAAGTCTTTCTTAAAACAATGCCCACACAAATGTTGTGAGTAATTGGTGAATACGGGTCTTTCTTTAAAATAATAAAAGAACGCAAAACAGTTTATATGAGTAGTTGTAAAAAAAAATCGAGACAAGAGTTTTACTTTAACGAGTAAGCAATAATTAACATTTTCCTTAGCTTATTTTTTAACCTGAAATTGAGTTTTACTTTTTATGAAACTCGAGAATTATAGTCATGAAGAAAATGAGATAAAGCACACAAAATAAATTGGCAGTCACGCTTCATATTTGTTTAATTATCTGATTCACTACAAAAACACATGCTTTTAATTTTGGATCAAAATGACATGTTCTGAATTAGAATCTTCAATTAGTCTTTTGGAGATTACGATATGCAAAGCTTCAAATTGTTTTTGTTTTCTTTTTCTGTATATTTGTTAACTGGAACAATCTCTAAATGCCCAATTAGATTTTAAGCCAGAAACGCAACGACCAAGTACATTTTTTTTTCTTCAGAGAACGTAATTACTTCTTACAACATAAAAGCTTTTGGTTCGATTGGCGGATCAGTTCAAGGTCCAAACCCTGTTCATAAATGGCAAACAAGATAGTATTTTTTTTTAGGGGGGTGGGGTGCATATCAATTTATTTTACCTCAACCATTTAACGGCAGATAGGAATTATTCCTTCTGAAAACCATGTGTGTTAATTTATTGACATCATTATCTTTGAATATTTCTTGCTTATTTTTGTAAACCTTAACAACCAGTATCATTCTTCACTACGATAGTAGTTGGGCTGGGCTTCGTGTCCTCAGGTGCGGTGTCAGGAACCACTTGATGGGGCTAACGTTCCAGTACCTGAAATGGTTGTCAATATCATGTTTTTAATTTGAATGGGGAAATTGGAGGCTAATTTCGGCCAATTTGAATAGCAGTCGTCATGTTTGAACAAATATGTTGGAATTCGGCCAACAGGGTCGGTATTATAAAGAATGCGTTTAACAATGTCTGCAGATCTAGCGTGTGAACTAATTGGGGGTATTGGTCCCCGATGTTACCTAATGGAACCTGAAAGCTAATACTCTTCATCATGGTCAACCCAAATTGACCATTAGTGACCGCTCTTCAGAACACTTCAAAAGCATATCTTTGTAATGTCAATTTCATTACATGGGTTCTCTTTCCCCTGAAGCTGTACCACTAAAATCAGGAAGGTGATCATTAGGTTTAATTTTCCTCGTTATCTTCTGCGCTTGGTGGATAGTTGTTGATATAATAAGTACCTCTTGAAAGAGGATCATTTTAGACATCTCTCCTCCGGCCAGTTGAAATAAAAAAAAAAACAGAAATTTCAGAAATATACAAGTCATTGCTGATGGATATTATGGTTTCCTTGAAAGAAAAAAAAACCCATATATTTGCAAAGAAATTCCTTGACACTTTGGGTTTGAAAAGAAAGCTTTACTTAAACTCTGTTAATTGTAGAAATTTATTTAAACTTTTTTTCAGACGAAAGTTGTAGTAATGGAGTAGTCGATAGCGTAAGAGGTCTCTTGCGGCTATTGCCTTTCGTAGCAAAGTTGGATGGTTGCTTTTATTAATCTAACTATAGGATTCAGCTTTTATAGGGGAAATAAGTAGCTAAATTCTAGCGCACTTTGTAAATAAAATGTATATAACGGACATAGAAATCTTCCTATCACAGTATGTCAGTCAGAAAATAACGCATTCCAGTACCTTGAATCACTGGCAAACACGTACTGCATCAAGTGATTTACAGGAGTCTTGCAAATAAGTCAGACATTACGGCCTAATGTTTGTCACAGAAATTACGGCCTCATATTTGTCACAGACATTACGGCCTAATGTTTGTCACAGACATCACGGTCTAATATTTGTCACAGACATCACGGTCTAATATTTGTCACAGACATTACGGTCTAATATTTGTCACAGACATTACGGCCTAATATTTGTCACAGACATTACGGCCTAATGTTTGTCACAGACATCACGGTCTAATATTTGTCACAGACATTACGGTCTAATAATTGTCACAGATTTATCATAGACATTACGGCCTAATATTTGTCACAGACATTACGGCCTAATATTTGTCACAGGCATCACGGCCTAATATTTGTCACAGACATTACGGCCTAATATTTGTCACAGACATTACGGCCTAATATTTGTCACAGACATCACGGCCTAATATTTGTCACAGACATTACGGTCTAATATTTGTCACAGACATTACGGTCTAATATTTGTCACAGACATAACGGCCTAATATTTGTCACAGACATTACGGTCTAATATTTGTCACAGACATCATGGTCTAATATTTGTCACAGACATTACGGCCTAATGTTTGTCACCTAGCCGACTGGTTCTCTACCTTTCATGAAAAAACTCAATCGTCATACATTCATCTATTTTCATGTAATGTTCGGTACACACAAATAAATTAACATTTGTGTATAAGGTACAAGAGATTAAGTATGACTCTCTATACTAACAAATAGGTGTGATTACCACGTACATATATTAATTCCACTGTAATGGATACAGGTACTAAACATCAAATGTATTTTGTCAGCCGTGTGATTTAAAATTCTCTCGAAATTTGCAAGTAATAACATGAAAGAACTACATTTTTGTTATTTTTTTAAAATATTTTACAATGAGTGATTCATGTTTCACTAGATAGCAAGTGAATCAAACGCTAATCCGGATAATGTAGCTGACGATGCCGATTTACCTGTAATTGTCGCGAACTGAGTTTTACCGACCTGTCAGAGGAAGCGTTATAACGGATAGTTACGAATGTAAAACCGCCCTTAAAGTTCTCAAATACGCAAAGGCACGACTGTTATAACACCTTTAACCACTTCGAAATACATTTCACAAAAATCACGGGTATTTTCGTTTATAAATTAAGGGGAAAATATGAGTGTTTCGTGGCACGAGAACTAATATAACGGCAAAGTATTTTAGAATTTATAGTTTTCTCTTTTTTGAAATAAGGGCAGAATCTTGACCAAAATCCTTTTGTGATAAAAGCCCCTCCAGGACCTTTAACCACATTATCCCCTTTTATCGAAGTCCCAGAAACCAATTCATAATGAATTGGTTTCTTACATAATGTAAGTAGGCAGATTATTAGATTAGATTACTGCCTGTGAAATCGTTTTATCTTCGACACCAGGTAATTATTGTATACAGAAGGTAAATGTAATTATTTCTCCATGAAAGACAGCTAAATTATAAAATGGTTTCGACTCCACTGGTACGTACCAGAATGGCCGCCTTTCAGTCTACCTGTACTTTCCTGTAGAATAATGATGGACCAACATTGGCTTAAAAGATGACATCGAGAAAATAGATCACTGAAGATCATGAACTACCGCGTATGCTCGAGTATAAGTCGAGTCTGACTGTAAACGGAACAGACCCAAATCTGCCGTTGTATAATGCGACAACACCTCTAAGTTTATGCAGTTTTATTCGAGTAATCAATGGAACGAACAATATAGACCCTGTTCTGCCGAAGCATTATGCGATGGCAAATCAGGGTTTAAGTTTTATTGTAGGTGGATTTAACTTATAAGTGAATATGGACAGTAAACTCACAAGATGTAATGACATCATTATCGTAACATCGGAAATTTTCAATGTCAATGGAGACTCTCGTTGAATACATTTCAATTCATACTCATGGTCTACTTAACACGTGAACCCGTATTGTAGCACAATGGCTCCTAAAACATATAAACACTGTAAACGGCTTCAAAAACATTATTAACAACGTAAACGACTTCTAGAACATTATTAACAACGTAAACGGCTTCCAGAACATTATTAACAACGTAAAAGGACTTCAGAGCACTATATACAATGTAAAATGACTTAAGAGCACTATATACAATGGAAAAGGATTCTCCAACACAATAAACACAGTCAACGGATTCCAGAGCACTATGTACAATGATAAAGGACTCTAGAACACTATCAACAATGTAAAAAAAAAAAATACTAAAAGGATTCCAGAGCACTATGAACAATGTAAAAGGCTTCCAGAGCACTATATACAATGTAAACGGATTTCCAGAACACTATATACAATGTAAACGGATTCCAGAGCACTATATACAATGTAAAAGGCTTCCAGAGCACTATATACAATGTAAACGGATTCCAGAACACTATATACAATGTAAACGGATTCCAGAGCACTATATACAATGTAAAACGATTCCAGAGCATTAAGAACGATGTAAAAAGATTCCAAAGCACTATACACAATATAACAGGATTCCAGAGCACTATGAACGATGTAAGAGGCTTCCAGAGCACTATATACAATGTAAGAAGATTCCAGAGCACTATATACAATGTCAAAGGTTTTCAGAGCACTATTAACAATATAAAAGGATTCCAGAACACTATAAACAAAGTAATAGGCTTACAGAGCACTACAATCAATGTAAAAGGCTTTAACAACAGGTAAATACTTGAGTATGCTTCTAGAACAGTATAAATAATGTCAACGTCTTCTAGAAGATATAAACAACGTACATGTTCAGCAAATTGACTTACTATAATGTAGAATAAAATTAATTTGTTTTCTGACATCTCACTCATATTTAACTTGATTGGTGGGGAAGGGAAGTGTCTATCTCTTTTATGGATTTTTAGAATTCCCAAAACTGGCGAGAATTAATAGTCTAATTGATTAAGTACAGTCTGTCTTGGGATACTTCTTCATTTTGGATAGTGCCAGAATTACTGCCAGCTACATGCAATATAAACGAATGATATCATTGACTGATTCTCTTCTTTTCTGTGTTGCAATTTTCACAATATAAAAGCGAGAATTTGAACAAGAAGTCTTCTAAAAGGTTCACGATACTGTTTTACATAATTAGTTATGGCAATTAGAGAGGTTCGAAGCAAAGCTGATGAACCAGTCTGGGCACGTTTTCTGGTAGACTGATTCCCAGAACGTTGGCACATATGAGTGAAGGTTAGCAGTCTGGTGCCATAATGCCGACAGAGAATCAAACCAACAGTGAAAGAAGCTGCCAAATAAGGTTTCAGTCACTAATTAGCTGTGCAAACAACACCAGCTACAAATATTTACTTGCAGCTGCTGTTTCAAAAATCAGTATCTTTTTTAATTGGTCGCACTTTTGACGGGGTCAAATCGTTTGAATTCTTTTAAAAATTTCTTAAGTACTTTCTGTTTTGTCCTTAAAGTTACCATCTTCATTTCTTCACAAGATGAAGGTTTCAAAATGGCTAGGTTTTGATTCACTAGAGTATTTAAGTAGTGATGTTTGTTAATTATTGTGACATAATTATCTTTCCACACTTATGACTTGTTGCATATAATGATCCAACGAAATGAGCTTGTTTTATTGATTGGAGATCAGGAGAATACCAATAGTTGCACAATGATTATGTAGTATATTTTATATATATTACACATATATACATGATTCTGCTGTATATTGCACACACACACACACACACACACACACACACACACACACACATATATATATATATATATATATATATATATATATATATATATATATATATATATATATATATATATATATATATATATATATATATCATGTTGTATATTACATATATATATGTATGTCATGTTGTAAATTACATATTTATGTATATCATGTTGTATATTGCACATATATGTATATCATGTTGTATATTACATATATATATATGTATATCATGTTGTATATTGCATATATATGTATATCATGTTGTATATTACATATATATATGTATATCATGTTGTATATTACATATATATGCATATCATGTTGTATCTTACATATATATGTATATCATGTTGTATATTACATATATATGTATATCATGTTGTATATTACATATATATGTATATCATGTTGTATATTACATATATATGTATATCATGTTGTATATTACATATATATGCATATCACGTTGTATATTACATATACATATGTATATCATGTTGTATATTACATATATATGTATATCATGTTGTATATTACATATATATATATGTATATCATGTTGAATATTACATATATATGCATATCATGTTGTATATTACATATATATATATGTATATCATGTTGTATATTACAAATATATGCATATCATGTTGTATATTACATATATATGTATATCATGTTGTATATTACATATATATGCATATCATGTTGTATATTACATATATATGTATATCATGTTGTATATTACATATATATCTATCATGTTGTATATTATATATATATATATATATATATATATATATATATATATATATATATATATATATATATATATATATATGTATATATATATATGTATATCATGTTGTATATTACATCTATATGTATATCATGTTGTATATTACACGAGTGCTTATGATCATGAAACTGACTTGTGGGTATAGTCAAAAGGGAGTTTCTGGATTTTAGACGCAACAAAATTATTCAACATAATAAGCACGTTAACGTGTTTTATTCTATTTATTATGTACTTAATAAGAACATTAACGTGTGTTATTCTATTTATTATGTACTTAATAAGAACGTTAACGTGTGTTATTCTATTTATTATGTACTTAATAAGAACATTAACGTGTGTTATTCTATTTATTATGTACTTAATAAGAACATTAACGTGTGTTATTCTATTTATTATGTACTTAATAAGAACGTTAACGTATGTTATTCTATTTATTATGTACTTAATAAGAACGATAACGTGTGTTATTCTATTTATTATGTACTTAATAAGAACATTAACGTGTGTTATTCTATTTATTATGTACTTAATAAGAACGATAACGTGTGTTATTCTATTTATTATGTACTTAATAAGAACGGTAACGTGTGTTGTTCTATTTATTATGTACTTAATAAGAACGTTAACGTGTGTTGTTCTATTTATTATGTACTTAATAAGAACGTTAACGTGTGTTATTCTATTTATTATGTACTTAATAATAACATTAACGTGTGTTATTCTATTTATTATGTACTTAATAAGAACATTAACGTGTGTTATTCTATTTATTATGTACTTAATAAGAACGTTAACGTATGTTATTCTATTTATTATGTACTTAATAAGAACGATAACGTGTGTTATTCTATTTATTATGTACTTAATAAGAACATTAACGTGTGTTATTCTATTTATCATGTACTTAATAAGAACGTTAACGTGTGTTATTCTATTTATTATGTACTTAATAAGAACGTTAACGTGTGTTATTCTATTTATTATGTACTTAATAAGAACGTTAACGTGTGTTATTCTATTTATTATGTACTTAATGAGAACATTAACGTGTGTTATTCTATTTATTATGTACTTAATAAGAACGTTAACGTGTGTTATTCTATTTGTTATGTACTTTATTTAAAACATGCATACCTCTGTTTTACAGTCGGAAAAAGTGTGATGTAATGCTGATTGAATGTTTAGTAAATGGAATACTGCATGTTTAACAAAAACACTGCGACAACACTAACAGTGAAAATATGAATGGATCATAACGTCATACAAAACATGTTTAAAATAGTAACCCGTCACAAGAAGTTAGTTCCAGTGTGCAAAAAGGCGCAAAGACGAAGTTTTCGAGACAAAATATTTATCGATAACCTGTTTGTTGACGTTGAACAAGTTCACCCAAAAGATTCTGCTCACCCACAAAGCAAATAAAACTTTGTAGGCAGACCATCAGACGCACAGTTAGGTCAACTTTAGGGTGTGATGGACTGGTCCTCACCAAAATATAGTTATTATACATTTGCACGTACGTGACGCCGATGTTAGCGTAAATATATAAATAAATGCTCCATTTTTTAATGTTGTTGGATTACAAAACAGGTCATGTGTTTAGAATTTGTTAGTAGATTCGTTTTTTGTGTGCAGTTCTTAGCATTGAAGGATCCTGACGCAGGAATATTTGAAAACTGTTAGGCGAAATTCGGTGGTATTGTATTCTTTATTTATGAACTACCGACTGCTTATGAATAAGTTCCTTGGGTGAAGCTATTATCTAATATATCAAAAGATGCAATGTTTTATGTTCCATACTAAAAGTTTGGAGTCATAGATGACTTGTATACAGAAATGTAAAGAGAAATAACTGATATGAGGTAAAAAATGACGTCGTTTTCTAGAGCTTTTAGATTCAAATGACGGTATATTCAATGTTTTATAAATAGATGACAGTTTTTATTTCAGTTATTTATTGAGTTAACGTGAAATAGATATTCCTCGTCCTCGATGTTTTCTAGAGCTTTTAGATTCAAATGACGGTATATTCAATGTTTTATAAATAGATGACAGTTTTTATTTCAGTTATTTATTGAGTTAACGTGAAATAGATATTCCTCGTCCTCGACATTCATGGGATGCATAGCTGACACATATAGACATATAATAACTGAAATGTGAATACATTAATGGAAATGGGAATAAAGTAATTGAAATGTGAATAAAGTAATTGAAATGTGAATATAATAATATAATAATTGAAATCCGTAGGTCCCCGAATATTTTCTTCCTAAACGGACGTATGGGAAATAAAAGGGACTGATGGGTTAATTTACCTGTAAAATGCATCACTTGTTATCTACTTTATGTTAAAACTCTAAATTATATCTCGGGTTGAAAAGTGGTCGAATTTTAAATATATTTTCTGATGTACATTTTTTAGTCATTTTCTTGCGTTCTTTACCAATGATAATAAAGAGAAAACCGAAACTGTAATTTGACCTATTTATAAAATAGAATAAGACAAAAAAGGGAAGCTTACAAAAATAATATTGACGAGAAAAAAAATACGCTTTAATAAATAATTTACTTAGTGTTGATTCTCCCGATGAGTGATTGCTTGGTAAGACTTAAGGAATCTATTTACATGTATTCACCACGAATTTACTTTTTGTTCTGCATATTTTCAGAATTGTCTTAATGACTCTGTCGCTGAGTCTATCTATCTGTTCTTGCACATCCATATGCCAAATTGAAAGCAGACCAAATGAAATAGAATATTACGTTACATTAAAATTGCGTCCCTTGAGCTAATAACATTTGAACTTGTGCATCGAGCACTAAACTTTGTCTTTCACATAAAACAGACACTTTGTCCCAACCTTGTTTAACGAGGAAAGCGCTATTCTGTTCTTAGGCTTCCTCTGGAGCCAACCTTCTCTTTCTCAGAAAGTTTGGACTAAAAAATTTTGACCAAGGTTATCACTTTAATTGCCCATTATTTCCAAGATGTACTCACTCGGCCAATCATAAGCAGCTGTTCCTATAATTAAAAAAAGATCCTAAGACAATCATTTGTTTCGTCAGTCAGAATCTCTGAACTACGTTATAGAACTTTTCCCTTTGAAGAATGACTATTTGACACGTATCGGAAGTTCAGCTGTCTCTTTCTCAAACACGTTTTAAGATATGCGGTCACTTTCATTGAATCGGAACACTGGCACCTTTGAAGTTTTAACACTGATATGAAAGAAATTAAGAATAAAGGTCGAAATGACCCTTCCCAAATACTTCCCTAGTCTAAATGTGATACCATCTTTATTCTCGGTGCATTCAACTTTGAGGTTCACTGCTTATTCAAAATTCGATGCTTCGCATATTTAATGGGCACCATTTTTGTGTTTGTATCATAAACTGCAGGTTCTTCAAAGCTCAGAATTACAGAGTGCATGAGAAAGATGCTAATTTTAAAATCTTTCACAAAACACTTAGTTTTATCCAGTTCGTATTTAATATGACACTATGCTATAAATTCGAATCAGTGTGGCACATACTGTTGTTTGCAACGGTTCCTGTCGATATAAAGCTCTCGCCGCACCAGGTGTTCTTTAGTCATTTGTATGACTGATCTCCAAAAAACTAAATGAATTCGATCTCTACTGTTTATTATGCATATATTTACAGTCCACGCATAGTAATTGATCAATATCACCACCCTAATGATTTCAGTTTTCATAGCCTTCTCTAATAGAACTTTAGCGTACAAACAAACAGTACGTTTAGGGAATAGTACACCCCCACTCACGCCCATCAGTACTGCCCCATGTAGCCATCTGTCTTGTGATATTAATGAAAAACTTTCACTTCAGTCACCATGTCCTACCAATATTCCTTGACGAATCTATTTCTATTTGCGTATCTAACCTCACCTATCTTACAATCGTGTGGCAATAATGATATTTAAAATAATTCAAACAGAGGTCTTACTGTTAAGACAGTGTTCCTAATTCAAGGATCAACAGGCTAATTTAAAGGTTACAGACACCAGTGTTGATGTAAGGCGACAGCATCGAGATATTATGCTATATTTGTATGTCCCGAGACTTAAACATACGATTGGCGTTGATATTTGTCTCAAACCGACACTAGATTAAACAGGCGAGCTTTAAATTAATTCAGTCGGACTCTTCTAACACCTAAAGGTGTCAGATAATAAACAGAAGTTCCCATTGAGTAACAACATTTCGAGAACGCTGTCCGTAGAAGTTTTACTTAGCTGTTGTATATTTCAATCAAGGGATTAAATGCTAAAAATGTGTAAACCAAGTTTCCCAAAAATTCCTCGTTTCCTTCTTTTGATCAGAGTTAATGCCTCTTATTTATTTTAATTAAAGCAATTAGCTGAATCAATGAAAGCAGCAGAGAGGGTGAGCCGGACAACATTTTTAGACAAGTATTCACTGAAATCACGCTTAAAATCAATGAAACCAATGACATCAGACCCCAAAGTCAATGACATCAGGTCCCAAATATGTGTGTGTTTCATGGATTAGGTCCAAAAAAAAATTATGAAAAAATCAATGAAATTAATGAAATCAAAAACTTTTCAACTATTACATTTTTTGGGAAAAAGGGACTACAACATCGTTGTCACTCACCCTCTCTGCTGCTATGGGTTAACCGAATATTTGATCCAGTCCGATACGATATCGTGTTCCAGACCTTGTCTGGGGGACGAAAATCCTCTTAGGATTTCACAAATAGACTAATTTGTAAAACCTCCTCTTGTAAATCAATCAGATTATTAGACTGGTCAGTGAGTTTGAAATTAATTCTGGTTAATGAATTATTATGACATCGCATATAGACTGGATTCACCGGGGACTCAATTATTAAAAACCCTGGAGGAGCTGTTGGTGCAAATGAATACAAAATATATCCCTGCTGAGCTTGATTTGATCGTTCTAAATTTATTTGATAGCTTCCTTCGATCACATCACATACTAAATTGAGCGCAATCACCGTTGAAATATTCACATTGAACGGAGCAATATGCCTGCCAACACCATCTGGGTCATTATTATGGGTCAGGATAGTTGTTTGTGGTTGTGATGATGTTTTTTTCCACGTATCATGGATTTTTTTGAAACCTTCATTGATGGCATCATCGAGAGATTTTTGTAGTTCTAAGAGATTATATCCTGGAAGTTTGACTGTTGGAATATCCTTGACCGGGATATTTAAGTTCGATGCAAATGCTGTTCTCGATGTGGGGATATTGTCACCTAATACTTCTTGAATAATTTGTGAATGAAATGTTTCCATGTCATTGATGATTTTGTTGCCTGTTTCTATGACGCTGATAAATTCATCTCGGGTGAGAGTACCGGATTTAAGGGATAATAACAACAGTGAAATATCGTTATTGAAAGTTGTGAAATTTTCAGTGATTTTATCCCAGTTAGCAGAATGATAAACAATTTGGCCTTTCTCATCTTCTACTCTAATGAAAAAATTCAATTTGTCATAATCTCTATAACTCTTTAATGGATTATCAGATTTTGTCCTGTCGGTGATATAATCAGTTTTTTGTGGTTCTGGTAATTTAACGGTTTTTCCTCCGGGTGGTAATTCAGGCCATCCTAGTACTGTTCTTATTGAGCTTTGATAGATATCTACGACATAACCCTCTGTGCTTATTTCAATGGCAGATGATAGTGTCGGCACATGAACTGTTATAGCTATTTTTGATTCTTTTCCAGTAATCGATTTTATTCTACGCGCGAATTCATCATTGATTTGTTCAATTTGATATGATCCGGTTGGTATGGAAACAACGGTCCAGTCTGGGGTACCGTCGGGTTTATTCTTATTTGCAAATACCAGTGAATTATTCGGTTGTTGACCACCAAATGGTTTTGACCTAATATTTGGCCAGCTGTGGTATACTCGTAATTTTGCTAGCGCGATTTCCTTCACTGGGACCGGAGAGGGGAAATTCACACTGAATTCTGGATTCGTTGAGGTTATTGAGATCATGCTTGTTTGTACTGGGTTCGTGTTCTCCACTATTTGTTGAAGTAATTCCATCTGTGTTGTCATTGTTATTATATTCATGATGTATTTCTAATTTTGACATCGCAGAATCATATATATCTACCATCGCTGAAAACTCACTCTCTGATATAATTGTATCATCGAGAGATGACGATATCAATGAGGATAATTGCGAGTATGCAGTGGACACAACATGAAATTGAATTATGTAGTCTTGTAGTTTCCGTTGGCTGCATGAGGATATTTTTTTTGTGATTATTGAAATTATTCCAGCGATTGTTGTTGCCGCAGAAATGCAAATTGGAACAGCTATCGGAGCCATCATTGTCACTGAAGACAGTATAATACCAGCTCCGGTGATTACACCACTCACAGCGTACACAGTAACATCAATTGCGGTAATTCTCCTGCGATATTTTTTAATTTTCAATTCATACTCCTCAGACAAGGTTTTGAGTCTAGTTTGATACTCTCTGACCTGATCATAGCGATATTGCGATGATGAAATCATTTTTATTTTAAACACGCTAGCGTTTTCAATTGAAACCGTTAGTGAAATTGCTTTGCAATTTTCAACTTAAATCCGCTACGAATTCCACATACCACGTTGTTGAGACCCTAACCAAATGAATATCAGTAGCTATTAACGTGAACTGTTCAGTTGTATTCTTGTCGATGATCGTTGAAATCGTATTATTGACCCCGGATGAACTGGACGATGAAATATTAAATTGAGTCGTTCTCAATATTGTTAATCGATAAATACCCTTAACTGTTGCAGTGATGTCTAATTTGTTGTTTTCAGGTGTCCACACAAATGATCCATGTTGGATTGTGTATACTACGTTGTTGGTTTTCTTATGAGGAATTTTTGTTTTTTCAATGGCTGTTATCATCCTCGAAAGATCACCTTTGATGCCTTCGATGGAAGTTTTCGTCTCATCAATGGATTTTTTAATATCAGGGAGTTTTAGTTCAATTTTATCTAACGGGGTTCCAATAAATGTATCAATGGCGTCGGTTGTTGTTTTTGTTGCTTCGTTGATAACCTTTTGATCATCAACAAACGTTTTAATTTCAGCGATAGATGGTGTAACTACAATCGGAGATCCAAAGAACTTATGAACGACATTTCTACGGAAACTATTGTAGTTTCTTAAATGATCTTCAAATTCTTTATCGTGGTTTGTAAATCGATCTGTAATCGTCGAAAAAAGTACACCCGGTTTGAGTTTACCCTGATCGGAAAATAGCGCAACGGTGTTCTCGATTGCGTTTTGTTGTTTAACCAAAATATCATCCAGAGAAATATTACTGGATTTCAATTTACCCTGTTTGTCTTGAAATACAACTATTTCATTCGGGTCAACACTTGTTAAGTTCAACGTCTCAGCGATTTCATCTTTAATTTTTTTTTGTATATCCTTGATAGAATCAGAGGTTGCAGTGTCATCGGGTTTGGGTTTCAGAGGTCTTCCCCAAATATCAATCATGATATTTTATATATCTCTCTCTAAAAAGCGATTACTAGTGTAGTCATTTACGACAATATGAGGTGGTTTTCCCCTTGGGTTACCCAAGGAGTTAGAAATAGCGTCAAGGACATTTAATACTTCACTGCCGCATATTGGTGGGTCATTGATTTGTTGTGTTGGTAGCGTAGAATACCAAGTCTTCATTGGAAGGGTTTTTATATACCGCATAAACTCTTTTGGTGGGGCTAATCCATATGAATCAAAATAGACAATCCCACGTGGATCAATAGCGTATGCAACCCAGTGAGTTCCAGGTCCGGTGCTGTTATCGAGATTAATAATACCTGTTTCAGTTTTGTTTGGTTGATGTGGTAATTGATCTTTCATAAAAACACCTCTGAAATTTTTAATCACTAGTTGTTTAGCCGCATCCATTAAATCAAAATTGGACATGGGAACCATAGGTTCGGAAATTGAAGATTTCTGAATTAATAAACCGTTCCTGGTAGTCTTAGACCCTTTCCGCTGTACCACGAATACGGGGTTCCTGGTAGTCTTAGACCCAATCCTTGAACGGATCGTCTCTTTTTTTTATATCCTTGTCCAGTTGCCTTCTTAAGTGCCATTCCTGCTGCAGTACCAACGGCTCCTAACGCCGCTGCTTTAGCCACCGCTGGGGCTGCTGCTGCAATCAATGCTGGTAACGCAGCAAACAATGGAAATATACCACCCGTTTTCATCATATTTTTAATAGCAGCCGCAGAGAGAGTAATCTGAACTCCCTTTTTATCCTTGAAAGCATCATTGAAATGTTTCACTTGACGAGTTGTCAGCGATAATTTATTTTCACCACCAGTCATTTGATTAGGTTTCAACGTGATTGTGGTTCCACATTTTTTAGCTGATTCTGATTGCAATTTTTTGATTTGACCAGGAGTTAACGCAACACTAATAACACTATATGACATTATATATAATTGATTGATTCTAATTCAATGAAAAATCGTTCAAAGATTTTCTACTGGGGCATCTACCACTCTCATTCTTCCACCAACACCTTCGAGTAGCATTGATTTATCACTGAGAATGACAGCAACCGCTCTATAATCAGTAATAGCAGGAGGACCAACAGGACGAGTCACATTAGCTCTAAAGTGTATATCAACAACTGACTGTCTTGTCAAATCGAGATGTTCCAGTGAGAAGTAGTAGATCGGATACAGATTCTTAAAATCAAATTGTGATATTTGCAAACCAGTATCGACATTTTGATCGCGTGCCATAAATGACAACAGACGATGATAAACTCGTGCAATATGATTTTCTGTGTAATTAAGTTGTATATCCTCAGATGGTTCCTGCTGGCCGTTTATTCTCAGTGAGACGTCTTTCACACCTAATTGATCAAATATCATATGACTGGAGAGTTGATTGCCAACTCGTGTGTTATCTTGGAACGCAATAAATATATGACGTGGCGCAGAAACGCCTTGCTTTGATGCTAGGTTCCAAGTGAATAACCCGTTGATAGTTGATTGCTTCACATCTGTACTCACGGTTAGCCAACTCAACAACGACTTTCCTCCTTGGTCCATAAATGATAGTAGTCGTTGTTCTGCGGTGATTGCTGGAGTCAACACTGGCATCCACAATGATATTTTTGTTAATTTGACTTTACCGGCATCAGCATTGGGATTTACAGCATCTGCTGGAATCCTCCAAATTGCGTCGTTATCATCACCCTTTCGTACAAGCGATACTGTATGCTTCGCCCCGTAGATAACTTTTCTGACGTTTCTACAGAATCCAAATATGTGATGCAGTGGAATCGCGCATGAAAATGATTTACGATCTCCTTGCAACATTGAGTTTCGTGTTGCAGCTCCTAGATTGAAATTAGTATCGTTGTTTATAATCATATTCTCGACCTCAGCATTAGTATTATCACGTTTTTTTGGTTGTCTTATAATAAATGGATTTCCTCCAGCGGTATTCTTACCATCTTTTGCAAACATCATAGATGGACCCGCTGATCTTGTATAATCATCAGAATATCTCGCTAACCCTATGATTGTTGTGGCCACATCAACATCACGATCTATGGACTCAATTTCTTTTCCATCAATGAGATATCTAGCACTCTCAAATAGCGCCATAATACCATTATTGACAAAACCGACTTGAGTACCAACTGGATACTCTGTATCATTTGTTCGTATAATTTCTCCTTCTACTTCAATAAATGCTTCAGCGGGTAGAAAGTATTTACTGGTATCATGGACTTGAAGATCAATTCTTGCTCGACTAGTTGGGTCTATGGCATGATAGGCGTAATATTGATAATCGCGTACAGAATCATCCTTGCCAACTGGGGCGTCTATATCAAACGCCGGATCATGTGATTTTTTGAACATTTTATTCTATTTATCAGAGTCTAAATAGTGAAATCGTAAACGATTTTTCCATTTTCATCGACGTAGTTTTTTAAGGCCACTTCCCGCTATCATGTTTGCAATATTACTTTGGTCCCCTTGATTTACCATCGACGCTAGTTTTTCATCTACTGCGTTATTTATTATTTTACTAACACTTGCAGGCATTTCTTCTGTAGACGGTAACGGTTTCTTTTTTCGACTCACTAATGATGTTATTTTATCCTTCGCAGTTGAAAACGCTTTCCCGGCAAGATCTCCAACAGTACCAATACCCTTATCACGAATAACATCAATGGCTTTCATTGATAACTGTTTAGCTAACGGCATCACTTTGGGAGCCATTCTTGAAAAGAATCCTAAAATGGTATTGCCGAGGCCATCTCCGTAGTATGCCTTATAAACTGGAAACCGTGAATTAACTACATAGACGGGGGTTGGTTTATCATGATTGTAATGGATGATCATTATTATAAAAACAATAGTGTTTTCAATTGTTATTTAATCGCTATGATACCCATTTGCTAACTCGTCAATGAAATCTCGATAGGTTTTGATATCCATGATACCGCCGGCAAATAACCGTCTACAGATATCAGCTGCTTCATTAATTATTTCTGGAGAGTTATTTCCAGCTCGTTTTCCTCCGATGAGAACATCTAATCGTGATATATCATTGATAACACTATCAGGACAAATGTTTCCAATCCTTGGATTTCCTAATCCACTTCCGCTATAACCAGCTGCTTCATCTAGTTTTTCTAAATCCGTAGTTTGTAAATAATCATCATCATCATCATCAGGTGGTAGTTGTTGTTTTTTTTGTCTCCGTGTTGGTGTTTGACGTCGTTCTTCTAAATCATCATCATCATCAGGTGGTAGTTGTTGTTTTTTTTGTCTTCTTGTTTGTCTACGTGTTGGTGTTTGACGTTTTAGTTCTTGCTGTTCTTCTATTTCTCGTTGTCGCTCTTCTATTTGTTCTCTTTTATAATTACTAATTCCCTTTTTAAATTCCTTGTACCCTATCTCATCCTTATTCAAACGACCAATCCCTTTATTTAGTTTATACAAATAATCGAACCAATCATTACTTGATATTCTATCATTCTTATACTCGTCCTTTAAAAAATCTTTTTTTGAATTATAGCTTTGAGCAGCAAAATTACCAAAGGCTTGATAATCCTTTGATTTCAATAAACTAGGTTTTTTTATTACTATTTTAGCATGATCAGTAAATTTATTCAACAGAGAAACAGTCGTTTTTTTCGGATCAGTTTGTTCAGTTTGTTCAGTTTTCGCTGCTAGTTTTTCAAGTTCACCAATAACAGATTTTCCCGTCTCGGGACCATCTCCCAGTAAAGCACGCTCTACCCCCTTCGCTGCTGTGGTTACTGGTTTAAACAATTCTTCAGACCCCAGAGCAAAATCAGTTTGTAAACTCTGTCGTTGTTGCAGTTTATTTCTTACAGAGTCGCGAATTGGTACAAATCTCCTGATTGCATCCAGTCGTTCACGAGCCAATCGGGTTGTTAATGCTTCATTGACCATTATTTGAAATCAGAAACCATTTTTCAATTGTAAAACACTTTTTCAATACCGACCTAACACCATCGTGCAACTCCCTTTTTGACATCAGTGACATGTCGGATGATTTTTAACACGGTCATGGAAGTGTTATTTCATTCTATAACAGCTTCTATCATTGATGAGGAAAGTGTGGAAATTGTATATAAAATAATTAATACCACAGTTTCCTCACTTTTGTTACATGTCGGATGATTTTTGATACGGTCATGGAAGTGTTATTTGATTGTTTTGACAGCTCTATCAGTGATGTTGAAAGTATCAAAATTGTATATAAATAAAATAATACTGATAGTTTCAACATTCTAGTTTTGACCAATCTGACACATCCTCCATCGATTTTTGACATCCCTCTGAGGGTCGGCTAAAAAAAAATGAGGGTCGGAATGATAATGGTCGGGCAATCAAAAAATGATAATGGTCGGGCAATCAAAATTGTTCATTTTCTTGAATTAATGCTCGTAGGTTTCTAATTTTAGAGTTGACTTCTTTTTTCAATTCGTATTCGTTACCTAATTCTTTTCGTATTCCCTCTACGATAGCATACAACGGGACGAACACACTGATGTCACTGGAAAATGAAAGAGAGTCTTTAATAGAATTCTGAATTTTTTTGATGAGTGCATATTTCTTGGGTAGCATATATTTGTTAGTGCTAACCCCGTATTCTATATCCTGAAAATCAGACACAATTTGGTCAGGATTTAATCCATCTGATAGTTTGATATCCTGATTTTTCAATTTTGCTATTTCAACTATGATGCTATTCATGTTTTCAGAATTCATTATTCTATAAGAATGACATATCTCTAATTGGAAATTATGACGCATTAGACATAACTAAATTGAACTTTTTGTCCCGTCTTTTTTGAAATAGCCGATCGATAAATCCCCTCTGCAACGAATCGTACAGAAGTCGGACAGATATTGAAATATTTTCCGGCTTCATTCATAGATGAAAATATTTTTTCTTCATTAGTTATTGTATTCAAAGATGTCACAGGTCTCTTCCCAACCGTTTTGCAAGTGCCAGTCTTTCCTTGTTTGGAATTCTCACTCAGTGTGATAGCCTGCAGATTGGATACAGAATTATTCTTTGGATTAGAATCCTTGTGATAAATAACAAAACCATCTTTGATCAATCCATTAAAACATTCAAATACGAAACGATGAATGAGATAATTTTTCGTTTTTTTTTTCTCCGCCAACAGTAAACCTCAAATACCCTTGATTAGTCACAAAACCAACTGATTTTTTCAGTCTACGGTTTCTGACAGTACCATCACTGGATGCTTCATATTTTGTAATCACTGGATGTGGTCTGAATTCTTGGTCCATATATACTATTCTATTGTTTGTCTAATTCAGTGTTTGGTTCAATAATTACATCACTGGAAAATCTTTCGATATAGTCTTGCGGGGTTCTTATGATTTTATCCTTGATGTTGTCAGGGTCAAGGGCCTTTTCAGGGTCATAATTTCTGATGGATTGTCCATTTTTTATTCTTTTATCATAATAACGCTTCAATTCCCTATATCGCTTACCACCACAATCACTACACAATTGTGATCTTCCTTTGACCCCAACCCCACATCGAATACAGGGTAACGGACCAAGACTTCCACGTCGAAAACTTTGCATATGATACCTACAGTATTCATTTTTTCTGCATGATTTGTTACACGGGGTTACATTTCCCATCATGAGCCATTTGCAGTGATTCATTATACATAAAACTTTCATTTAAATGTTTGTTTTGTATATAGCATGAAGGAGTTCAAGAGATTGACTTCGACAAATGCTAAATTCAATGCTGATAGAGAGTTCAAGAGATTATTGAAAATCAATCCTAGATTTAATCTCGATAGACCAAAAAAACGTCCAATAGACGGAAACAAACGTAACAAACGTCCAAGAGACGGAAACATGAAAGAGTTTAAGAGATTATTGAAAATCAATCCTAGATTTAATCTCGATAGACCCAAAAAACGTCCAATAGACGGAAACAAACGTAACAAACGTCCAAGAGACGGAAACATGAAAGAGTTTAAGAGATTATTAAAAATCAATCCTAAATTTAATCTCGATAGACCCAAAAAGCGTCAAAAACGCACAATAGACGGAAACATGAAAGAGTTTAAGAGATTATTAAAAATCAATCCTAGATTTAATCGCGATAGACCCAAAAAACGTAACAAACGTCCAAGAGACGGAAACATGAGATCATCATGGAAGGATGCTCAATTCAATCTTGATATAGTTTCTAATACACCCAAGAATAAAATTCTTGATAAACCCATCAGAGACTGTTTTAATGAATTCAAGCGTGATGGAGCATCCTATTGCTGGTCCACATTTCGAATTGATGGTGTTGTTGACGCTACCATGAATGATGAAAAGGCAGCAGCGATCATTTCACATGTTGGGGAAAAAAGTCATTTTTTCCGAATTAAATTCATTATCCGTGAAAATGGCAAATGGATTATTAAGGATAAATTTGAACCCATTCTCAAGGGTAAAAAAACTATCACCGTGAATCAGGATTCCAAACCGGGAATTTTGACCGGAATTGATAAACCCTACTACGAAAGATCTTATCCTGTCACAGCAGTTGTTTACGGGATCTATCCGCTCAATGAAAAACCTGATATTTCAAAACTAGCACCCATGAAATATTCGACAGGGCTCAATTGTGTAGCAGAACGAATAATAGAACACTTCACAAATGCATCCCGGGGGAATAAACTCACTGATCTAAGACGAAAAAAAATAACCGAGTGGGAGTTCACGGTAAAAGAGCATGGAGCAACAATTCAGGATATAACTAAATTAGAAACATCATTAAGATTTCCAATATCGGTAAGAACAATCACCGGTGAAGTATTAAAAGAACCGAAATATCAATCAAAAAAAGGAAACCCCATTGAAATTATTGATCATAACGCGCACGCGTGGTCATCTGCAGTAACAATATTTCCACGGGATAGAACCGTAAAATATCTATCCCCAGCAGGGTTGGGACCTGAAGAATGTTTTACCGAGCAGAAATTATTTGATGCTATTTACCATTTGAGTAAAAACGATCCTGTGTCAGCGTGGCTATTTCATAGTAATTCAGACGAGGAATGCAGATTTGATCAGTTTGTAAGGCCCAATGGAGAATTATACCGTACTGAAGAACTGCAGAATCAAATGAAACAACTAGCTAGTGAGTTTTCTGAGGACGGAGAAGAAGACGATCAATTATTAGCAAACTGTTTTACAGTACCATCCATTGCAGCACATTTTGCTAGAAAGAAAAACGCGTGGAAACCAACACGAAGTGAGTTTTTATCAGATGTCAAATTGTCCTGTCTTGAATACAGCCACGGCGGATTATGGAACACAAAATACACCTCTGATTCCGTTATTTCAGTTGATATGATAGCGTGTTATCCAGGAAGTTTTCTTGGGTATGGAGAATGCGAGAAATATTTCAAACGATTTGGTCACCCTACACACGAAATGACCCGTGTTGCTATTAATGGACCACTTCCTGATTTTGATTTAACCGGATTCGCTTGTGTGGTATCATTTGAAATGGCTGCAGGACTTCATCCGTGTAGTTATCTTTGGATTGGTAAACACATGTCTGAAAAACACTGGATGCCAATAGTGCTATTGAGATATATGCTTGATTGTAAAATGTTAAAATCATTAATTGTCAGTGAAGCAATTATATCCTATCGGGCACAGAAATCAGTCTGGTTACCACAACCTGATCTAGAAAAAATAATTAGCGAAGAGCGAAAACTGTTTCCTGATTTTAATGAACAACAAATCATGGATTGGTCCAGACAGTTATTTGAAATCAGAAACAATGAAGCAAAAAATCTTGGACGAAGAATAATCGGTAAATTTACCCAAGGTGGCAAAGATGATAATACGAAATATTCTTCACGATTGATTATAGACAACGCTGAATACGATTTTGTAATGGCGGATTTAACGAATAAGGGCTTATATGTCAATCGTAAGGACGCATTTATGTCCGATGGAACCAAATTGGGTACAATTGTTACCTACAATGATGGATACCATCCGCAGTACACACATTTGAGAGCTTCTATGCTCGGTTATGCTTCTATTAATCTGTTTTCGATGATCAATAAATTTCCTACCACCGCAGTTAGAGTTGCCACTGATTCATTTTACATAAATAGCAAAATGGCTGATTTTAAGGCTACTGGCAACGAGAAATGGGGATCATGGAGAATTAAAAAAGAAATGATTCATGATTATATTCCATCAGCAGATGTTACCATTGAAAATAATTACTTAGAAAGCAATCAGTGTTCAGAATTTTCTAGTGCACCACCGATTTCTGATCCAATCTGTAGATATAAAACAGTTTATTTAAACGGCTGTGGTGGGTCAGGAAAAACAACCCGGGTAATTGAGTTATTCCGTAGAAACGCTAGTGTTTCTAACATGATTGTGCTAACACCAACTCATAGACTTGCAAGAGAAATGATACAGAGAGGGGTAAATGCTTGCACTTATCACAGCTTTTTCCGATGGAAGGGAGATAAATGGACTCCTGAGCGCATGGGAGAGAAATTTATTCCTGAATTCATCATGTGGGATGAAATAGACACAGTGTCCGAAGATGTCTTAAAAATATTTCTTGAGTGGTTGTTATTGAAGAATACAAAAGTCGTTATGTGCGGTGATCACGGCCAACCTCCACCATTTGTCGGTGCATCTCCTCATGAATGGCTAAAGGGTTTTGTAGACTATTATGAAGAAATTGATACTGATCATAGATCACTTGATAATGAATTAAAAGAATTGAAGAAACTAATTAGATTGCAACCGGATAGAATCCAGTGTGAAATAACCCGTGAAATAATTTCGGAAACTCCCATGAATGATTTCTGGGAAATGTGGAGACCAAATGATTTAATCATTGCAAGTAGAAAAATAGTCAGAGACACACTTCAGATGAAGTTATTTGAATTGCATAAACAAAAATTTGCAACACTTCCAGTACCGTTATGTTATAGGCCATCGGATACGCGAAAACAGAATATTGAAGTTGATATTCCAGGACAAAGTCAAAAACAGAATTTAGTATTAAATGATATTGTGCTGGTTGATATCAATGTTGTTGAAGATGCATTGCGTGCTAATAAATCCCCGTGGACGCTAGGATACGCAGCGACGATACACTCTTCACAGGGATTGACTATATCGGATACAACTCTTTGGATGGTAGATAATCGCATAGAATGGTCGAATTTAGTCTATCTCGCAGTGTCTAGAGTACGAAAAATAAATCAACTTCGAAGAATTGTCGTTGGCGAAGCCAGTGGAGATGATGAAATCATTGGTGGAGATGAAATCATTGGTGACGATAATGATATTATTGATAAAAAACTCTCCGGTTACAAACAACAGGACAAAAAAAAAACAACGAGAATTTGATATTGATGCTGAATTAATAATCACTTTGAAGAAACAACAGAATAATCACTGCGCAAGTTGCAATTGTATAATGCGTTGGCAGTATTCGGATAAGGATCCTCGCCAATTCACCGTAGACAGAAAAAATAACAATCTCGGTCATGTCAGAAATAATGTGATGTTGACTTGTCTTGAGTGTAATAGACGCAAGGGTGCTAGTTAAGACCATGGGGTGGCAATTGAGTATCCTCGGGTATCACTTGTAATTGTTGTCTAGTAAAACCCCGTTGAGGGGCAGTTGAATCCAGTTTATAGATTGGAGGTCTACCCGTAGATCGTGTTATACTAGATATCTTATGCGTAGTGACGCTCCAAATAGGATCAGTAGCCCTTTTTCTATCCCCTTCAAGCTCTCCTGGTTCGTATAAGTACCTCACAATGACATTACTACCAAGAATTGGTTCTTTGAAATCTTTTAGTGGTTTTTCAGGTATCGACTTCTTTTTAATCGCGTTGATAGGTTTCATGTTGATGGTTCTAGTAATCTCGTTATTCAGTGCGGTAACTACACCTGGTAATCTCTTAACCCATTCACGGGATCTTTTTTCTTGGATGAATTCTTTTGCATATTGATATCCAAATAACCGCTCAGCAAGGGTTTTATTAAACCGTTCTACAATGGCCTGATCACGATGCAGTGCAGTATGCCCTCGTCTGATAGCGACATTGTGATATTTCATTGTAGATAACACTGCACCCTGAAATTCCTTGCCCGGGTCAACTTGTAACAGATTTGGCCAGTGCAGAGGGCTCCTTCGATAAATCCTTTCAAATGCAGAAGCGACTTCAGTGGCCGATTTTGTTTTTAACGGTTCTGCTTCTTTGTATCGACTTGCAATATCAACTACAGTTAACGCATATTTGTAACCACGATCATGTGGCAGAAATAATAGATCAGCCTGATGAACTTCATTGGGTCCGGTTACATCAAAATGCGAGAATTGAATTTGTTTAGGCGGTGGTAGATAAATTTGCCATAGTGCCTGTTTGGATAACCAATGAGCCGCAGTGGTTTTTCTCACTTTTGCGGCGCTAGCGAGTTTACTGATTGCAGCGTTACCCTTCCAGTATCCTCTTGGGGAATAGTAAATAGATTCCATGTTGCTATTAATTACCAGCACCTAACATCAATTTACTTTTCATTGCCGATTTTATCAAAAAGGAGGCCAATTTTTCTTTGAAGGATTTATCAGTGATAGAATTCAACGCATGAATTAATTTCACATCTGCTAGATGCCTGTGCTGCAGATTACTGCTTTTATAAGATACATCATGAAGGTGACAGGCCTTATCAATAGCGTTTATTGGTTCCTCACCGGGTCGGGGCTGATTTTGATCATTGAGTCTGATATCAAGTCTTGTTCCCGGTCCACAGTAGCTATATCCTGGAAGGTGCTTTTCTCCAGGGTATTTTGCCCATGGAGTTCCAGGGAGTTTTGCTAATTTGGCTGCGATATCACCTCCTCGTTTTTTTTTAAAGGTTCCTTGGGTTCCTTGGGTTTAGAAACAAATCTAAATTTCTTTGTACTACATTGTACGCATTTACCAGAAAGCGCTGATCGGTTATTTTTAGTTGTAATCGTCGTCAAGTCATCTGTGCCAGTACGCGCCTTACACTTCACGCAATATAGATCCATAATTTATGTATAGAGATATGAATATAATTGATTTTTCAGCGACTAAAACAAGAGAACCAGTGAAGCATCATGCAGCGCTACCAAACTCTATCCGCGCAATTATAATCGGGCCATCTGGATCCGGTAAAACGCAATTGTTGCTCAATTTAATAATGAGATGGATGAAGTGGGATAAATTGTATTTAATTGCCCCTAGCGTAGATGACCAACGATGCTATGAAGTGCTAAAAGATTTTAATGAAAACGCTTCAGAGATTGCCGGCGAGGATGTTATTGAATTTATAACCGATATTGACGAGGCGCCATCCGTGAATGACCTCGATGGAAGTATCAACAATTTAGTTGTATACGACGATGTCATGTTAGATAATCAAAAAAATCCTGCTAGAATATTTTCCCGAGGCAGGCATAAAAACACAGATGTGATTTATGTCACTCAACGATACACTCAGATTCCAAAAGTGATTAGAGATAACTGTAATATGCTTGCTGTATTCAACGGCGTTGATACACATACGCTACGAAATATTTGGCAGACATGGTGCTCCGATATGGATTTCAATCAATTTAGAAATTTCTTTAGTCATGCTCAGTCTACCCCACACGGATTTGTAACAATAAATTTACATGACCCTCGAACACGATATCGTATCGGACTGGATCAAATATTCGGTTAACCCATAGCAGCAGAGAGGGTGAGTGACAACGATGTTGTAGTCCCTTTTTCCCAAAAAATGTAATAGTTGAAAAGTTTTTGATTTCATTAATTTCATTGATTTTTTCATAATTTTTTTTTGGACCTAATCCATGAAACACACACATATTTGGGACCTGATGTCATTGACTTTGGGGTCTGATGTCATTGGTTTCATTGATTTTAAGCGTGATTTCAGTGAATACTTGTCTAAAAATGTTGTCCGGCTCACCCTCTCTGCTGCTATGAATGTTTGAACTGACCAAAAGCTTATTTATAACAGCAACCCTAATTTATGGTAACATGTTTTAATTGCGGACGAAAATATTTACATATGAGTTCAAGACAAATTGTAATATGTACATGTGACTTTAATAAAAACAGAAAGAGATAGAGAGGAAAACAAATGCTCCTCGTTTTCTCCCCCCCCCCCCCCCACACACACACTTATCCAAACATATTTTGACCAACAATAACATAAATGTATACTATGAAAAAGAAAAAGATAAGCAGACCTTGAACATGCACAATTATTACCACATATGACATACATATAGCATATAAGTTAATATCCCATTAAGTTTTGATGATAATAATGTACAATTATGTAAAGATTTAGGCTATATCTTTACATCTTTATGACCATGTAATTGAAGCATGACTGGGCCACAAAGCACACACTGTTCTGATGAAAGACATTTTCGTCGCATCTTGGAATATATCTGTTATTGGCTGTACATGACAGCTCTAAATCGTGTGTGTTAAATAGAATAACAGAAACAAAATGCGGATGATCAGAGGATTAAACCCCTACCCCCTCTCTCTCATCAAAATAGTTGCCCCTCATTTTAATCCATGAATTTTCACACGTAGCAACCATAACACGGACATTTGAATATATATATATATATATATATATATATATATATATATATATATATATATTCTGTGGTCACTCTTTTTAGCTTTTGTAGATAGTTATGTCCTATCTTTCAGAGCAGTCCAGCTAATTTATTGCCGTCTGTTGACTTGTATATACCAGTTTGACAGGAATGCAATGCAGTCTTGCTAAAATAAATTTGGGGTGGGTGGGTGTAGGTGATCCCTTTCTATGTTCATTCTCTTTCTTTTTCGATGTCATTAACTTACCTGTGAATTTATGGATCTTTTAGTATACTCCTATTTTATCCTGGACGGACATTCTACTTAAATGTGGTGCTTAATTGTGACTCTGAAGAAAGGTGGACGAAACATCGGGATTTTATTTTAAAAATGAGTTCTCTTTCGATCCAATTTCTTAGCTATTGATTGATTTATTTAAAAGGTATTCCACCCATGATTACAATTGTTCTAATAATCCTTTCTTCCCTTCTCTTTAAATTGTCCGCACCTTTGTGATTTTTTTACAAACACCAAGGCTTGCTACCGTTAAAGTTCTAATCAGTCTCCTTGATTTTGTTTCAGTCAAATAAATTCATGACTTGGGTCATGTTTAGAAGAAATGTTCATTTTATTTAAACCATGCACGAAAAGAATACAATTTTATATTAAAATAAACGAGCGTTTGGTGCTTTCGGGCAGAAACACCGTTCCGTTATGTCTCCAATTGTTTCATTTGTAATTTTCTAATGATACAACATGTCGTCTGTTCCGTTATAACATTCTATACAGCTGAAAAGATATTGTGAGCATGGTTCTTTGTTGTTAGGATGATTCATGCAAAAACGATATTAAAATTCTGGAAGCAGTCAAAATCTATCTGCCTTCGAGCATCTTGCTTTGATCCGAAAACGGAGGGAAGAACTTTGATAATGCAGTTATTGAAGGGTTGAAAGCTTTCTTCCCAATACAGGATACTAATTGAGGTCTATGGAGTAAATTATATTACCTGATAATAATCTAGCTGAGATGGGGGAAAATTATCTTTAAATTGACATTGATTTCTGTTATATACATTGACACGAATAGTTAGTGTACTGACAGATGTTTAGTGGACGGCAAACCTCAGATATACTCAACCATTTGCAGGTGAGATGAACTAATTTTTTTCCCCCAAGTTGTGACTATATAACCTTTCGAAATGTTAAGTTATGGAACAAATAAAAACAAAGACTAAATGTATAATTCACTAGCATGCAATTACAACTCAAAGAACCAGCTAGACACAATCTATGAAAGTTTCTAGTGATTATTCCGAGAAAGGTATATACTTGATGTTCTGTAAATCACAGCAATTCAGCAAGGGCGCATTCTCGAGTTTTGTAAGGATACAGAATTCCAGAAAATATTATACATATCTATCTAAAAGAAGTTCATGATACAATCGAAGTTTATGATACACTCGAAGTTCATGATACAGTCAAAGTTCACGATACAGAAAAGTTCGTGATACAAAACAGTTCATGATACAATCGAAGATCTTGATACACTCGAAGTTCATGATACAAATGAAGTTCATGGTACAGTCGAAGTTAATGAAAAAATACTTAGGATCGAATTGTCAAAATATTTTCTCTGTTGATTATGCAGAATGTATGTCAATCCTTAAAATGTGATAACGCTATAATATGATAATTTACGTTATTTTTAATGTCACCTGTTTTGCTTTACCTTGTTATGACCTCTCTCGGATGTGGGAGATCCCGAGCTCGAACCCCGGTCGAGTCATACCAAAGACTTCTAAACATGGTACTAACAGCTAGGCGCTCAGCATTAAGAGGTTAGTGCTAGGACTAGTCTGCCTGGTGTCAGGATAATGTGACTGGGTGGGACATCATGCTACATGTCTGCGGCATGATGCCCCAGTGTTAGACATCACTAAAAACTGCCACACTGCAGACATCTTTGCGATATGACTGATTTTCTAAAATATAAAAACTACGTTAAAAATCTAAATCACACAAAAACATCATTATATGTACGTGGTTGGTAAATGTAGATAATTCTTTGCCTTAAGTATAAAAAACAAAAAATTTAACGTCGGTACAAAACGTGGTGCGTAAGGCTGTTGCATAAAGAATGTTTCCTTTGTTGTCTACATTATAAAGGCATGTGGAGAAATTAAAACACTAGAATCCTACATAATCAGTAGATAAGGAGTTACTAATGTTTTGAACACGGGAAGAATTATTGAGTTTTACAGGTTTTATTTCAGTAATAATGAGTTAATATCGTTTTTTGTCATACCGTGGCTATTTAAGTCACACAACCAGACGTGGCCAACTTATGTTATTTTCGTGTAAATACTGTTTAAAATGACATTACTGGCTTCATTCATCTACCTATGCCTTTTAGTTTAATAAGCTGGTTGATGTGCGAGAAAAAAACCCTGATTAATAAAGCAATATAAGCCAGACTTTAATGCATGCAAAAAATCAAACGCATTAAGACTTCTGGGTATTCAATCGTCTTCAACGCCATAAACATTAAAGCAGTTAAACTATAATTAGTGAACTGTACAACAACATTTCTCATACATCATAAAATTCTTATTAGAAAACTGTACAACATCATTTCTCATACATCATCAAATTCTTATTAGAAAACTGTACAACAACATTTCTCATACATCATCAAATTCTTATTAGAAAACTGTACAACCTTTCTCATACATCATTAAATTCTTATTAGAAAACTGTACAACAACATTTCTCATACATCATCAAATTCTTATTAGAAAACTGTACAACAACATTTTATAACAATAGTTAGCAGCATAGTTAATATAATGTTAAATATACATAATATAACAACAGTTAGCAACATAGTTATTTAATGTTAAACATACATAATATAACAACAGTTAGCAACATAGTTATTATAATGTTAAATATACATAATATAACAATAGTTAGCAACATAGTTAATATAATGTTAAATATACATAATATAACAATAGTTAGCAACATAGTTATTATAATGTTAAATATACATAATATAACAATAGTTAGCAACATAGTTATTATAATGTTAAACATACATAATATAACAATAGTTAGCAACATAGTTAATATAATGTTAAACATACATAATATAACAATAGTTAGCAACATAGTTATTATAATGTTAAATATACATAATATAACAACAGTTAGCAACATAGTTATTTAATGTTAAACATACATAATATAACAATAGTTAGCAACATAGTTAATATAATGTTAAACATACATAATATAACAATAGTTAGCAACATAGTTAATATAATGTTAAACATACATAATATAACAATAGTTAGCAACATAGTTATTATAATGTTAAATATACATAATATAACAACAGTTAGCAACAGTTATTTAATGTTAAACATACATAATATAACAATAGTTAGCAACATAGTTAATATAATGTTAAACATACATAATATAACAATAGTTAGCAACATAGTTAATATAATGTTAAATATACATAATATAACAACAGTTAGCAACATAGTTATTTAATGTTAAACATACATAATATAACAATAGTTAGCAACATAGTTATTATAATGTTAAATATACATAATATAACAATAGTTAGCAACATAGTTAATATAATGTTAAATATACATAATATAACAATAGTTAGCAACATAGTTAATATAATGTTAAATATACATAATATAACAATAGTTAGCAACATAGTTATTTAATGTTAAACATACATAATATAACAATAGTTAGCAACATAGTTAATATAATGTTAAACATACATAATATAACAATAGTTAGCAACATAGTTAATATAATGTTAAATATACATAATATAACAATAGTTAGCAACATAGTTAATATAATGTTAAATATACATAATATAACAATAGTTAGCAACATAGTTAATATAATGTTAAATATACATAATATAACAATAGTTAGCAACATAGTTATTTAATGTTAAACATACATAATATAACAATAGTTAGCAACATAGTTAATATAATGTTAAACATACATAATATAACAATAGTTAGCAACATAGTTAATATAATGTTAAATATACATAATATAACAATAGTTAGCAACATAGTTAATATAATGTTAAATATACATAATATAACAACAGTTAGCAACATAGTTATTTAATGTTAAACATACATAATATAACAACAGTTAGCAACATAGTTATTATAATGTTAAATATACATAAGATAACATTAGTTAGCAACATTGTAATTGCAGAGTACAATAATATTTGTGTTTATTTGTAAATACGTACATTGTCATTAACGTTAGAAACTTATAAACTTGATGATAAAGCTATATTTTAATGACATTAACAATGCATGATAATTCTTCGGGATGACATATTTTTAATTATAACTTTCTATTATTGCACAGTTCTTGAAAGTATTGTAATTTACAAGTTTTAAATATATATTTATTCCAGTGTACTAAAACAACCACAAACAAGTTGTTCAGCTTTGAACTACGGCCACTGTTATTTGTTTAATGTGTTTACCTGACCAAAAATACCATTTCCATCTTAAACACAAATATGACATGACAAATTTATTTTGCAAGTGCTGTCCCATTTCTGCCAGTAGCAATTTAATATAGTAACACTTGACCAGACCACTCCGGTGGACTAGTGGTTAGAGCGTCCAGCTCGGATGCGGGAGGTTGTGGGTTCTATCCTCGGCTGAGTCATGCCAAAGACTTCTAAAAATGAAGCACATCATTATGAGATTAGTGTTAGGACAGGTCCGCCTGGTGACAGGATAATGTGACTGGGTTTGACATAATGCTACACGTCTGTGGCATGATGCCACAGTGGTAGACATTGTTATAAACGGCCACAGTCAGACATCATAGCGATATGGCTGAAATTTTTAAGCTACGCAAACATCCAATTCTCTCTCTCTCTCTCTCTCTCTCTCTCTCTCTCTCTCTCTCTCTCTCTCACACACACACACACACACACACACACAATTTACTAGTTTCATTTTGACAAAAATAGTTGCCATAATGGCTTAGTTGTTATGGCAACGGTCAACGAGTGTCATTTATGTATGGTGTGGAAAGTTGTATATATCAAGTAAATAGCGCTGAATAACGATTAGAAGTGAAGGAAAGGTCAGTAAAACTGACATAATTAGCCTTTTAAAATGCCAGTTTTTTTCACCAAGGCAGAGCAAGTGAAAATAGGTCATGCGTTCTTGTTTGAATATCAGACAATCAAATCTACTACCAAACTGTTGAGCTGCAATGACAAAACTATTTCACAAATATATAACAAATTACCTTTGACTCATTACCAACAAATGTCAGCGTCAGTGAACAGTGACCCTCAATGGCAGATAAAATATCCGTTGGGATTAACATGTGCACAGATTTTTTTTAGAGTAGAATATTTTTTAATTCCTCAGTAGATTTCAAACCAGATGACTGTCTGATTATGTTGTGTTGTTTTTTTTTTTTTTTTTTTTTTTTTTTTTTTTGTTGCAGTCTGCGTCTTACTGAAGTGTTTTTCCACATGGCATTGAGTAACACTGGTTCTTATGGAAACTTTTGTAGAATGGTTGTATGTTTTTTTTTTTTTTTGCTTCTAACCATATTTACACATTTTCACACTACTCTCACATTTCAATGTAAATGCAAATATAAATAATAGCAATGGATATGGAATATATTTGATAGTGGTGTTGTTAACATAGTTCGTTAAGTGAGCAATGTATTCGCTGATCAAAAATGTTCAGTGATCGGACTAAAGCATCTGCTTGCAGGGACAGCGTCATTTGGTATTGCAGCAGGAAAATAATTGATATTTAGAAGGAAAAAAAAAAACAACGTCTAACCTATATAATCTCTTTTGCCTTTCATTATCCTTTGATATTTATAGGATTAATTGATTCAACAGTTTTCTTATTTTAAGCAGGTGCAATTTTGTTTTTAATTGAAGCTCATTGTTGAATCCTCACGAAAGAAAGTCTGGAAGGTAAGGCTGATTTCAAGCAGTCGATTTGAGTTTGGTTAAAATTATGACATATCTGTGAATCAGTCTATGTAAACGTTGTTTCAGGTTGCATCAAGTACTAATGTAATAATGTCTTAAAGGTAAAATTGAAAGCTTTTGTGTTAAATAACCAAGTCATAGAGGGCTATGCATTCCTGAAAAGTCTGTTATATTCGTTTCATATGACTTGAAAACTCTCTCTCTCTCTCTCTCTCGATTCCTCCTTTCCACCCTTCCGACTGATTCCTCTGTGGCCTCGTCGCTCGTGGTGAAGGATCTTCTATACCTGTTGATCTCTCGACCCAGGTCTCTCTGTTTTAGCGGGGATCATCTGTCGCAACACCGGGGATCCCTCTTCCACGACAACCCACAAATTTCCAACCTCTTTGCTTCGCTCATCTCTCTGCTAAAACAACTATTCGGGCCGAGTTGTCATTTGGATCATTCAGGCCAGGCGAGCTTCTACATCTAAGGACTTTGTTGCCAGGTGGAGAATCTGATTGGTGCAGAAGGAAACGAGTTGATCCAAGTTTCCCCTCTATAACTTAAATGGCTGATATCCTTTTGGTTCTCTTTGAAAAATACAGACTGCTCTCTCTCTCTCTCTCTCTCTCTCTCTCTATCTCTCTCTCTCTCTCTCTCTCTCTCTCTCTCTCTCTCTCTCTCTCTCTCTCTCTTTCAGCGACGAAAAATTATCGTCTAAAACTATATGTAGTATAAATATGTATTGCATATATGTATCATCTATTTTATGTCAATAATGCTTCAAATAATTCCATGAATGCGATGAACAATGTACATGGGTCTTTATGTTATTGTTATTGCTTGTCTCGCATATTTTACGGTAATATACGGTAACAAGATCTGTCTAGGCAATGAAGATATTCCAAATTTTAATGATGTAATTACCAGATTGCCTATCCAACAGAGGTCACTGGGATAGCTCTTGCAAGATAGAGTACGGAGAGGAAATCAGATCTGTTGTTGTTTGTTTTACATTAGCAGATTGTAGGAGGAATTTTTTATCAATTGCGCAAGATTATGGTATATTTGATTAATTGCTTCGCTTCATTCTGGCGCCTTTAAACTTTCCGAATATGCTTTTTCTTTAGCAACTTCATCTTTTTTTCTCGCGATATCAATTTTCGAGGATTTCTCTTTGCCGTGGATATGTGATTTCTGAAGAAAACATCCACCAAAATTAAAGCATAGGGCTATGTAGTAATTAGCTTACAAATAAATTTTATCACGAAATTACCACTTTAAGAAAAAAAAAAATACTTATATACAAAAATGGCGGGTTTGATATCTGCCCAGTCTAGATACGTTCTTGGGGACTGTTCTTAACTTATTTTTCCTCTACGTAATACAACCACAATGTGATAAAGCGCTGTAAGAATGAACAAAAGCAAACAAAATACAGTTACTGCTCGATAAAAATAAATAAAAGTCGATTCAATATATATATATATATATATATATATATATATATATATATATATATATATATATATATATATATATATATATATATATTCAGTGCTCCATGTCTTATCAGTTGTCACCTTTAATATGTCTTATAGAGAAGTGATTGCATCATATATATTTTAAGAACACTGGTTGAATATTATTTCTGGACGACATATTTGTTTTATGAACCGATCACCTTTTCTTTTTTATGTTTATGTTAAGGGGTTGGGGTGTAAAAATAGGTCCTCATTTGCAGGAAACGTACTTTAGCTGTTTAGTAGTTGCTAATTTATGTGACATTGTACCACAGGACACAAATTTATTACTAGTGTTTCTGTAAACAGTTTACAATATGCATGAGATGAGCAAATCACGTGAATTTATTTCCAATAAAAGTTATAGGAGTTATTACTTTTTTACCAGTGTCATCGGCAATTGAATAAAAAACGATTACAGAATTATATGAATCTCGTATTGATATTCATTCACTAAATTTACATATATCCATATTGATAACTATTATAATGCCGTAATAAAGCGAAATCAGCTGGTCAAATGTAGGGTAAAGGATAAAGGAGATTTTCCTAACTTGTTTTGGACAATACTCTGTCCATGGACAGTTCCAGGGTGGGATGGACGATAACTGGTCGAGACACACATACAGATAAAGAAAGGGACAGGCAGACAGACACGGAAAAGTTAAAAAATTAGTATAATAATATTCATCAGTTTGAGATACATACCATTGGGTGACATTTTCCAGATGGCGGACAAATACAAAGTTATGTACAGTTTATATTTTAATCCGGACTGGTACGTTTGCCTTTTGATTTCTTTTCTTTGCAGTGGACCAGCAAAAAATACATCTGCAGGGGCATGGTGAGACAACGTCTGGCGTGTTATCTACCCATATCTGAGACGGATCTAAACATTTAGTCTCCAGGGATCTAATTCATCTCGAAAGTGTTTTGCCATATACATATATTATTTTTGTTAGCATCACAACAGGCAAGTAATGTTTTTAATAAAAGAAAAAATATAACGATTTTCTATTAATGCGAATTATGTCATAAGGGCTGGAAAATAGACGTGTCCTTCGGTTTATTTGATCCGTGTATCAAAGGTAGTTCGCAATGACCAGCTTAACATGATGCAGTGAGCATATTAAATTTTTTTCTCATTGTTTTGTACTTCTGCCAATTTGCAATGAAAACCACGTGGAAACTACGAAGTGATCCAGTACAATGGAACAAGTAAAACTACTTTAACGACAAAAGGTGACTCGAAATAAAATCTGCTTCCTCTGTAGAGTTATGTATTTTAGGAGATATTTGGCTTATAAAAAAAGTTATTAATCTTTTGTAAGGTCAATATATATTGGTATGCTAACGCTAATCGTACATTATCCTCCATTACAGATAACACGAGATTCTCGCGATATTTGCTTTCCATTTAAGGTATGCTATGCCAGATCTGGATATTCTATAATAAGTTTTTCAGTACAGCTATATTAAGTACGATCTGCTTATGTTTCCAAATAAGGATGCAATGTCTTTATATGGTATACGATAAAATGAGGCTGAAAACGGAATTAGTTATTATTAATTTATTAGATGAATTTCTATGGCGGACGATCCAAAATAAACTATCAAATGTAGAGGGAAAACCTTATTTTGCAGTTATTTCTACAATGAAAATCAATTATTATGATTTTAAAAAAGAGGGCATTTTTATACATACATACATACATACATACATACATACATACATACATACATACATACATACATACATACATATATACATACATACATACATACATACATACATACATACATACATACATACATACATACATACATACATACATACGCACGCACGCGCACACACACATACATAAATACATACATACATACATACATACATACATACATACATACATACATACATACATACATACATACATACATACTCACGCACGCACGCGCACACACACAGACATACACACACATACATACATATATACATACATACATACATACATACATACATACATACATACATACATACATACATACATACATACATACATACATACATATGAAGACTGGTTTATTGATAATTAATGGAAATAAACACAAGTCTAAACATAATGATATGTTGTTTTCAAGACGCAGGCATGGGGTGCACTTTGTTACACTGTAGACCTTTCCCGAGAAACATCAACAAGTACCTCATTAGCCAACTAGAGTACATTTGTTTTTAAGAGGCTGAATTGTTCACGGCTTTATGAAACAGTAACGTCTTGCGGCAAATACAAAACCAGACCCAGACTGCCACTTAAAATCTCATCAGAAAAGTATTTCCAGAGTAGAATACTTTCAAATATATGCCAGACTACTTAAAAAATATATGCCAGGCTGCTTCAGAATATATGCCAAGTAAAGCAATGGGGATTACTAAAACTGTATATCACCTGTCTTGAAACAACTATTTTACTGTTTATTTATATTAGTATCAGCTCTTTTTATTTCGCGTAACTTGTACCTATATAAATTCCTTCTGACAGGCTATACGGGATTATACCATACTGTACCTAGGTAGTGTGTTTGACAGCTGAAATAAATTGGAGAAAATGCATTGCACAATGTCAAAACCTTTGGGAATGAATGTCTTTTCCATAATTTTATTTTGTTATAATTTTGCTTTTATGTAGGTGATCAATATTTTTTGGAATCCCTATCAATGTCTGATTTATCCTGCTGTTTTATTTTAGTGACCCAAACCTGTGTAGCATCTAAAGTAGTTTCCATTACAGAAATACTAATTGTAAGCGGCCATTTTAGGACCCATATGGATTCTTCTATTTTCAAGATATATAGCCACCATTCGGATGATGTGTCATCACACACACACACACACACACACACACACACACACACACACACACACACATACATACATACATACATACATACATACATACATACATACATACATACATACATACATACATTATGCTTAGAAAAGATTCCCATGGATTTAGGACAATGATAGATGACAGAATTATACACGTATTCTGCAAATGTTTACACTGGTGTTGACAAAATTTAAGTGTTGAGAATCGTCACTATATCATGGGGTGGAGTGGTGTTTAACAAACCTGACGGGGATTGTCAGCTCGTATATACAACGTAATACCAGGTCCTATGTAAACTCAAGCATTCGCAGAATGGGCCCTACTAGTGGAACACCATCGATAAATCTTGTCCATGACTGCTGATGTTTTAGACCACGATATTTTTAGTCCAGGTTAACTATTGCACCTTTAAAAAGTGTTCTTAATTTGGATGAAACAGAAGTCTACTCGTTGCCTACAAGATTTACTCGCTCATACGTCAGATCCCTCTGCCAATCGCATAGACACAGATCCGCAGTTGCATAATGAACCGGTAGATATGGGTCTATGCATTGTGTTAGGAGTAATCAGTAGAACAAACAGTACGATTTGCTAACACATTTTGCGACGTAGGTTCGTAATGCATGTTGATTGCAGTTGGACCCTACTTACAGTACCTACAGTGCTTTTGGACAAACAACTTTCTGTTTTAAAAGACATGCTGTTACGGATCATTCCAGTTAAAGGGACAGTTTAATTTTATTTCTTATGAACACTGACAACATATTTTGGTCCTGTCAGAGACAACATATTTTGGTCCTGTCAGAGACAACATATTTTGGTCCTGTCAGAGACAACATATTTTGGTCCTGTCAGAGACAACATATTTTGGTCCTGTCAGAGACAACATATTTTGGTCCTGTCAGAGACGTTCTAATGCAAATAAAAAAACTTCGTGCCATGGCCATCTCCATAAAATATTCCAAATGTCTAGACTGTCTTTTATTTATGAAATCTGTATTCTTAAAACCCTTTCTATCGGACGCAGTTCGTACCAATACAAAATCCAATTGTAAATAATACTGTATAGTATGATTGTGTATGACGACTAAAATAACTTCTTTGAATATGGAAAAAATATAATACAACATGCATTATAGAAATAGTGAAAGACAAAATATCAGTCGGTGTTTATCTTATTAATGTATGACCAGGTCTGTCTGTCTGTCTATCTATCTATCTATCTGTCTGTCTGTCTGTCTGTCTGTCTGTCTGTCTGTCTGTCTGTCTGTCTATCTATCTATCTATCTATCTATCTATCTATCTATCTATCTATCTATCTATCTATCTATCTATCTATCTATCTATCTATCGGTGTCTGTCTATCAATTTATCACGTATGTATGTATGTATGTATGTATGTATGTATGTATGTATGTATGTATGTATGTATGTATGAATGTATGTATGTATGTATGTATGTATGTATGTATGTATGTATGTATGTATGTATGTATGTATGTATGTACATGTATGTGTGAGTGTGTTTGTCTGTCTGTCTGTATGAATGTGCGTGCGTGTGTCTGTCTGTGTGTGTGTGTGTGTGTGTGTTTGAGCCGCCTCTTATACTGATCTCATAAACATTAATACTTCTTATATGATAAATCAAGGGTTAAGTCTAGGAGGAGTATTTAGTCCTATTACATCTGTATCTGTTCTGTATTATATGCAAAGGTCAATTAAGGGGTATTATCACATACACATGCATCAAATTAATAAGTGCTCTTTTGAAGTTAAACATTTCATGAAATTACAGCAAGCGGTAAACTGCTTGAACACCAGAAGAGTGTTTTAATATTGCACTGGAAAAGTGCCCGGATGTATAGGTCGGGATGTGGCAAAAGGATTCGTTAATTCTCAGCAGTGTTTATTGAAGATGAAAATAAACGTATTATATTAAATGCGTTGTAATCTTACACTCCTGGAACAATTTAATTTCCTTTGAACGACAAGTACATGGGTATAACGGCCCAGATTGAAGATGAATCCGGGATAAATCCATATTCTCTTTCATGTTTGAGCCAGTCATTTTGGTTATTACCAATGACAAAGATTTTAATATCGTACTTTTTTCGACATTGATATTGTTATAGATACTGTTTTAGTCAAACACAAACTATACTAATACAGAGCGGCGAAGAAAGAACTGTCATATTATCTGGCTTAATCACAGTAAGTAATGCATACAGTGAAACATTCTGCTTGTACATTTTTCATGGAGCGACAAGATTTATTTAAGTATTTAAAGTACGCCCATATTTTACTAGTTGGTATTTTTGAATATAAATAAGGAAGTTGTAAAATATTTACAATTAGTAAATAATAACATATAGCATATAATAATAATAATAATAATAATAATAATAATAATAATAATAATAATAATAATAATAATAATGATGATGATGATGATGATGATGATGATGATAGTAATAATAGTACTAATAATATTAATAACAGTAGTAGTAACAATAACAGTAATAATACTATAATAATAATAATAATAATAATAATAATAATAATAATAATAATAATAATAATAATAATAATAATAATAATAATGATGATGATGATGATGATGATAGTAATAATAGTACTAATAATATTAATAACAGTAGTAGTAACAATAACAGTAATTATACTATAATAATAATAATAATAATAATAATAATAATAATAATAATAATAATAATAATAATAATAATAATAATTGAGCGACTCACTGATAAAGACGGAAAATCGAAAGGAATGGAGGTAGCTGGTTGTTCGGTCTTGTGATGTGCCCCAACGGTCTACCAGACTATAGGACTGATGCTGATGATGACGACGATGATGAAGATGATGATGATAGGTTTCTGATATTTTTCGCAACTTTCTCCCAATATAACTTCAAGGAAAAAATGTTTTCGTTTTAAATTCAAAGGAAACAATTTGAACTGACTTCGTTTGGCGAGATGTCCACCCCGGCCTTCTCTTGACTAGTAATTTACAACGATTTTAGTAAACTCTTTTTTTGTTGTAAACATTTTGTTTATTATAAATTATTATTATCTAGGTTTTAAATCTGAGATCTCATAGTAGCCAAATGGCTAATCCATCACCAGCTTCAAGTTTACAATAAACTTAGCAGTTTTTTTTCTTCTTTTTTTAATCCAATCAAAGTCAAATAGCAGTCTTGCATTGATTATGTTTAACACAAAGGATTTAGAACCAATCTAATTCGGTCAAAACAGATCACGGTAATAATTCTATTTCCTGACAGAAGATTGATTTTAATTAGATAACCAGTCACAATCAGACTGGGATGTAGTCGTAATATTTATGTTTCTTGCTCTCGACACCTGGTAATACTGTGGGTTTTCCAAAACTTTCAAGCCCGTAATTATGTTGTTTAACGATGATCTTCACATCAGTCCACAAGATTTGAAATTTTATGCCACTAATTTTTTTCCCACTTGAAATTTCTTTGTATTCTTTTTATGTCTTTTTTCAAAATATTATCAAAACACTTTTTTTATTTCTGGGAACAGTGCGATATTGCCAATCAAAGGTGGGTCTGTCAAATGCCGTTAAAGCTTTACTTCATATTAGATGGGTAACACTGATTCCAATCAATGATAACTTTATGGTTAACACATTATTATCAGGGCCCAAGAGAGCGATCACGAGCCCTGGGGTAAGAAACAACCGGGCCTCTCATATTACTTGTTCAAACAAAGTTTTTCTTTTATAAAATTAAAAGGTCCTATATCCCCATTCCCTCCCCGATCTTGCCAGCCCTAAATAGTATACACTGTCATTTTAACATGTATGTATGTATGTATGTATGTATGTATGTATGTATGTATGTATGTATGTATGTATGTATGTATGTATGTATGTATGTATGGAGAGAGAGAGAGAGAGAGAGAGAGAGAGAGAGAGAGAGAGAGAGAGAGAGAGAGGATAGGGCGCAAGGCTGTGATCGGTAACTTAGTACTTTCCTTGTTGAATAAGATACATCTTGGCGGAAGTACTGTACGCTACTCTGTTTTATTCTTTATTAATAATTATTATTACTTAAACACAAATTAGTATTAATGATTAATTAATAAATTTAGATAATAATATTTATTATTATTATTATTATTATTATTATTATTATTATTATTATTATTATTATTAATTTTTATTATTATTACCTCTCTCTCTCTCTCTCTCTCTCTCTCTCTCTCTCTCTCTCTCTCTCGTTCAGCCTCTATATTTGTGGTCAAGGACCAGATATACCGTTGACTTTACATGTTATTTGGAAGTTAAAATAAATTCATTGAAAGACGGGTAATTTTGGTGATCGCATATAGGAGAAACTGCCAATATGCCTGACCATCGTCCAGCTAGTGACCTAATCAGGAAGCATCAATAAAAATAAGCCTGCAACATGTTCTACAGTTCTACGTAAATGCAACTTTAAAAATACATCGACAGTTTCTTCCTGTTTTTTTTTGAAGGAATTATAGTCCGTTACAGTCTGCACTTCTAGAAGTCAGATCCAATTTGTCAATAAGTATTTTCGGATGGTACTTGAATCCTGGAAAGTCCTTAATGCTGTGTAACTAATAAATTCAGGTTTGATACTTTAAATATATGATATACAGGAATAAGCCACAACAAAGAGATCAAAGAATGAGAAACAAACCATCGACAAAGAGTAGTTGCGGAAAGGTCACTTTGTCGATACTTTGTTTTTATTCCCTGAGTTTGACTTAAAAAAACCACTTTGTTGCAAAGCAGATCTGTTGGCATCTGTAGAGAGTAAATACAATTAGAAATCGAGACATTCATGTCACCAGGGGATGCTAGTTTTGATCTTATCGTGTTCTTCCACAACAGATTGAATTAGACACTAGCCAGTCCTTGGAGTAGTGAGAAAATGTTTCTGCCATGTATACAACTATTAATACAGCAACATCAGAATGTAGATGTTTAAATTATATAAAGGAGTTCAAAAGCTGCATATCAGAGAATATCCGAACAATATACGGTGCAACGTCGCCACGGAAAATTCACTTAAAGAGCTGCTCTTTTGTTCAAGGTCTATCACACATGGAAAAACACGTGCATTAGGAAACCTGCCACATATTGGACTCGTTTTTAAATCTCTATTTGAGACGGCAAATCATGTTGATTGCAGTTCGATTCTACTTAATAGCGAGTACCACGGTACAAACAGGTCGACCTTATAACATGCCAAGATGCTATTGCGGTCGCTGCTGCTTTTATGGGTTTTAACGCCATTTCTCAGCACATGATAGGCTACAGATTGCAGCCAGTATATTTGGTGGAGGAAGAATCCGAGAAAAGACAGGGATGAACCACCGTCTTACAGGAAAATGTTGGCAAATTTCTCACATACCCATGTTAGCCCAGCCCAAAACTCGAATCCACGCGGGCATATGTGATACATAGATGTAACAACGTTTATTTTTTTATTTTACCTCGAAAAATGCGGGTTTTTTTTACGTTATTTAATTTTTGTGTTTGCGAAAAGCTAGACAATATAAATTGTATGGAGGAAACCAAAGTGTGGTCAGACCAGCAGATGGTAACAACGACACTGAGTGAAAATAATTTCAATGTTATCTGGACTACGGTTTAAAACTTTTAATATTTTTTCATATTTGTATCACTGAAACTGTAGCGTGTAAGTAAGTAAAATATTGATTTTTGTATTGCCTAAAAACGACTGGAACGTTTTCTCTTGTTTTTTTTTTCGTTTTTTATTTATTGAAACAAATACGTTTTTCTATACGTTTTCTTATTTTAATTTTAACGTTTTTAACATCTATGATGTAATATGTCTATGCTCAGTAAAGGAGATCGCCCTACACTAATCAGCTATCCATTTCATTACCCCTTCCAACGTGCTAGCGCAGGCTGCTTAATAAAATGGATGGGGAGAGGTCAGTGATTAGGTGGTCAGAATAGTCAAAACTTCCGCGATGACCAACTGCATAAATCATAAAGAATCTTTATACGAGGTCCAGTAAAAATCACCTATGTGTAAATCAATACATTGTAATCTATATACAGTCTAGATGTCCACCTTGTCCACTTTTAGTTGTTATCTTTGGAGTTGCTTTTCAAACGGAGTTCACTGTCCTTTCAAACCTTTAAGACATAGCCATGAACTCAATTCAATTCTACTTTGAATGGACAAAATGTCCGTTTAACTGAATAATACCTTATTTTGCCACAATTCAAGCAGGTTTATGTTGCATGTTTTTTGTCGAGAGACAAATAGCCCATACCCTGATAGGAGTGACGGACAGTGAATGTGAATGAACAAATAGCTATTTACCACAGAGAATAAAACTTACCCAAGATGTTTCTCTTTCTCTCACCAAGACTAAAGTTTAACTGTAGTTGCTTCATCTATATAAAAAATAATGAAAGAAAATATTGCAAGTCCATGTAATGTGCTTAGAAGTACAAGGGTGCACAACCTTTTTCGGTCAAGGGCAAGACTGGGTTTTTTAAGTCCACGCGAGGGTCGCAAACACTAATTTTTTTTAAATACAATTCATTACTGTTCTCGGACCAGATTTATGTGTTGTTTTACATTGCCCTAAAGGCTGGATAGAACACGTTCGCGGGCAGGAGGTTGTGCACCCCTTCAATATGTATATATGAATAACTAGTATGATAGAAAGACAAATGGGTACGCCCGAGGTTGATGGCCTTGAACACGCCAGCTACTAATGACACTTTCAAAATTATAAACTAAAATCTTCATTGTGATCCGTTTTAATTGTGGACCATAGCCAGATAAGTAATTCCTAATTGGTTCTTCTTACCGGTCAAAGCAAAATCTCAAGTCATTACAAGCTACATTGGTTTTATTTTAAATTAAAGCAAAATTATTAATATTTAAATAAAATGAAATATAGTGTACTATACTTTTGTTTTGTTAGTCAATGTCTAGATTAAACGTCTGGCAAGAGACTCATTATTTAATCTGATGTGTGATACAGAATCAATTTTATTGATTAAAATCCAAAGGTTAATATCTAAACGGTTGTAGAAATTTTGATAGCTTAACGGTGTTGAATTTTAAATTTAGCACACTACTTCAACAATATCATTTTTCAGTGGCCTAGTGATTAGAGCATCAGTTCGGATGCGGGAGGTCGCGGGTCCGAACCCGGTCGAGTTATACCAAAGACTTCTAAAAATGGTACTAATTACTGCCTTGCTTGGCTCTCAACAATAAGAGGTTAGTATTAGGACTGGTCAGTTTGGTGTCAGGATAATGTGACTGGGTGGAACATTATGCTACATGTCTGCGGCATGATGCCCCAGTGCTAGACATTACTATAAACTGACCCACTACACAGACATCGTTTCGATATTACTAAAAAATTGTTAAAGCTACGTTAAAAATCCAAATAGCACACACACACACACACACGTAGATGCACGCACACACACAGACACATACATATACACGGACACACACTTATGGTGAATTAATAGTTGACTATTACTATAACCATGTATACAGCAGAGTTATTTATGCCTGTAATACTGCGCGTAGTTTTGCGTACTTAACACTTCATTTAATTTTGATTGGAACATTTTAGAAACGATCGAAAATCAAGGAAAGTAATGACTTACAAACTGCAATGTTGATATCTCGCATGAAAGTGTCAGTTACTTAGCACCACTACCTGCCATATAAATTCGTTAGTAATACGGCTATATATGCAGTCCTCAATGTTGTTTTGTTGAAAATTTGGCAGAAAATTTAAAACTATCTTAAATTACATTTATCTGAATAGACGCACTAAGACCGATAGTGATTTATAAAGCTATGGGAAGGGATTAGTTGAGTACTGAAATAAACTTGACAACAAAGATGTCTGTCTGATTTATGTATGTTTAAGTTGTATCTGGCATGCGTCGCTGTAAGAATTCCAAGTAATTAAACGCCATATCACCAATTTAACACGTATTTTATGTTCTCTTGTAGCTGAAAAATAGTTTATGACCTATAGCTACAAAGCCAGTTTGATATATGCAATTTAAAGTTAAATATGACGTGCTTTACTTGATAGAATTTTAAAACAAGTCTAGATCTTATCGTCAGTTTAACACTTTATTTATGAAATCCACCATTACAACGCTCCCAATATCTGAAGTGTTCTTGTTGTAATTCCGATTAGTTTATTGACTTAGGCATGTGGGAAGCACCGAGATTAGAAAGTGTATACACATTTTGAACGTGGTTCCATGGAAAAAATTAAATAAATCAACAGTCTTATCAGAAAGGTATCCAATTTCTTGCAGGAATGATTGCCTTTCATTGATGGTAATTAACTCGCTGATACTAGTACTGGATCTCTATTCCACGTGGAACTTCATCTCATTGGGACTTGCAAGCGTCTGTATTTGTGCCAACCTTTAAAAAAGAACTTTGAAATGGATTTTCAAGTCATTTTGGACGCACTAAACCCTATGTTTTTTGTGTGTGCGCCTTTTATCATACAGACTTGGTCATATTCTTCTATACCGCTGATTACGGGGGTGTTTTGTTTTAAATAGATTTTTTATAACACTTTCCTGGTATTATACGCACAGTTGAGTAGATGTAATAGGAAGGGATTCTCAGAATGTGGTTTATGAGAACCGCGTTCTAACTGAGCTCAGCTTGTAATGTTACACCGTCTATGTTTGCTTATAAGTCGAGTCCAACTACAAAGAATATAGAATATGCTATGCTATAAAACAATGCGTCTTCAGATCAGTTTCTCTCGTTTTTTTTCTTCTACTGATTAATTCTTTCAAACTTGACAGACCCAGATCTGAAGCGCGTTATTCCACGGCAGATATGAGTCTGTGCAGTTTGCAGTTACTCGTCTTATAAGCAATGTACTAACGGTAATTTCAAGACAAGGTCCTGTATGGGGTGAGTTATATAAAAAAAATGGGCATTTGACGATGTGAAACCACATTGTGACTATTTGCTATTAGCATAGAACAAACGTAAAAAAGAAATAAAATTTAGTAAGCAGACGCAACAGGGCTAATTTTAGCCAAAAAGTTCTTCTTCCAGGGCCATATCGCGTTATATTAAGACCGTACAATACTGAAGGCTTTCTATTAGAATTAAGTTTACGTAGGAAATATTAGAATCAATGTGATTTTTGTGTACCCTGGTATTATCCATGGAATCTGACCTGGACTTTGTACACAACAAGGTGGATACTAGATTTGATCAACTCTTTTATCCCGTAACCAAGTTAACCATTACGCGTACGCCTTCTCTATAACACCGCTTTGCTTTACTAACGAGTAAGTTTGCAAATAGTACTTACAATTTTATGAACATTTGATGAAGGGTGGTGAAAATAACTGAAGACGTAAATTCGTATGTGTCATAAAGCGGAAATGTGTTTTCCAATCATTAGTGAACCATATTGAGGCGGATTTTCCCTGAAATTATTTTATCCATTAACTGTGAAAAATTCTGTAGATATTTAGTTAGTGGGGTAATACAGTTTTTATACATGCCTTTTTATGAAGCTACCAATTTTACAGTTTTTAAAATAACATCTCGTTTTCTTTTTTGGGGGGTTATTTAATCACAGTTTCCTAGTCTCTAATGCATCCACCAGTCATAAAAGTGATAGAATGGTAATTTATTATTTACTGTATGTTACAGGGGCCTAGTGTGGCCGAGTGGTCTAAAGCGCTCACCGTTACGGATCCCTGCCATCTCACCTCTGTCTGCTTGGGTTCGAGTCTCGGATTCGGCTAATTCGGATTCGGATTTGGATTCGGATTCGGTATGTGAGAAAGTTTGACAGTAGTTTCTTGTGGGTCGCTGATTCTTTCCAGGTTCCTACTCCACCATTAATACTGGCCGCCATGTATAACCTATTTTGTGCTGAAAAAAGCGTTAAACCCTACAACAACAACAACAACAACAACATATTAAAAATAAAGAAATCCTGATTGCTTTAGACGTTGTGTAAATAGATCAGCATTATGTTGGGGGTTTCTTTGTTGTTGGATTACTATACCAATTGATACACTGCAATTAGTTGATTAATTAATTCATTAATTACTTAAACAAAAAATTAAAGCTATACATATTTAGAAAAAATTATTGCATAGTCAACTTTTTATATAATGACTTTAAATTTGTATTTCAGAGACCAATAACTTTGGTTTTCCTGCTTAAATATAAATTATTTTAAAATGTAATAAGCACACAGTAATTTAAATAATTTTATATTAGAATGATTAATTTAGACCGGACTTACAATACTATAAATAATGTAAACTTTGTACTTATCTTTTCACTTATTAATTTTGTAATTTTTATATTGTTACATTTTATAGAGGTTTAAAAATAGTTTGGTTAGTACAATCAGAATAGTATGATCTTTATTATTAAGATTGAGTCTTCGTATTTAAAATATTAATTTGAAAAAAATCCACATATGCGTGCTTTTACGGATTTGTATTTCATTTGGTTTAACGGCTCTTTATTTAGTACATTCCTACTGAAAACTAGGATGTTAATAATCTCCAGTCCTGATAATAATGTCTTTCTCCACACTTGAGATGCAATCTACCCTCCTTAAATATGGAACCTATTACAAAAAGATATCTGGCCTTGTCATTGTTACAATAAACATCATTGCAAAATGTGGAAATGACAAAATCTACATAAATAAATCATGTATTTATAGCAGCTGGGACAGTACTACTGTCTTCATGGTTTTCGGCGTACATTTTACACATGCAGTGGAACCTCTCGTACATACAGCCTTTGTTCTCACATTATAACATATTCTTGCTCATTTAATTAATTAATGCAAAAAATATGTGGCCACGTCATCACTTTAAGTGACATCACTAGTGCCACTTTTAAGTTCCATTTCTGATAGAACCGATGACATGAAGAAAAAAAAATATATCAGCACGCCATCGCCAAGCGTCGGACAGAACTGAGTGCAGTGGCATACTTACCTCTTGGAATACAGAGTTTCTTAATTGTTGGTGAAAACAACCTAGACACAAGGTTGCACTTGATGATATACATCTAGAGTCGTACTTTATTGTAAAATCTCTGTGTTGTTTCGAGCATTATCCAACAAGCAAAATGCTTTATCGCTTTGTGCAGCTTCTGTTACAGAAGGCTTCCAATGTTTATGGGAGTACTTAATTTGATTATACCGTTTCCACAACATCTGCATTTGGTCAAGCCATCGATGATTTGGTTAGGTGCTTTACGGAACAGCAACACAAGTAGGTTATTTAGTGCCGGGACCAGTACAGTGCCTAACCCAATGACATACCACGATTGATAACACAGGTTGATCGGATGGTAGGATTCGAATCCGCAACCCTTTCGATCGCGCGTCCTTCCTGCTAACTACTGAACCACCGCAGCTCCCATAATTCATTTTTTTAAAAAAAAACACCACATATATTCTCTGATTCAATCAGCAACCCCAACTATCCCGACTGAAACTCACTATACAGACTATTGATCTATTTCTTATTGTTTCTTAATTTTTATTCGCGTATTCAGCAACAAACGTTTCAGTAATGTCAAATATTTAATATCTCTTTCTCCCGTTTCTTCCTGTAATACTCTAATCCTCTCTTTGTATATCTATGCCACTGTGGACAGATTGTGATTGTATCATTGTGTTTCAAAATTTAACACCTGTTTTCTTAATTAAGACATAACCAACGTTCCCTCTAAGCTGCGCGCGTATCCTCCGTTCCAAGGCTTATAACTGTCTCATCAGTCAGATGCCAGAAGTAGATTCATGTTTAGCCCTCCTTCTAGAGGTGGGATAGAGGATGAAAAAGCAGCAACCGTACTTGCCGAAAGTGACTTTAATGTATCTATTGATTGTGTCGTTGTTGTTGTTGTTGTTTCGGATTTAACACCATTTTTCAGCATACGGTATCATATACATGGCGGTCTGTTTATTTGAAATAGGAAAAACAGTGCAGAATCCCGGGAAGAACCGCGGACCCACGGGAAACTACTGGCATGTTTCTCACATAATCACTTTGGACATGCGTGGCCCCATCATCTGTGCTTCTGCTTGAGAACTATATTGCAAGCCTTTTCTGATTCAGATGGAATCTTTGACAGTTGGCAAATATCCAAGATTTTTGTCCTCATCCAGATTTAGACTGTACAATGGGCTGGAGCTTATTTCTTATCAGGCACACACAAGGGTGCTGCGGTTTGTCTTTCGTTTTCAAAGATGATATCATACCAGCAGAAGGAAGTAGACATGGCTGTCCTCTTCAATACAATGCTAATATACTTCTTTTACATTCCAACTGACAACATATCAAAGCAAAATACCCCAAAACGATGTGCATCCAGCATCGGTATCAGAGAAATACCAAGGTTTACCTGTGGACTGGGTAAAACGTATAAAATGGTATCTAAATGAATACACAGAGGCTAGGTTTCATATGCAAGAACAACACGCTGAATGGAATACTACCTTCTCATTGACCAACTGGAAATAAGTTATAAATAAATCAGGACGTCATTTTCCTTTAAGTTATAAGAGAACAGTATTGCATTCAGCTGGTAATTATTTGCATATTAAACGGATTCGACCACCGCCATGTCGAGCAGTAGCGTGGGAAAATGGTCTGACATTCCTTAAAGATATCAGTGTAAGTCAAACTTTGGATACGCATACATAATCAAATGCATGAGCTAAACATCGGTACCACATTTATTACGCTACGCAAAACGGAGCTTGAAATAACAGCGTTCGTTCTTAAATGGGTCGCGCGAGAAAGGAGAAAAGTGTCCTCCCTTGTTGTTATTATATCGTACATGTACATGTGTGTAAGGAACGATACGAACCCCTGTGAATGAATCTGCCTGCTGTGAATCTTTAAAATAGGTGATATCCAGGACTATCCGAATACAAACGGTACTTCTTTCCCGATATTTGTACAGGAGTCAACATCGTCGAACAATTTGTTGATTTCTGTTTTCCCCAATATGTCACGAATTAAACGACGCTTGTCGAACTGTTTTAAAAATCGAACTATTCTTGATTACGGTTGGATAAAACTAGGAATTAGCAATCGAAAATTAAGAGATACTAGCAGGGCTAGAACTATAGAGCGCTGTGGACTCGTGAATTTCCTTGTTTTATATTGTTAATGGTTAGCAGGTTCAAGTCCCCCTCCCCATCCCTCGATTTATTGACGGATACTACTATTTTTCTTTGTAACGAGCCCCTGTGGTCAATTGCAAGGGACTGCTATCCATCCTTACTTGAGTTTAATCTTTAATGTCATTTTTAACTTTTTGTATATATCGGGCACTTAATACATAATTCTATAAGTAATCCATAGTCTCCTTCCTGCGCTACCATAATGTTTCTGACGTCCAGAGCTCTGCGCACGCTTAATTATGACGTCATACGGGTATCTCTGATGCTTGATACAGAATGGCCTCTCAGACAAATGATTTGGACAAATATGTGACTTCCCTTCCATAATGAAAAATGCAGATAAGGAAATGACATTAATATCATTCAGTTTTTATATATACAAGTACAAGGTCTGCGCTAAAACTTTACAGAAGGAGTAAAAAAAATGAGTAAGATATATTGTATTTAGTAACTTAAAAAATAAGTTACATAGCGAGTTTGGTGTCTTCTAGTGCTAACATTTTATATCTTTTGATTCACCCAAAAATAAAACAGAAGTCACTCATTCTTTTTGTATATATACATACATATATATATATATATATATATATATATATATATATATATATATATATATATATATATATATATATATATATATATATATATATATATATATATATATATATATATATATATATATATATATATATATGTACTATGAATAATGCATTCTTATATATAATACAAAATCTAATATTTGTTCTGCTCAACGAGAAAGTCCAAGGCAGAACCAAATATCGGGACCGGGTTTATCTCCACCATTTCGGACGGTCACTCACTGCCTGATGGCTAGTTTTTCATAGGCGCCGGTGCAAAACCTGTATATACAGGAACTCTTGTTTTTCCAGATCTTGACTTTTTGTTAGGAACTATCGTCCTGTCGTTTGCCAAATTCATGTAGAATCATGTGAATATGTACATTGCAGCACATATATAATCGTGTTGACCTCCTATCGCCAAGTCCGTACGAACCAAGAATTGTAAATATTTATTGTTCGACAAGGGAGATGGTCTGCCCTATTAGCTTTGTCATTACGCTTCTATTTTCTGGCCCCAAACTGACAAAAATATTAGGGGCTTTGTGGAGTCATCCTTTGCAGGAGTTTTCAGGGCATACCTTAGGACCATGCAAGAGATCTCAGACTCAAGGTCTTTGGTTTGCATGCATTGTCAACCAATGATAGCAGAGAACCAATATTATTAACTCAGCAATTATGAAATTCACTTTGGACCGCTCCTGTGGCCTAGTGGTAAGAGCGTTCGACTTGGATGCTGGAAGACACGGGTTCAAAACAACGAGCAAGTCATACTAAAGACGTATACAAATGGTACAAACAACTGCCTCGTTAGGCGCTCAGCATCAAGAGACGTTGGTGTTAAGAATGGTCAGCCTGGTGTCAGGATAATGTGACCTACATTCGGGTTCAAAGGACACACAAAACTTTATGTTATATCACGATTAAATCTTTCACAAACTCTAGAAACAAACATCCAGTGTTCTTTAAGGTAACAAGCCCATAACTTAACTGACTGTTTACCACTCTGCTCTTGTTTTAGAGAGCGTCACAGATAATGTATCATAATTAATTTAACATTTGTGACTTATCATAAGGTAGGAAGAAGGTCCAAGCTCAGTTAGTCCTGGAAAGATGAACAACAGAACCCGGACCTGTTGACAGTCTCTGGTATTAAAGATTCAGAATGCTGGGATCGATGTTCTGGCCAAATGTTTCTGCTAACAGTCTGGAATCTGATACAGCACTTAGGGTGAAATAATACTTATAACAGTAACTGGGTGGGACATTATGATACATGTCTGCGGCATGATGCCCCAGTGCTAGAAATCACTATAAGCTGCCACACTGCAGACATTGTAACGATATAACTAAAACAAAAAAAAAACTACCTTACAAATCCAAATCGTGCGCGCGCAAACACACACACACACACACACACACACACACACACACACACACACACACACACACATTCAATTCAATACCGGATAAAACAAGCATACAAATGGCTCAGTAGCAATCCATCCGATTGTTTAAATTTTAGTGACATCCAAATGAGCAGGACAATAAAAAATATGTTAAACAGAGAAATTCGCCTTTATATTATTCTACTGGAATGATACACACCCGAGTCGCAATATGTTACATCAAGTCTGCCTGCGGTCAGTGACATACATTGTAACTGCTAATAATGCCAAACCGAATTTACTGAATAAAAACACGAGAATATAATTTGCACATCGTTATGAAAGGCATAAGGTTGTAAACTAATAATTATTAGTAACGTCTTCTCACCAACGCTTAGTCAAGAGACCTCTTCGTCTTGGAATATTTTGATAGAAATTTGTTGCTTCTTACAGGGAGACAATATGTCGCCCTTATTACTGGGCTCGACCTCGCTGGAGCCAGAGTGACGAACTATCAACCATAAAGGTGAAACCTTTGGGATGCTCTTGTCAAGTCCTTGTCAAAATGGCATTTAATCAAGTCCCAGCAATGGATTATTGTTGATTCAATTAAATTGTAAACGAAATTTGATGTAAAGTGTATGGTAATCTTGCTATTTGATGGTATACTTAGCATTTTGATGGTATACTTGGTATTTGATGGCATACTTGGTATTTGATGGTATACTTAGTATTTTATGGTATACATGGTATTTGATAGTATAATTGGTATTTGATACTATTCATGGTATTGTATGGTATACTTTGTCTTTGATGGTATGCATGGTATTTGATAGTATACTTGGTATTTTATGGTATACTTGGTATTTTATGGTATACTTGGTATTTGATGGTATACTTGGTATTTGTTGGTATACTTGGTATTTGTTGGTATACTTGGTATATGATAGTAAAATTGGTATTTGATACTATTCTTGGTATTTGATAGTATACTTGGTATGTATGTGATGGTATACTTGGTATTTGATGGTATACTTGGTTTTTGTTGGTATACTTGGTATATGATAGTAAAATTGGTATTTGATACTATTCTTGGTATTTTATGGTATACTTGGTATGTATGTGATGGTATACTTGGTATTTGATGGTATACTTGGTATTTGTTGGTATACTTGGTATATGATAGTAAAATTGGTATTTGATACTATTCTTGGTATTTGATAGTATAATTGGTATTTGATACTATTCTTGGTATTTTATAGTATACTTGGTATTTTATGGTATATTTGGTATGTGATGATATACTTGCCATTTGATGGTATACTTGGTATTTGATAGTATACTTGGTATTTTATGGTATATTTGGTATGTGATGATATACTTGCCATTTGATAGTATACTTAGTATTTGATAGTATACTTGGTATTTTATGGTATATTTGGTATGTGATGATATAATTGGTATTTGATGGCATACTTGGTATTTTATGGTATATTTGGTATGTATGTGATGGTATACTTGGTATTTGATGGCATTCTTGGTATGTGATGGTATACTTGGTATTTGATGGTGTACTAGGTATGTGAGGATATAATTGGTATTTGATGGTATACTTGGTATGTATGTGATGGTATAGTTGGTATTTGATGGCATACTTGGTATTTGATGGTAAACTTGTTATTTGATGGTAAACTTGGTATTTGATGGTATACTTGGTACGTATGTAATGGTATACTTGGTATTTGATGGTATAATTGGTATTTGTTGGTATACTTAGTATGTGATGATATAATTGGTATGTGATGGTATACTTGGCATTTGATTGCATACTTGGTATTTGATGGTATACTTGGTATTTGATTATATACTTGGTATTTAATGGTATACTTGGTATTTGATTATATACTTGGTATGTATGTGATGGTATACTTGGTATTTGATGGTATACTTGGTATTTGATGGTATACTTGGTATTTGATGGCATACTTGGTATTTGATGGTATACTTGGTATTTGATGGCATACTTGGTAATGATGACTTGGTATTTGATGGCATACTTGGTATTTGATGGTATACTTGGTATTTGTGACTCTTGTGTACTCTTTTTGTGGATAATACATCTAGATGAATTATGGCCACCAAAAGTGAGTTCTTTACTAATACATTAGGGTAACAAAGAGAAGCCGCCAACATGAATTGGCTGATTCCTTATCTTAACATCTACAGATGGGTGACGGGTAAATATACCAACAGTTTCAAGTGAAATTATTGTTACAAATTGTCGTGTTGACTTTCAGACACCATGATTAGGGTAGAAAGTGCATGAATAGTGACAAGATCCAAAATATCGCAAGTCATTCAAACTGTAGTTTATATATCGTTATCAGCACATCGCGGATATAATGCGGTACCACTATAATAGTAGCACGCTAATGTGCTCACACTATAATGGCGTGAAAGCAACTGTCAGTCAAACCTAAAAGAAGTGACTAATTATTTTCTTGCCAAATACATATGTAATTAAGACTTTCTGTCTTCTTAATTTTCGCTGCTTAAGAAACGTAAGGCTGCCAAAAACTAGTTTACTAGATCGTCTCAAATTTCCAAGTTATACAACGTTTCATTTCCTCTAACTGATCGTTGCAACAATTTGGCAGACATATCAAAGATTTTAAATTATAGCACAGATTCTTAATCCAAATTCGTTGAATGGTATGGGATTCCTGATCTTGCTTATGACACGGAAAGTACAATTAACAGTGGATAATGAAGGATATGAAACCAGGTGTTGGCCGTTTTCTTGATTATTTTACGTAATATTATAATCGACCAATATAAATAGATAGAATAATCTTTTGGTAGAAAAACACTTTGGTCCAAAATAAATAGTTGATCAAAGCTGAAGATACTATTAGTAAATTAAAGTTGAAACTTATTTTGGCCGTGTTGATATTGCAAAGGGCGTGTAAATATGGAAGTGGATGAATTAGCTATCCCTTTCACTAAATCAAATAACATATTCATCTCTAGTCACGTGTATACAGCTAATTTTCACGCTCACTACACTCATCTCTGGCCATATATATACAGCTAATTGTCACGCTCACTACACTCATCTCTGGCCATATATATATATACAGCTAATTTTCACGCTCACTACACTGATTATGCACTTGTTCCCAGGAATTTATGGTTCTGGCACATCTGAGCTTCACAATAATCGTTCCATGTATCTCAGACAACTACTAGCTTTTATATTGTCCTTATGAAAATTAAATAATCAGAAGTCACGTGACTGCTGATAATGATATTTCAACGGGCCATTACGTATAACTTTTCGCTTTTGTTTAGAATTGTGTCTTCTATTCACTACCAAACATGTGAAAAATGGTTTCTGTGTGTCAGTACCGTTGTATACGAACCATTTGCCATAAGGTTTATGAATCAATGCCGTTATATACCAACGATCTGATATATGGCTTCTAAGTCAATGTCGTTGTATGGCAAACCATCTGACATGGCTTCGATGAGTCAGTACCGTTGTATACAAAGCATCCGACACGTGGCTTCTGAGTCAATGCCGTTGTATAGCAAACCATCTGACATGGCTTCCGTAAGTCCTTATCATTGTATACGAACCATCTGACACATGTCTTCAGTGACTCAATACTGTTGTATACCAAACCATATGAAGCATGGCTTCTTTGAGCCATTTGTGCATTGATATGCATTATATTATGCAAAAAGGATGTATCGTTTTCTCCACTATTTGCATCAGGAAATATGTATTCCACTCCTGAACACCTGGTTCAGATTGTAACAAGCCGTTGAACTGGTTTGCAGTTTCTTAAAACAACATGCACAAGGTCATGGCATTAAAACATAAAACCAGCCAATAATGAACATTCGACTCCATTTCCATCTGTCCATGTCACTTCTCATAGTTGAGCTTCACTCATGATGTCAGCTGTTTTCCAAGAAAATTCCTTCCCGTTTCATGGATATGCAGTCTGTTCAATCTGTAAGCATTGTCATAATATAGCTATCCAGTATTATAGCTTTTTAAGCTGGTTTTAATTCAAATGGAATTTATTTACAGTTTTGTACATTGGTATACACGTGTACATTGAACTGACACTTCTATGCTTTTGAACTTGTCTACAAGTTGTATTTACAATTAAGATTTGTTATTTCCTTGTTTTGGTAATGTTCACAACCTTTAGGGTTCCTATAGTTTAATTCTGATAAAGTTTATAAATGGCGGATATAAATAAACAATACACTGTGGACTGGGGGATAACAGAAGGCACGTGAAATTCAACCAGTATCATAAAACGTCATTTAGTTGTTGGGGATGGGGGTTGGAAGGGAAGAGAATAAATGAGCTTGCAGACCTGAAAATCGATATAGTGCAAGCAAGGCTGTCATCAGTTTTCTTTGTATTCCTGGCATGTTAAAGACTATTCAGTCATTATTATTATTATTATTATTATTATTATTATTATTATTATTATTAATTATATTATTATTATTATTATTATTATTATTATTATTATTATTATTAATAGTAGTAGTATTAGTAGTAGTAGTATTGTCGTTGTTGTTGTTACATAATGTAATTTAATCGGTACGATTAAACACTCTTTTGCGTGTTATGGCTCAGATATTTCAAAGGGAAGTTTTAAGGTATATAAACATACAATGGTATTTATGTTAATGAATAGCATGTTCTCGTTCATAAGCCAATTTCAACTGCAACCACATAAATCCTGGTCTACTGTTATATATTATGCAAGCAGATAAGGCTCGATTCTGTTTTTATTCCTACTGATTGCTCCTAACAAACTGCATAGACCCAGATCTGCCGGTTTGCAAGCGAGTACATATAGTACTTGTTTTCCTCATTTTTCAAATTGGTTGCGATATAAGTTAAACAGTATTTTGAGTTATTTCGTAAAATTGATTTTCGATTACAAAGAGATACGTATCTAGAACTTGAGGAATGTATTACAACTATAATTGTTGGGGGAAATGATTCCCCCCCCCACTCAGTTATATTGATACAACTAACTGAAATGTATTTGGTATTAGAGGGCAACATACGTCTTTATTTAGCCACCTTACATAAAAGTTGACAAAACGTTGGAGCGGAAAATACCTTCGTGTTTTCACAATCATCATGGCTCACCCTTTTTATGCATACCCTTGTCACAACACTGGAGTATTATAGTGACTTGCAAGAAAACCCTAAACGAGGAGCCAACCACTGATTCAAAAGCAGTTGCGTACCTAGCGTGTTTTTTTTTTTTTTTTTTTTTTTTTTTTTTTTTTTTTTTTTTGTTGTTGTTGTTGTTGGATGTGGTCTACTTTCTGTAAGAGTGGAACCGTAGTTCCATATAGAAAGAAATTTCATATATTAAATCTAAGTATAAGGTAAGTATCCTTTGAAAAACTCTATTTGTGTGTGTGTGTGTGTGTGTGGAGGAATATTATATTACCTTCAGTAGATAATTTATTTTAAGTCATTCCATTACATAAAATCAACAGTTTGTTGAAATTGTTCTCTAAAATTATAGCATAAACATCAGACGGTAACAATTAAATGTGCACACGAGTTTTATTGTGGTGTGTTTTTTTTTAGGAATTGCATCTCTAAATTGCATCAGTAGTTTAGGACTGTTTATCTAAAATCAAGATATTCTGTTATTTCTATATCTGCAGACATTGTTCACGAACAACTGCTTGTAATTATTTTGTGAAAGAATTAGTCGGTGAACGGCACTCATTATATGTATGCTGATTACAGGAGATCAAATAAACTTAAAAAATATTTTAAAACCGATATCATACAGAAATTACGGGTGGCTAACTGAAAATCGCGATCTGTATAATCATCTGAGAAATGCAAGGTATAAAACCTAACAATAAAAATCGTGGTAACAGAATAGAAGTTTTTTCTGTTACTTGCTGAGCCATGCATGTGGACTGTCGTCTCATTTTGTAATGAATACAATAATAGCATTTAAGCTTACTCAAATGAATAGACAATTACAACCCATATTTTGGAAGTGTCTAGCAACGAAATCCTTATGGTCGAGTCTTTGCAATGTTACAAAACAATCTACTTGTAATCTGAACGAAGTATAGATTTTGAATTGAATTTGAATTGAATTTGAATTGAATTTGAATTGAATTTGAATTGAATTTCAATATCATTTAGTTATTTGTGTGGAAGGTGAGCATGCAATCTCCGTAGTCTGTTACGCAGATACTGGATTTTTGACATGGGTGCTTGAATATATACGGACCTTTTGATATAATGCGCTTAGAAGAACTTGATCAGAGTTTGACAAATACAGACGCCATTTATTGCGTTTACTAGACAATAAAAAAAACGACGTTTGAAAGAAAGAAAAAGATATATTACGATCGTGAATTATTCGAAAATGTAAATTCATTTGAGTACATTGGTTTGCATTTGTTAAAAAATGGGCCATATATACGAAGGCTACGTGCTGAGCGGATGTTAACTCGTTTTTAACTTGCACAAAAATACTTGAATAAACTGTTCTACCTATACGGGACTAATGTGCTCAATTATCGATCAGAGAGATGCGATTTCCACCCCCACCCCGAAAATGAACTTTGAACAAGTTAATAAAAAATATTTTGCAGACGATTATTAGAGGTAAAAAAGCTTATGCATGTTATCTATGGTGAACTGGGGAGATCTCGTTGTGGGAAATAGAAAAATGAGACAATTGACATTTTTGTATTCGAAATATAAATAGTGTTATCTATATCTATTTTGTAATATGTGCTTGACCTTTGTTCGTAATTGAGAGTAGATTTTTAGTCTACCTTACTATTTTCATGTTTTAGTTTTGTTTGTAAGTTATAAATATGTTGTTTACTCTGAGATTTGAGTTGAAGGTTTCGCCTTATTTACAGATTTAGAATTCTCTGGATGCGAACTTGTGACCCACATTTTGGGCAGTTTTTAAATTGTATCTTTAAGTTTTGAAACGAGTTGATAAACAAATTATTAATTCCTATCTTACGATCAGTCTGTGGAGTACGTTTTATTCAATAGAAATAAAAATTCTCATAGGCATTTTGTACATTACACTGCTTTGAGATTATTGTGAATTCATTCAAAGATATGCTAGATTATCCCATTATGGATCATTAAGACCGCTTGTACATCAGCCCCATTCAATTATATTGGTACACCAATACATTTAGTATTGAAATTAGTTCGGAACACTCTTTTGGACTTGTGATAAAACGATTATTTGGGATCGAACTCACAATATTGCAAGTGGGTCTAGGAAATTACCCTGCCCCGTCAATTACCCCCTGCAACTACCCCCTGCCATTACCCCCTGAATGTTATGTGCGATCCCTCGCAAGTATTCAAAGTGGTCTCAATTTGCAAAGTCATGAACAATAGTATAGATTGAGAACAGATTATCAGATTGTGTTTCGTCGCTGCTCGTCGTCATCACTGTATTTGCTTTAGTTTGATGTTGTATCTGTATTTCTAAATGATGATACTGGCAGGGGTCGGGGTAATACACTGAGGGGGTAAATGATAGGGGGTAATGGCAGGGGGGGGGGGAGTAGTTGCGGGGGGGGGGGGGGGTAATTGACAGGGGGTAATGTCCTGCTTCCAATACAAGTACCTCTTAAATGTTTACTTTGTCACCTAGAGAAATATATGTATTCATTGATTTAAAAATGCTTCTGTTACTTAATTTAAGACCAATGAGTCGTAGATAGCTTGATTTGTAGAACTTATACAATATACAAAAGGGACGCTGACAACGGTAATCCTCATAATGGGAACACTTAGGCATTGCAAGTTAAATCTCTTCTAGATGATGTATGGAATAATCAATTAAATATACTTATTTCAGTCAGTGAAATAAGAGAGCTTTTAGACTGGTATTAGCAAACGTGGAGACTCAATCTTTACAAAGATAGCATGCTTATTCGGTTCTAAGACTTGCAGAACTTGCTTACTAAGACCTGCATGAACTTGCTTCCTAATACCATCAAAACTTGCTAAAATGTTTTGGATTAGCTGGTTGGGCGCATCACGGTATGTTTGTATTAGTGAGCTGGATTTATCATTGCATGTTTGGATTAGCGGGTTGGGCTTATCATTCCATGGTTGGACTAGCGAGCTGGGCGTATCATTGTATGTTTGGATTAGCGGGTTGGGATTATTTTAGATTTTTAGGCTGGGTGTGCCTGGATTAGCCGACTGGGCTTATTATAATGTATGTTTGGATTATCGGTCTGGGCTTATAATTGCATGTTTGGATTAGCTCTCTAGGTTTATCATTACATGTTTGGATTTTCAGGCTAGGCGTATCATGGTACGTTTGGATTAGCGGTCTGGGTTTATCATTGCATTTGTGGATTAACGGTATGGACTTATCATTGCATGTGTGGATTTGCTGTCTGGGTTTATCATTACATGTTTGGATTTTCAGGTTAGGCGTATCATGGTATGTTTGGATTAGCGGTCTGGGCTTATAATTACATGTTTGGATTAGCGGGCTGGGGTTATCATTGCATGTTTGGATTAGATGGCTGGGTTATCATTGCATGGCTAGTTGACTTCATCAGGCTAATTTCATGTCAATTATCGGAAATGGGAGACTTAACATGCATTTCTCCACATGTTAGTTTTATAGTTGTCTTTGCAAAAATAGAAATGGATTCATTATTTTCATGTGCATTTGTTAATGCTGCTAGGCTTTCATAGCTTTATTTACCGGTAGTCTTAAGAACAGATGCAATATTCTCCAACGTACTGACTTTGAACAGTTATTAGGACACTACAGTGTAATAATTTACAGAAATAACAATCATGAATATGATGGCCATTACGATAGTAATTTTGTATCATTTAGGGAGTCTAACATCAAAGACAAGCAAAAATTAGTCATTACAGTTATCGGCTTTTATCAGTCGATTCACCTGAGTTGATCAGTGTTCGGAAGATTCGCTCACCTGAGCTGCTGTGTTGGGCTGATTGCAGAAGCAGGTGCTCCCAACATCTTATCTGCAAATTATCTGTTAATTTTTTATGAAGTGTTTTTTTTTTATATGGCAAATGTATCCTATGAATAATTAGTTAAAGATAGTACCATGGGAAATATTGAACACAGAATGACAATGGATTATAAATGTCAACGGGGGCTTCATTGATATAAATTACTTTAATAAGCAAAAAGTGCAACTTCGGATTTACCGCGTTTCGTGTGATATCTGACCTGTATCTATCTCCTTTATAACCGATCCGCTGGCCTAAGTTGTTAGAGCGTCCGCCTTGGATGCGGGAGATCGCGGGTTGGAAACCACGGCCGAGTCATACCAAGAATTTATAAAAATGGTACTAACAGCTGCCTCGCGTAATGACCATCATTAAGAGGTTAGTGTTATGGCTGGTTGGCCCGGTGTCCTGATATTGTGACTGTGTAGAACATCATGCTATATGTATGTGGCATGATGTCTCAGTGCTAGAAATCACTATAAACTGCAGACATGGAAGACATATGATTGACAAATTGCAATAGCTACGTTACAAATGCGAATAACACACACAACACACATCATTTGTGATTCCTCTGACCCTTGCCACCCCATTTTCATATTTTGGACATTTATATTGGGGTGTAGGGTCAGAATCAATTGTGGTGTCACCAGAACACACACACACACACACATACACACACACACACACACACTTCAAAATTCTGTTTTCATAAAGAAATTGAACCTGAAAATGGAATAAAGTTAAATATGGCTAAACATCGGTCGTCGATGGCTTTAAGTCGTTTTCATAATTTCAACAAATATAAGTTTTGGCTCTATTATGTTATCATTATGCTGAATCACGCTATCGAATTATTTTCCGTTGCCATGGAAACAACTATATGTACTATTATGAAAACAAAATTAAACTTAGTGATTGTTTTAATAAAAGTATGCGTACCACGAGCGCAATTTGTGCAACTGTTAGTGCTTCTAAACGACGCTTGGCCTGTGATTTTATATTTCCTCCGATATTCTAAATTTTAAAAGAAATATTCCATCGGAATAACTATAAATTAAAGTCATGGTAATGCACAAATGTATTAATTTCAAAGAACAGCACTATTAAATTGCGTTACAATCCTTTGCTAATATGATTTAGACGGGGTATTTCGTTATGATACAAGGATCTAATAAGTTTATTGAGAACAGATGGCAAAATTCTCCACAACACGTAAATTATCTATGTGTTGATACATAAATATCTTTATGTTGATAAGACGGTTAGGGATATCATGTAAAATATTTAATTTAGACCAACCGTTAAACAGCTATCTGAGTTCTCAAGTGAATGACATAAACCCGCCTTTGTAATTTAGTTATCCAGTACCTGAATATTTTAATAGAGATGCGACAGGTTGATAAGGGTATTACCGTTTCTGTCACTTTCAGCATAACGGTTAAATCCTTGAAGAATTTTGTTTTGATGTGGACACTGATTGGACATGATTTGAGATACAAAACCAGTATGTTTAATAACATCTTTTTTCAAACAAAACCACGCTGGTTGTGTGAAATACTAAGTTTGTTGGCATCTTTACTAAATATGGAATGTGTTCACAAATGGGACTGTTTTGTGTTGGTCTTTTTGTCAAGACACTTGAGTAGTCATGGAGTATTTCCTCCACCTCTTCAGGTTGTTCTGACTTTAACGTTACGTCAAGAGCGGCGTCGACGTAGATCTCATTCTTTGTCAAAGGACAAATAGGTAGTACTTCTGCCACTCCTCTGTTGTCGTCGTGTTCTTTTAAGATGAACGTGGTACAACTTCTCTTTAACTCCTACCTGGATACGGTAGTTCTGTCCATCCTTCTTTTCCGTTACAACGAACGGTCCCCTCCATGATACTTGGAGTTTCTTGTGCTCCAACGATAACAACAAAAAACAACATCTTGTCACCCACTTCAAACTTCCGTTTATTCGCCCTCTTGTCGTAGTAGTATTGGCTTGACGTCCCCATGCGTCACCGAGATTCTACTGGGCCAAGCTGCAAACGTCCCCCAGCTTGTTACAGAGATCAATAACATACGGATACGTTGTTCGTACTTCCTCGGATGCCTTTTCATCCGTACATGACTGTTTCAATACAACCATGTGTCCTCTCACTGTCCTCCCATAGAATAGTTCGAAAGGTGACAATCCTAGACTAGCTTAGAGTACTTCGCGGTATGCGAAACGTATTGCTGGAAAGTATCCATCCCAGTCCTTGGGTCAACCTTTGCACAACTTCTTCAGACCCTGTTTCAGAGTCCCATTGAAACGCTTTAGTAGACCATTGCACTGCGGGTGACACATGGTAGTAGTCAGGTACCTAATGGAAATTAACTGGTTCACTTCTTTCATCACCTGGCTGACAAAGTGCGTCAGTTAGTATCTCTTCACGAACACCAACTCTGGACCAAACTCCTAACAAAGCCTCAGCCACCGTAACTGAATTAATATTTTGCAACGGAACGGCCTCCGGGTATCGGGTAGCGTACTCAACAATCGTTAACACACAATGATTACTACTTTTTGACGCAGTCTTGATCGGACCTATCAAGTCCATTGTCACCCTCGAGAAAGGTTCATTGATCAGAGGGGTGAATCCCAGTGGCATTGGGCGATATGAGGTCTTAAGTGCCACCCGCAGACACTTGTCACACGACAGACAAAACCTCCTTACATCCCAATACACACCTGGCCAGTAAAATTCCCTCACTAACCAATCTCTTGTCTTTGTCACGCCCATGTGACTATTGAAAAACATATTAACTGTGTTACTAGATACATATTAGCTGTTTTGCTAAAAACGGCAGACTAGCTATGTGTTTCTAACAAACGACAAATTAGCTATGTGATGCCTAAAGCGACAGATTAGCTCCGTGTTACTAAAAACGACAGATTACATGTGTTACTAAAACGATAGATTAGCTATGTTACTAAAAACTATAGATTACTACGTGTATGTGTTACTAAAACGACAGATTAGCTATGTGTTACTAAAAACTATAGATTAACTACATATATGAGTTACTAAAACGACAGATTAGCTATTTAGCTATGTGTTTCTAAAAACGACATATTAGCTATTTATTACTAAAATGACAGATTAGCTATGTATTACTAAAATGACAGATTTGCTATGCATTACTAAAACGACATATTAGCTATGTGTTACTAAAATGACAGATTAGCTATGTGTTACTAAAATAACAGATTAGCTATGTGTTACTAAAGTGACAGATTAGCTATGTATTACTAAAACGACAGATTAGCTATGTGTTACTAAAAACTATAGATTAACTACATGTATGTGTTACTAAAACGACAGATTAGCTATTTAGCTATGTGTTTCTAAAAACGACATATTAGCTATGTATTACTAAAATGACAGATTAGCTATGTATTACTAAAATGACAGATTAGTTATGTATTACTAAAATGACAGATTAGCTATGTATTACTAAAATGACAGATTAGCTATGTATTACTAAAATGACAGATTAGCTATGTATTACTAAAATGACAGATTAGCTATGTGTTACTAAAATGACAGATTAGCTATGTGTTACTAAAATGACAGATTACCTATGTATTACTAAAATGACAGATTAGCTATGTGTTACTAAAACTATTGATTAGCTTTGTGATATTCCTCTACACAAGAAAATGCATTTGGTCTTAATTGCATTATAAAAGCTTCAAAAAGCTAAAGACGTTTTCAAAAATGTGTCAAATGAAATTGAATATACGATTAACTTCAAACAGTTCTTTGAAGGCTTTTCAAATTTAAGTAACAATTGATAATTGTTTGAATTCATTATTGATGTGAAATTTAATAATAATAATAATAATAATGATAATAATAATAATGATAATAATAATAATAATCGCAATAATATTACTACTATTAATAGTAATAATAATAATCACAACAATAATAAAATTAATAATAATAATAATACTAATAATAATAATAATAATAATAATAAATAATAATAATAATAATAATAATAATAATAATAATAATAATAATAATAATAATAATAATAATATTTTTCTATAATAAAAAAGGAAGATTCATATAAACGACAACTCACCTATCAAAATATTAAGACGTTTTGAAGCCGTTTAATTTTTAGATAACAGTGGAAAATATGCAAGATGAATTAAGGCTAAAAATTCAATAGAGAATTGAATTTTTTTAGAAATTAGCATGATTAAAAAAATGATTTATTACCTTGCAGTCAAGGTTAACTCATACATTTCCCATTAATTCAGCTTACCACTGCCGCGAATTCCTGTTTATTGCTTTATCTAGGATAGCGTCCATTAATCTATTTAACCCAACCATTGACAAATTGATGTACCTGATTTCTTTCAGTGTAGCTACGAGCACCTAACACTCACTGGATCAACAGGGTGATGGATCGATTTTACTGTAACCTCAACATCTATCTCCCCATCAAAGTCATTTATCACAGACGCACTCGTGTCCAAAGAGGAGAACAATTTTTAATTTAACGGGGAATGTTAAGGAGTACAAATTTCAGTAACGAAGTGTGATTAACTAAGCTATGGAAGCGTCAGATTGATTTGTAGTTACACTATGGATTTGAGATCTGTACCATCATTGATTATTAACCAAACACCAAAATCAGGATTAACCTTTCTTGCATTGGAACCAATTAACGTTTAAGGATTAAACATATTGACGCTCAGGAATTATGTTTAGATCATCAAAAACTTCGACCAAAAGGACATTGAAGTACTAAAGATGTGGTCACTACTTTGCCAAGTTTTAGTTATAAAATGAAGATGCTAAATATGTCACCAGTTGATTTACTGCGTACATGTCTATTCTTTTTTAACGTTATAACCATGACGTATTCACTTTCTGCCATTCAAAACCTGATCTGTAAAACATGGCCATTGCAGCTTTTGCCTGGTTGAACATTGACAAAGCTTCAGCAATCAGGAGACAGAAAGACAGAAGTAGTAAGATAATTCGTTCAAATAATAGATACGAGTAAGACAGTCAAACAAAGGAAACAGTTTGTGAGTCAATTTACAATATTCTTGTAATCGTTGCAAAGCAAAACTCATATGGAACTGTCCGCATTGTGTACAAATTTGGCTGGTGACAAAGCTGCACCATTCATACAATCGATTAGACTCCTGGAGATGAATCGTACTAGCTCAACCATTTTATTCTTGGTACACATGCGTACATATTCCAAATATTCATTATTTAATTTTAACTTTAAACCAAGACAAAAACAAAAACAAAAATCAGGGATACAAACAGCCGAATTGACTGCGCTGACGTTTCAAGCAAGGCAATTAGCCCAGCTCAAGGTCAGGCGCAATTCAGTCATGTCAGTGATTGATGGGTAATAGATGAGACAAAAGCCACGTGGTTTTCTGGACCGGTACCCTGCTGCCTGCTGAACCTTAACCCAAAATGATCACGAAAATCATGGGCACCTGGACAACTTAAACGTTCTTTGTAAAATTACCACAAGCAAATATCAGGAACTCCCCCAACCTTTCCCCACCCCCTCGATGCAGCCAAGGTAAAATGATAATACAAGGGCAGATTTTCCTATCTGGCTACGGTGTTGTAAAAATAGCGCATGATTTCATTTTGCCTACACTAAATTATAACTCTTTGTAATTTAGCTCTTCCTTTGATACGTAGAGTTGCCCTGAACGCACAGACTTGTCTTCACCTACACCGTAGTTTAGACTATAACATAACTAAAACTATGCATATTAAACTTGTACAATTAACTTTTCCGTAAATGTATGATTTTCACTACTGGAATGAAATAGATACTTGAAAATTGGATGCATTTAGGTCAATGTATCCGTTGTTTTCACGTGACGTCACAAAACCTGTGTACTTCCATATGATCAATTTTGATTCACTAGTCCCAAAAACCGATACCTAATAACATTGTTGTTTCCACATAATTACGAAGGCATGTTTCATTTTGTACGTAAGAATACAGTAATGCATCACATTCTGACGTGCATGTCAACCGCACGAGATCGAATGCGTGACTTTTGTACTTGTTTATTTTCAAGTAAAATACTTAAATTTCAAATAATCTTGTTATGTGGTGTCTAAACTCATTCAGCTAAATCTGAGCAAGGTTTATGAATGAAAACAGAGAAGGGATTAAGGGTATTAAGTAAATTTCGTCATGGGGACTAGAGGTGTATGCTATCATCGGTATACCGCGGTAGTTTTTCAATGTATACCGGTTTACCGCGGTATTTTTGGCATGTTATGTACCACGCTATTTTTCTATGTACCTGTACAACGGTTGTTTCCATGAGCAAAGAATGTATGAAAAGTCACGAGCAATCTTATTTAATAATTTAATTATATAAACGTCGTGAACAAATCGGATTTTATGATAGATATTTTGGCCAATTCTAACTTTTGGTGGAGTGGTGGGTGAGATTTTTTAATGTATTTTTTATTTACTTTATCTCACGGTATTTTTTTTTGTTCTGATAATATTATAAATATAACATAGTTTTAGTTTGCTATAAATCAGGTCAAATTATTTGTTCTGCAATTGATAGACGGAACTTTAAAAAAATAATGTCAGACCCTCGCCCCATAATATTAATTTGGTTTTCCATAATATAACTGTAGTATATACCACTGTACCTATCGCGGTATGGTCAGCACTACCGCGGTGCAAATGTTTAAGTGGCACCCAGTGATACCAGTGATGGATGGGTGTTTGATGAGGCTCAAAAACCCTGGATCCCTGGAATGGTACCCTGCTGTCTACCATACCTCAATCATAAACAATTAATGTAATCAGGGTTCACCTGCCCCGTATCCTGCCTGTATACCTTATAATTATCACAGAAAAACATACACACAGAGGTATATATAATCTTGTAATAAAAGTAGCCACACCGTTCAACAAGATTTACCAGAACAGAAGCAAATCGATTCAGTGCAAAGTTAGTAAGTCTTGACCTTCAAGTGCACCATGACTAAAATTGCGGGGTATTAGCGTCTTATAGGTTTACTGAGGTATTTTATTTCCCAGTAGTACGTACCCACGGTAGCTTTTCACTGTACGTGTACTCTGGTTTATATGAGTAAAGAATGCAGGAAAATTCATGCGTAATTGTGTTGTGAATTTAATTATATCTACAGCATATTTTCATTTTTCATGACAAAATAATTCAAGTTTTTTTGCACAGTTACATTTGTCACAAATTAATTTTGAATATTACATATATATCTCTGTTTGTCACATATATTATTATTTTACTTTAATTACTTGCTTGCCAGGTGCCACGCATACTAGACTGTTTGCCAAATGGGATTTTTTTTTTAAAGATATAATGGCCAAGTCTAAGTTAAGGACAATTTTCGGAATGAAAAGAAGCCAAGGTAGTGTTAAGTACATGTATCTCTTTGTAACATTGTGTGTGAATCAGCCAAAGATTTTCGTGAGAGTATTTGTTATATAATTTCTCAAGTCCACTAAATATTTTCTTATTTGATAAGTAAACTAGTTTGTATTTACAGTCTCTCTCCCTCCCTGACACAACTTGCCCGGGTACTGACATCCCAAAGTTCCCCGGTCTATTATATCAACAGAGCAGCGCCGGTGCAAGACATTTTGGCGCCCTAGGCGAGATCAGATATCTAGCGCCCCCTTCCACTCACGCCCTCCTCCACCCGCCCATCATTAAATAAACCCTTAGCCCAGCGCCCTAGGCGATTGCCTAGTTCGCCTAGCGGAAGCGCCGGCCCTGCAATAGAGTAGTTAGTAAGTGCTAGATACCAGCGCCAACATTTTTCTATTTTTCTCAAAAAGCTGTTTTAGTGTCGGCACAATGTGTTTCCCAGGGTGTCAGCTGCAAGGTACCGACCATTCAATTTTCGTGGGGATGTCAGCTGCAAGGTACCGACCATTCAATTTTCGTGAGGGTGGCGGCTGCGATTTTTTTTTAGAAATGAAATATTTTATTTGATCTCAAGATAATTATTATAGTTCTTCTTCTTTCAGTAAATATAATAGATAAATAGATTATATATATTTTTTTATATATTTGTTATAGCAAAATATATTTGTGTCAGCTATCATTAGAATGAAATTAAAAAACAGTCAATTATTGCTCCCTAACATATATTCGGTATACCATGGTGCGCATCGCGGTATGTTCCGAATTACCTCGATACAAATTTTGTTGTGGTACCCGGTTCAGTGGCGTAGCGACAGGGGGGCAGGTAAGGCATTCGCCCCGGGCGCCGGTGGCTAGGGGCGCCAAATGGGCCCAAAGAATCAACATAACTGCGCAACAGGGGCAGCCGGGGGCGCAGATTTGGGTGTTTTGCCCTGGGCGCCAAGTATTCTCGCAACGCCACTGACCCGGCTCTGCTGGGCACACGATACTCAATAATGCCAGATGGGTTTTTAATGACGCTTAAGAACCCTAGATCAATGAAATGGTATCCTGTTGTAATTCATACCTTAGTCACAAACAGTTAATGTCATCAGCCGTCCCCTACCCCAAAATGCTGTTTATATGATTTTTAACAATCACGGCAGGGGCCCCGAGTGGTCTAAAGCGTTCTCCGTTGATCACTGCCATCTACGTCTGCGTGAGTTCGAGTCAGATTCGGCCAATTTGGGTATGTGGGAAAGCTTGCCAGTAGCTTCTCGTGGGTCGGTGGTTCTTTCTGACGTTTTTCCCTAGTTCTTCCTCCACCATTAATACTTATGGCCTATCTTGTGCTGAAAAATGGCGCTGACCCTACAACAACAACAATCACAGCAAACCATTCACAAAGGTATTTACAATCTTGTAGTAAAAGCTCACAAACCTCCCAACATGATCTGCCAGTATAGAAGCATATAATTCGGTAACAAGTACGTAAACCTCCTTTATGTGCAATATTTCTAGAGGAGTGAGGTATTTCACGTAAGCCGGTTGGCCGCGGTATTTTATCTCCGATGGTACGTACCACGGTAGTTTCCTTGAATATAGAATGTAAGGAAATGAGCGAGTAGTCGAGTTAACATTCTAATGGTTAAATTCAGCTAATAAAATATTGACCATTCAATTTTGGTTAGTGGGGGTGGCGACAACGACTTTTTTAGAGTAAAGATGTTTAATTATCTTTTATCTCAAAATAATTTTTATTTTGTTTCATTTAATACAATGGATATCACAATTTTATTTTGTTACAAATCAGAGCAAGCTATTTTTTTTTCAGCTATAAAAAGTGTCAGGCCCCTTCTCGATATAAATGGTTTGTCCCTAATATAAGTGCATTGCACTATGGTACTTATCGGGAAATACAGGGTTTTACTGAGCGATCTCATTTGATTGGGTGTGTTGAGTATTTACTGGAGTGAGCTCTTTTGCTGGAACATGTATGGTATTTTACTGACGAGAGCGCTTGTAAGTGATTATGTGGGGTATTTTACTGGTTGGAGTTCTGTTCGTTTGGGTAAGTTGGGGACTTTATTGGCGGGTGAACTTTTCATTGGTTTTATTGCGCACTTTACTGGCAGGAGCTCTTTTCGTTGGGTGTATTTGATATTTTACTGGCGGGAGCGATTTTAATAGGGTATGTTGGCTACTTTACTGGCGGGGGGCACTTTTAATTGGCTATGTTAGTGATTTTACTGTTTAAGAGATACGTACTTATGAGTTATTTTGTTCATGAATGAAATGAAAGTAGATAAGCCTAAATTAATTACATATACCTTCTTAGCAATTAAAATAGGCACGGATAAGTGGGTGTAATACGGTTCAGTTCAACGTCTGCAAAGTGGTAGGAATACAATTAGTATGTTGACATGTATTCTGATCTGCTTGCTTCAAAAAGATGTAATATAGTCATTAGATTTTTTAAACTGCTGTATCAAGTGGTAAAGTCTTCAGAAATGCGCGCGCGCGCGTGCGTGTGTATGAGTGTGTGTGTGTGTGTGATATTGATTTTTAACTTAGCCTTAAAAGAAATCAGTCATATAGCTATGATATCTGCAACGTGGCAGTTTATAGCGATGTCTAACAATGGGCCATCATCGTGCGGACATGTAGCATGATGTCCCATTATCCTAATACCACTAACCTTTTAATGCTGATCGCCTAGCGAGGCAGCTGTTGGTACCATTTTTATGTCTTTGGTATGATTCAGCCAGGATTCGAACCCGTGACCTCCCGCATTCCAGGCGGACGCTCAAATCACTAAGCCACCGTAGCGGTCTTTTCAGAAATAACGTGTGCCCTTTAATACAAATCAGGATATAATCAGGTAAGCAATGTTATGAAAAATGTCTAAATGGAAACAACGTAACCATGACAATAACCCTTTGCTGTCAAGACCGATATTTATAAGTAACGGGCAGTGCTACATTGATATTTGTATCTTAATGTAATACATGTAGTTGCACATCTGACTTTTGTCATGTTCGTGGTTGATGGTTATGAGTGGAGTTAATGCCTACCTGACTTTTGTCATGCTTTTAAGAAGTGCACATGATATTTATTAGAATCTGAGTTTAAGAGTTGGTGGAATGTTCCATGAGAAATTTCAGTTTTTCAGAACATTATGTTGTGTCATATGTCAGGTGACTGTCTGTATAAATAGGGAATTTGGTAGACAATTAATTATTCATGTTTTTTGAGAAGTCTCTGGAATCTGTTAAGTTATGTTTACATATAATTTGAGAGGAATATTTTAAAAATTATTCATTGGAATTACAAAGGTTTTTTTGGTTTTTGGGACTATGCACTACTTTGGAATTATTGAGAATTCATTTAAAGACATCCTGGATTGCAATCTTATGGCAAATCAGGATATTCAAGAGTACTGGAATTTATTCGGAACATTATATTCCTTTAAACTTGTGATTGGACTTTAAGGATTTTTGGGGGGACTTGATTCGCATTACTGTAAGTATCTTTTGAATTTTCACTTTGTATTCAAGGGAAATTAGATGTTTGTTGAACGTTATTTAGATTGATAGTTTCCCTTATTTTCTGTTACATATTTTAAGAACTTGAGTCGTAACCGCACGTATCACTATGCCATTACATTATTCTGTTACGACTGTTTCCTACTATGGGTAAGGCTTCAACTTGTCGCAGATAGAGAGTTGCTTCTTCAGTGCTGGTTTTGCAATCTCTAGCACTGATCATCGAAATGAAGATAGTGCTACTTCGATTCAATCTGAGACACATCTACTCCGTCCAACTAAACCTTGACTTTCAACCACATGTTCATGTTCTAACGATCCATTATGTCCAATCTGCGTCTTGCTAGACTTTATTTTGTCCTGTCGTTAAATTGTTTAATGTAGCAGGTATCATCACCATCAATCACGTTTATATCGTTTAACTTGCATGTCATGTGCAGCTTCCACATTTTAGAAGCAGCGATATGTGTAAGTGTATGAAACGTACACCGATGTGTGCTGACAAAACTGACTGCATATTTTTGCAGGTTTTAATGAATAGGCGACCTCAACCCCTAAGCCAGCAGTCAATATCTTTACGGGCATGTGGCTGGTTTATCCGCCTATGCAAGTAGTGGTCTGGTGAATAAAAAATATTTTTATCTGTGGAATTTTCCAGAAGTTTACACTGCAATCAACTCTATTGAATTATACGATAAGTTGTATCTGAAAAAAGACTTAACAACAGTAGATATTTGAACTTTATTCCCCTATTTTTTAAACATTAATCATCAACAACTGAAAAAGACTAGATAAAACAACCATAACAACAAAAACAATTTTCGATGTATCCACTTTGACAACTTTGTAGCTTGCACGGTATACAATAGTATCATAAATATAAAAAACCTCCAAACGCTCCGTTGGCCTAGTGGTTAGAGCGTTCGCCGCGGAAGCGGGAAGTTGTGGGTTCGATCCCCTGCCGAGTCATACCAAAGACTTAAAACAAATGGTACAAACATCTGCCTCGCTTGACTTTCAGAAATAAGAGGTTATTGTTAGGACTGATCGGCCTGGCGTCAGTATAATGTGACGGAGTGGGACATCATGCTACATGTCTGCGGCATGATGCCCCAGTGTTAGACATCACTGCCTCACTGCAGACATTGTAGAGATATGACTGAAAATTTGTTAAAGCTACGTTAAAAATCCTAATCAAACAAACAAAAATAAAAACCTCCGATATAAAACTGTAAGAATTGCAAATACGGTTGATTTCACCAGGAGAAAAGACAATAAAGATAAAATGTGCGGAATGATTAATAACACCTTTGATGATATTGGTCCATAGAGGAGAAGGAAATTTGATGCGAACACTTTTACTTGGTGACTTTTAACCACTTACCTTTGGAATGTGTGTATATAATCTGAAACCACAAATTACAAAATGCGACATACTGTCTGTAGTTTTTCAACAAAGAAGACATTGAAGGAATCTGGTAAAGTAAAGTTACATATCGTCCTTTCAACTTAAAGAAGTTTGATAGACTAACATAGGAATCCCCCCTCGTTATACGATATTTAAAAAACCACAATAGTTTCCCTCATGTAATAAGGAAAGACCCTTTGAACTTTAGTGAAAGTTTCCCTTTTTTGACTTCCGATAGTGTAGCTTTATCATTGTAGTTACTTTAATATTAAACTACGATCTACATTTCTCGTGTTTAACCTTTTTTAGATATCATAGGCGTAGCCTTGTTCTAGCACGCTTGCATGTTTATATATATAAATATATATATATATATATATATATATATATATATATATATATATATATATATATATATATATATATATATATATATATATATATATATATATATCTTTGATACATTTTTAAAAGAAAGTCTGATATTTGGTACATGAAAACAAACATCTGATTTTAGTTCCAACCAAGACAAATACCCCATTTTGTCCAAGTCAAGACAAACACTTTAATTTGTATTATGATATTAAAAATATTAAAGATTCTTCTGATTTAGTTTTTCGTATAATCGTTTTCATACGTACGAAAACCCACCCATAAAAATCAATATTTGATTGACAAATAAAGTTTTTGCTATTGTTTTTTTTTTCTTCTTCAGTCTTGTGCTTTAAGCAGGTGGCTACGGTAATTAGAATACCAATTAAAATGGTACAGTTTTGACACCTAAAAGTTGCCATAAAGTGCTCAATATGTTGCCGTGTAGTATAGATCTTTGGATGTTCCAACAGTATCCTTAGGGATGCTGTGTGAAATCCTTATAAATAAATGCAATGTCAGCAGATTATCATTGCATAGGTGTTGAAAGCTGGGGGAGAGGGGTGTAATGCGGATATAGTTAGTTTTCCAATCAAACAGTGACAGTATACCTGATTTGGTTGGTCACTTTTCGAAATAATTCGATAGATTTGTAGATCTTTTCGTGAAACGTTTGAGACGGGACACAACAAGAAAAATGATAAATGTTTAGGCACGATTAAGTCATGATGATGTTTAAAAAGTTCTAGGGGCCCCAAGTGGATATATATATATATATATATATATATATATATATATATATATATATATATATATATATATATATATATATATATATATCTATATCTATATATATATATATATATATATATATATATATATATATAGATATAGATATAGATATAGATATATATATATATATATATATATATATATATATATATATATATATATATATATATATATATATATATATATATACTAGCAAGTACCCGGCATGCGTTGCAATGCCACTCAATGAAAGAAAGTGTTTGAGCAGTGCGAACTCGAACGGTTTCCAATCTTGCTTTCCGTTGCTCGTCTGTTTCTGAAGCTCCTGATGCCTTTGTCTTTCTTGCTTGAGGTGTAGATCGACCAATAGCTTTTCGTTTAGGTGGCATAATTGATTTGACAGCGAAAGTAATGCTTTGTAACGACTATTGCAAATTCAAACCGCGATTGTTTGACATAACCAAGGCGCGAACCAAACGTAACTAAGTAAACATGACGTATCTAAGGCGCCTACAGTTCACACCGAACACACGCGAAATAAGGTATCGCTACCGATTATGAATTTCATACAGCTGTTGATTTACGTCATCATAGTTTCAGCCAATCCAAACCGTGTTCGATCACGTGACGTATTTAAGGCGCCTACTGTTCGATCACGTGACGTACAAATTCACACCACGATTGTTTGACGTAACCAAGGCGCGAGCCAGATGTAACTAAGTAAACATGACGTATCTAAGGCGCCTACAGTTCACACCGAAGACACGCGAAATTAGGTATCGCTACAGACCGTGTTCGATCACGTGACGTATATAAGGTGCCTACTGTTCGATCACGTGACGTATCTAAGGCGCCTACTGTTCGATCACGTGACGTATATAAGGCGCCTACTGTTCGATCACGTGACGTATCTAAAGACACCTACTGTTCGATCACGTGACGTATCTAAAGGCGCCTACTGTTCGATCACGTGACGTATCTAAAGGCGCCTACAGTTCACAGCGAACACACGGTAAATGTCGTAAAAACACATTTGTTAATTGTTACAATTTTAATGGTTGTACTAATTCAGAAACCTTCGCGGGCGTGCGCAGAACAACTCACCAAAGTTTTATCGCAATCGGATTAACGGTATAGGAACGCATACGACACAAACAAACAAACATTCAGTTTTATATATATATATATATATATATATATATATATATATATATATATATATATATATATATATATATATATATATATATAGTTATAGTTATATGAAGAATCTTGCCAGTAGCTTCTCGTGGGTCGGTGGTTCTTTCCGGGGGTTTTCCTGTATTCTTCCTCCACCAATAATACTGGCCGCCATGTATAGCCTATCGTGTGCTGAAAAATGGCATTAAACCCTGAAACAGCAACAACAATAAAAAGTTGTAAATATTTTGTCATACAATTACTGTATTGTTTAACCTGACAATACATTTAAAAACAATAGATATACAAAATAACGTTCTTTCAATTGATCTGAAGCTGCACGTGCAGCTCTACGGTCACTAGATATATGCCTGTGACACAACATGCATACATGACATTGACACAATTGATGCTGACACAATTGACATTGACACAATTGATGCTGACACAATTGACATTGACACAATTGACATTGACACAATTGATGCTGAAGATGAGAAACCATTATGCTGCTTTCTAAAGACCGTACTGTAAACTCCAGAGCGGTCTCTGAGTGCTATCAAGGTCGACTTTATAAAGTTTACGGATGCCATTTTCTGACAAATCTTACAATACTGTGATGGCTTCGTCGTATTAAATATTATCTTGAATTCATGAAGGATGGCATACCGTTGTCTGCGATTGGCGAGCCGCCACTATGAATGCGGCAACTGATAATGATGCTCTATTCACAATTAATATATTCCAATTATCATATTAATTAATTAATTAGTCGGTTATTTTATATATTGTGGAATGATTTAAGACTCATAAAGGTTCTGTGCTAGTCGAATCCCTCAAATGTTGACGGCGGGTTAAAAACAAAAACTCGTGTTGAAATAGCAAAGCAGCTACTCGTCAAATATGAAAAATTGCCAGGATACCTTTTTAAGTGAGATTTCACAGTTTATGAAAAATACATTTACTTTCTCAGAACCCGATTGAAGAGAAAATAATGAAGCTTTGATCGAAGAAAATGAACAGAGACCACAAAAATCGGACTGTCGAGAGTTTTGTAAGCATTAGTTTCCGATACAAAATGGCCCGGTACTCCATATATCTGTTCTTGACTCGGCTAGTGTCACGGGACATTTATACGCCACCGGTGTTGCCAAAAATGGTGGACAACTACCACACCACCTGTGAATCTACCCTTACCGATATATATCCATCTTCTCCATGACAACGCACATGCACATAAATCTGCCGTCCTTAAAAACTTACCGAGGAAGCATAACACCCAAACTTAGACAATTCTCCATACAACCCTTACCACATTCCATGTGATTTTTGGCTGAGTCTAGATATCAGTGGATTTTGATTACATCCATAGGTTTGCTGATCCTGAATGATACTTTTGGAAATATAAAATTATTTTCAAGATTGTAGTTTTTGAAGGCGAAACGAATATCCTCTTGAAATTTCAACCTCCGGTTCCAAATTGGTACGTATGGACTGATGTTGGCAAGCGGCACGCCTTTTTCTCATCTCACCTCTTTATTGTTTCCAATTTAGTGTAAAGAAAATAACACTTTTAATGTAGAATTTCTATGCCAGTCCATTGTTTTAGTGTTTTGGCATTATTAGGAGCTTTTTAATAACAATATGAATTTTTAAGTGCAATAATCAAAAGAAAATGTCGATTTAATTAACGAAAAACGTGTCAAAAGTTGTTGATGGTTACTGCCTTTATCATTATAGACATACGCTTATATGTTTTTACCCCTTTGAGATTTGAAATATCCTATAGTTTGGTGAGATTAAGCTGCCTGGCAAATTGCTTTACCCTTGTTTGTTCTCCCAAAGGTTTTTTTTGTTGTTGTTGTATTGCTTTAAGTGCTCACACAGTCTTCAAACGTGCCAGTCTGGTTTGTGATGATACGCGAACTCTATAATAACCTTTTATGTAGAATAAACTACCCGTCTGTCTTCATTTTGGTTTATGGCCTCACCGTGTGGTCTCTAAGGAGCCTGTCTTCTTTTGTAGGGTCAAAATACCAACATAGAAGTATGTAATCGACTTTTATCGCTGTGTGCCTAGATAGCACAACCTGTTTACTTTTTGATGCCAGTTTATAGCATGCCCATATGTAAAACCATTTTGAAAGGAGCAAAAGCACCAGTTCTAAACGCTATCAACGAAATGTGCAAAAACATCATTTATGTTATGAAGTTAACTTTAGGTCAGATAAAACATGAGCTAGACACAAACGATATCATTTTGTTGCCTGTGTGTGGGGGGGGGGGGGGGGGGAATGGGGGGGGGGGGGGTGAAGGAAGGTGTGTAGAATGCGCGGGATATTACTCATATGTTGTAAGCAGACAATTATTAGTTGTTTTTTGTTTGGTTAATATTAAGGAGTGTCTTATCGAAATTTCTCTGATTGCAATTAAAGTTTCATTGTTTATATCATCCTTCATTGGCCAGAATATCTGTCTTGCTTTATTTGCATCATTTAAATTTATTTTCGATTTAAATAAATCGAGTAAAATTGCAAACTGCAAAGAACCCGTTATCCCACTGCATTATGCGCCGACGGATTTGAGCAGTTGCTAGTAGTGATCAAAATAACAAGACCTGTGATGGCAGATCAGGGTCTAGTCGCGGGGTCCATGTCCTTTGCATCTGGACTGATATTACAATATGCAATATTAATACTTTGATAGCAGACAATGTTAATAGTTTGATGAATGCTACGAGACATCACGGTAAATAATATTAGTACTGTGATAAGTGTGCGGGGTCCCGATTTCCGTATGATGCGTGCTTTTTATATGCCCATTCACACATCTCACCTTTGCTTTCACGAGTTCAGGTTAAATCGTCTACCTCGGATGCAGGAGGTCACACATTCGAACCCCCGTGTGTGTGTGCGCGAGCGCATGTGCATAAACGTTACACACTGTGCCAACTCAGAAAGAAATTGTGGCTTGTCATCATTTTAACTCCACATTAAGTTAGAAAGAGAACAAGACATTGTTTGATGTCATACAACTTACAAGTATCTCATTTCTTTGGTTAATTTTAAACCGCGTTCACTGATCATTGGTCAGTGAGCCATTTGTTCCGACTCAAAAACGTTTGAGACGGTCTGGGTCGGAATTGAACTCCAGATAAAAGGGAAAAGACATTTGTGTGATCAATGAAGCATCTGCAAGTTGGAAACAAAATATTTATTTTTTTAAAAAAAACTTCCAATCACGTTTATAATGTCTAAATGCCATTCCCCAGGAAATCCTAGCTTCAGCTTTCGTGTGTTAGACGTAAGCGTCACACCCAAAATGGGGTTTAGGATTCATACAAGCGTAATATGAGCTCGTAAAATCACGCGTGAATTTCATTTGCGCGTAGTACTAGCTTCAACTTTCTTCCGTGAATATAAATTACGATCACACGAAACACATTCATTAAACTATAAGCACTTCCGAATTAAGAATTTCCATTAAAAACAAATCTTGCACTCAGAGTACATGCAAATTAGACTGGCCGTTCATAATGCTCCACAGCTGAAATGACTGATTCCGACAAAAAACTTTTGTAACATTGAGTCGGTGATCCCTTATCATAGGGCATATGTGAAGGAAAACTATTGTTATCTAATTAAGATCGAGATAATTAAATGAATATTAATGTCATAACTTTTCTGGATGGTGGATTCAGACCTGCTGACACATAGAGCAATACCCATCTTGCTGACCCCAAGGTTTAGACATATGTTAACAGTTTTCTTTGTCGTTTTAGTACGACGTGTGTGTGTGTGTGTGTGTGTGTGTGTGTGTGTCGTGTGAGAGAGAGAGAGAGAGAGAGAGAGAGAGAGAGAGTTTGAGAGAGAGAGAGAGAGAGAGAGAGAGAGAGAGAGAGAGAGAGAGAGAGAGGGAGGGAGTTTGAGAGAGAGAGAGAGAGAGAGAGAGAGAGATTTTGATTTTTAACGTGGCTTTAACAATTTTTAAGTCTTATCGCTACGATGTCTGCAAGCTGGCAGTTTATATTGATACCTAGCACTGCGGAATCATGCAGCAGACACGTAGCATGATGTCCCACCCAGTCACATTATCATGACACCAGGCCGACCAGACGTTACACTAGTTAATCTCTGACTGCTAAGCGGTAAGCGAGATAACCGCTAGTACCATTGTTATAAGTGTTTGGTATGACTCGGCCCAAGATCGAACCCGCGACCTCCCTCATCCGATGCATTGCTTTAACAACTGCACGATTTGTCAGGATGGCAGCATTTGTGATAGGACAGTTTTAGTGTAATGGCTGATGGAGAGAACGGGAGATACAATTACAGCAAGCCCCCCCCCCCCCAGCACCCCACCCCCGTTGAATGCAAAGTCAATGTACAGTCTAAGATTGCTGGAGGATACTGGTCGAAACAGTCTAAGATTGCCGGAGGAGACGGGTCGAAACAGTTTACGAATGCCGGAAGAGACTTGTTGAAGCTGTTCATCACAAATGAAATGAAGTGTTTTATAAAATTAGGCTATAGTCATTTTCTGGGTTGCACTTATTTACCCCATTTTATATTTGAATTGCCCCTATCCTGACAACACGTGCTGTAATGAATGGAGCTGGAAGAATCAGTATCAATCTATTTAATCAATGTGCTAATATACATTCACATCCTGCTGGTGCAGATGTTTGACGGCCAGGTTTCCAGTAACAAATATAACTGGATCGTCACGCCGTGCAAGTTTGAAGACCTCTAAGTCAATACTAGTAGGAAGCAGGATGGCGCAGGATGCATCGAATTCATGCAAGACGTTATTGATATCATACAGGAATCGTTGATATCAGGCAGGAGGTATTGATATCATACAGGAAGCGTTGATATCAGGCAGGAAGTATTGATATCATATAGAAAACGTTGATATCAGGAAGGAGGTATTGATATCGTACATGAAGCGTTGTAATCAGGCAGGAGGTATTGATATCATAAAGGAATCGTTGATATCAGGCAGGAGGTATTGCAATCATACAGGAAGCGTTGATATCAGGCAGGAGGTATTGATATATATATAAAACGTTGATATCAGGCAGGAGGTACTGATATCATATAGAAAACGTTGATATCAGGAAGGAGGTATTGCTATCGTACATGAAGCGTTGTAATCAGGCAGGAGGTATTGATATCAAACAGGAAGCGTTGATATCAGGGAGAAGGTATTGATATCATATAGAAAACGTTGATGTCAGGCAGGAGGTATTGATATCATATAGGAAACGTTTTTATCAGTCAGGAGGTATTGATATCGTACAGGAAGCGTTGATATCAGGCAGAAGATATTGATATCGTACAGGAAGCGTTGTAATCAGGCAGGAGGTATTGATATCATGCAGGAAGCGTTGATATCAGGCTGGAGGTATTGATATCATAAAGAAAGCGTTGATATCAGGCAGGATGTATTGATATCATATATAAAATATTGATATCAGGCAGGAGTTATTGATATCATATAATAAACGTTGATATCATGCAGGAGGTATTGATATCGTACAGGAAGCGTTGATATCAGGTAGGAGATATTTATATCATGCAGGAAGCGTTGATATAAGGCTGGAGGCTTCGCCGTTTATGAGTGTCTCGATAGGAAATAAAAAATATGCCTTTTCTTCTTGCGGAAACACTTCTGAGTCAGCAACATGTGAGTGTACGGCGACGTGAATTATTACGTCAATTGGCATGGTACGTATGAAAACAGTCAATGCCTACATTTGCGTAAGACTTTAAATTGTATTCAATGAAAGTCTGTGATTTTCAAAGCGCGTTGTTCAAGTCATATAAAGTTTGCTGTCTGTCAATGATGGTAATAGCTGTCTTCCTTGAAAGATGGTAAAGAGACCTCTGTCTGTCAATGATGGTAATAGCTGTCTTCCTTGAAAGATGGTAAAAGACCTCTGTCTGTCAATGATGGTAATAGCTGTCTTCCTTGAAAGATAGTAAAAGACCTCTGTCTGTCAATGATGGTAATAGCTGTCTTCCTTGAAAGATGGTAAAAGACCTCTGTCTGTCAATGATGGTAATAGCTGTCTTCCTTGAAAGATGGTAAAAGACCTATGTCTGTCAATGATGGTAATATCTGTCTTCCTTGAAAGATGGTAAAAGACCTCTGTCTGTCAATGATGGTAATAGCTGTCTTCCTTGAAAGATGGTAAAAGACCTCTGTCTGTCAATGATGGTAATAGCTGTCTTCCTTGAAAGATGGTAAAAGACCTCTGTCTGTCAATGATGGTAATAGCTGTCTTCCTTGAAAGATGGTAAAAGACCTCTGGAAAAGGGAGCTGGTTATGAGTCTAGTCTTACAAATTTGACTCATCCTAAGTATCGTATCTTTTTTCGATACAGGTCTACTATAAGCTTTCGTGCATAGCAGGATGTGGGATAAATGACAATGACTGACATGTCCATATACTTCTTCAGCTTTGCATAACTTGCCACATCTTGTCCCATGCCAAGACAGAACAAGTGATTTATACACGATTTGACAACTGCCAGGACGGAAAAAATGATAAATGGTCTTTTCAACGATAGTTAAGAGCAATGTAGGCCTCTGAATATTTCCTTCTTAAACCACCAATTCTTTTTCCAGAGACTGGATCTACAAATTTTATTTTAATGGTTGACTGGACTCAACCAAGGATCAATTTGTGTTTATCTGTGTAAATAAATTTTAAAAATAAAATGATAATAATGAAAGTGTATGTTACATTCAGTATTGTATGTTGTCTGTAAATTATAAGATCGTTAACCCTATAGTTTCATTGTGACTTGTTTATATGGCGGAGTTACACACAGAAAGAAACATTCAGATTATTGTAATAAGAGAACACAAAGACAGTGTTTTCGTTTCCTTAAAGCTGTTTTTATGATTTAAATGTTAGCTGGTCTTGTAGTTCCATCTAGCGGTTGAGATTCTGGTCACATGATTCTTTGAATACGCCGAGCTTTAAGATTTTATCACATTTAGACCAGAGGAGAAATAAGGAAGGGTCATTTTGACCTTTATTCTTAATTTCTTCGATGTCAGTATTAAAACTTCAAAGGAGTCAATGTTCCGATTCAATGACATTATCGGGATATTCTAAAACGGTTTAAGAAAGAGACAGTTGAATTTCCAGTCTATGTCAAATAGTCATTCTTCAAAGGGAAAAGTTCATCTATCGTAGATTCGTAGTTCTGACTGAAGAAACATGTTTTTCTTCGTAAAAAAAAAATTGAGAAACCACTGCTTATTATTGGCCGAGTGAAAATAAGGCGTACATTTTGGAAATAATAGGCATTTAAAGTGACAACAGTGGTCGAAATTCTTTAGTCAGAAATTTCTTGAGAGAGGGAAGTCGTGCCTCGAGGGAAGCCTAAGAAAGAATAGTGCTTCCCTCGTTTAAGGGACCATGTATCTGTCTTGTGAGAAAAACATGGTTTAGTGACGGATGCAGAAACTGCCAGAAGACATCGTTCACATCGAGCTCTTTTCAACCCATAATTCTTGGACATAAGAAGAAACCTAACTCTAGTTGGGTGTTGCCCTAAGAGGTCAACAAAGCAATTTGCTGGTAGTACCTGCGAATGAATCTTACGCCGAAATAGTTGAGACTCTGAAACGAGATTCGCACTACCGAACCAGACCGAGGTATACCGAGTTCAGCTAACGAGTAGACCTCGCAAAAATGGAGAAAGGTTATCAGAGGTTGCGCAAGTAATACAGCGGCTTGCGACTTTAACCGACCCAGATGCGAGTTATTTTTTTGGTCCACGCTCTCGCAAAGAATTCCTTGGATGATTCTGACATGCGTTTAAAGGCACAGCAGACGATACCTTCTACGATAAACGATGCTAATATATACCGGTCGGGTTAGAGGCGTTTTCCAAAACTGAGCTAAACGACAAGGAGAGAAATGTCATGTCCGTGGTGTGCGGGCACAGGAAGAAGGGAAAATGTAGGCGATCAGAGAATTGAGAGAGCAAATGATAGAGCTGAGGAGATTCGTCGTTGAACATTAGAGTCAAGCAAGCAGTACCAGGCAATCGAGACCAGTCCCACAACTACTAATAAACACAAAACTTGATGAACTTGCTTGTTTCGGGTGCGGCCAACTGGGACATTTAAAAAAAGATTGCCTTGCTAAGAATTCATGTAACGATAGACAGCAACTGATCCTACAGTCAAAGGGTCGCATGAGATGCGATAGGAACAAACGGCAAAGATGTATGAAGGACTAAGCTGCTCGTCAACTTGGAAATCAATCACTGAATGCGGAACGTCGGATTGTTTGTAGCAAGCACCATTGAAGGTAATGTTGTAAAACTTCTGATTGATAAGCGTACTACCTACCGTAGGTATCCTTTCTAGATCAGTCTAACGGAGGATCAAACCAGAGAAAAGGCCGAATCTGATTCCTATGAGAGGCAGTGTCTGCCTCGATTATGGTGGACCTGTGTAAGTCAATGAGAAGGGACCGTTTGAAATAAGCCTACATGAGGTTCGTCGACGACACAAAATGCTTGTTGCTGACATCCCAGTAGAGGCAGTTCTTGAATTGGATTTTCTCAACATTAATTCGTGTCGACTCAATATTAAAAATGTTAATAACCGAACTGTAGCTCATGGCTAGAACAGGAAAGAATTGGCTTTCAGCGGTCCAGCAGTTGAACACGATAAGAACGGAAGAATTTGAACAGCCACAGAAAACGGACAGAAACCATTAAAGGGATACAGTCAGCGTAGATGACGAAATACGGCAAGAAAAGGAATGGAAGGATGCTAAGCAAAATAAAGATTCAACAGAAAATAACTGTACTCCCATGAAACATTACAGTAAAAAGAATTTTAAAAAAAACCTTCGCTAGAGGAAGCAGCGAGAGAAGAGAACAAGAAAGAACAACCACTAGTGTGATCACGGAATAGTACAAAGTGGACACTGATAACCCAAAAAGGGTGGATTGCCGTGAAATAATAATTTAATTAATGGAATCAAAATACAAATAAACGTAAATATATTAGAAAGTAGGCAAGTACAGGAGAGAGAGAGAGAGAGAGAGAGAGAGAGAGAGAGAGAGAGAGAGAGAGAGAGAGAGAGAGAGAGAGAGAGAGAGAGAGAGAGAGAGAGAGAGAGAGAGAATAATTACGCACCAAAAAAATGTGCAAATAGATTAAATAAATGTAAATCTTGTAAGAATGTGATCTTTAAAGCCCGCTAAATCGAAAATAAGTAAAATAAAACAATAAATAAATATTCAAAGGATCTATAAAAGTTTCACGAATCTAAAAAGACAGAGAGAGAGAGAGAGAGAGAGAGAGAGAGAGAGAGAGAGAGAGAGAGAGAGAGAGAGAGAGAGAGAGAGAGAATAATTACGCACCAAAAAAAATGTGCAAATAGATTAAATAAATGTAAATCTTGTAAGAATGTGATCTTTAAAGCCCGCTAAATCGAAAATAAGTAAAATAAAACAATAAATAGATATTCAAAGGATCTCTAAAAGATTCACGAATCTAAAAAGACATGGGGCGGAGGTCACGCAACTCGTGAAACTGGTAAGTGGAAGAAAGGAAAGGAAAGCCGACCAACAGTAAATACATGAAAGGAGTTAAGTCTCCTAATTCTATATAACTTGGTTGCTTAATAAACCAAAAAAACCGATGATCTTCAATAATAAAACATTATAATTTAAATTAAAAGGCTAAAACATTCGTTTATTTTAATTTAAAAAAAACTATCAAAGGGACATTTCTAAAATTCTAACCAGCAATACATGCTGGGAAGGAAGTCCACAAGTAACACATATTTTCTTTCTCTTTTCTGTTGTTTTCACTCTTCCAGTTGGCTAGGGTTAAGAAACAAACAACAACAACAACATAATTCAAGTATGTGTATTCATATATGTTTACGTTTACTTTTGTCGACGGAAGCGGAATGAAAAACATTTCATGCACAAATGAACAACGACAAGGTACAAAGCATAAATGTTTATTATCTTACTATAATCTTGACCCTCGTTGTGAATTAGAACAACCATATATCAGTCGCGCTGATTTGACGAGACACGTTATTAATAAATAGTAAGCGGGCTATAACGTAATGCGTAACGATGTTAGTTTATAATACTGCCAATTTATTCTCGTTGAGTGACAAAATTGCACATTTGTCACCAACCTAGTTGACAGCATTATTGGATGTACGGTATATAATGTCCAGTGGCACGGTTGATTTAATGTGATTAGCCATTAGCCGTGGTCACGTCTATGGCAACATAGGTGTAAGGGTTAACAGATCGAGTGTGAGAACCATCAGAGGGACTGTACAGTGGACGGTTGTTATGTAAATATGAATATAGTAGAATAGTCTTATACGCGCACATACATACATACATACATACATACATACATACATACATACATACATACATACATACATACATACATACACACACACAATGATGTTAGTAAATGGGGCGAGAACACGACCTAAACAAGGTCTTCCCAAAGGTAAAATGAAAGGCAAGTAAAAAGACATAAATGAATACAGCAGCATATACCAATTAACATTTAGAGCAGAACAGCAATTTTGTCACTCAACGAGAATAAATTGGCAGTATTATAAACTAACATTTTTGTAAGTCTTTGGTATGACTCGGCCGGTGATCGAACCGACGAATCTACGCTTCCGCAGCGGACTGTCTAACCATTAGGCCACCGGAGCGGTCATGTTGTTGCTGTTGTTGTTGTTGTTGTTGTTGTAGGGTTTAACGCCATTTTTCAGCACACGATAGGCTATACATGGCGGCCAGTATTAATGGTGGAGAAAGAACCCGGGAAATACTCCGTAAAGGACCACCGACCCACGAGAAGCTACTGTCAAGCTTTCTCACATATCCACCTTGGCCGAATGTGAGACTAGAACCTACGCTGATAGAGGTGAGACGGCCGTGATCCGTAACAAAGAGCGCTTTAGACCACTCGGCCACTCTGGCCTCCTCTTGAATTTTTTATATGATATATATTTTCAGAAGGTGATAAATGTGTAACAAGTGCTAAACTTCAAAGACCATAGGCTTTCAACGTTGAGTCTTACAAATTAAAAAATTTTGCAAAGTTTTTCATATGTTATATGTGAAAGTACATGACAAACTAAGGTAGAAACAATCATCTAGTTTGTTAGATGTTGAACGGTAGGTTCAATCAATAACACTATTTTCAGTCCATAACACTGTGTTCAATCTACAACACTGTTCAGTTCATAATAATGTGTTCAATCTATAACACTGTGTTCAATTCAAAATACGGTGTTCAATCTATAACACTGTGTTCAATCTATAACACTGTGTTCAATCTATAACACTGTGTTCAGTTCATAATACTGTGTTTAATCTATAACACTGTGTTCAATCAATAACACAGTGTTCAGTTCATAATACTGTGTTCAATCAATAACACTGTGTTCAGTTCATAATACGGTGTTCAATCTATAACACTGTGTTCAATCAATAACACTGCGTTCACTCTATAATACTGTGCTCAGTCTGTAACACTGTACAATCTATAACACTGTGTTCAATCTATAACAATGTGTTCAGTCCATAGCACTGTACAATCTATAACACTGTGTTCAATCTATAACAATGTGTTCAGTCCATAGCACTGTACAATCTATAACACTGTGTTCAATCTATAGCAATGTGTTCAGTCCATAACACTGTACAATCTATAACAATGTGTTCAATCTATAACACTGTATTCAGTCGACAACATTGTTCAGTCTATAATAATGTGCTCAGTCCATAACAACGTGTTCAATCTATAATAATGTGTTCAGTCTGTAACAATGTTTAGTCCATAACAATACGTTCAGTGTATAACACTGTGTTCACTCTATAACAATGTGTTCAGTCCACAACACTGTGTTCAGTCTGTAAGTAACACTGTTACGTCCATAATACTGTGTTCAGCCTATAATACTGTGTTCAACCTATAATACTGTGTTCATTTTATAACACTGTTGAGCATATAACACTGGTAAATCTGTAACACCGTTTTCAATCTGAAATAAAAAATATTGTTCATCTTAAGAACAATAGTTCAGTTAAAGTTTATTTTAAATTGAACAATGTTAATGTTTCTTAACTGAGTTAATGCATGGTGTTTACTGTGTTAATGACTGCATTAACTGTGCTAATGGTCTTAATAAGACCTTATAAGTAATATTTGAATTTAGCTGAAGCAGAATCTAAACAGAACAGACAAGGCCGTCTCTATTACAATACTGTGTCTACAATTCTGGTTAGAAACGTATACGTTATACTAAGAAAGAAAGAAAGAAAGAAAGAAAGAAAGAAAGAAAGAAAGAAAGAAAGAAAGAAAGAAAGAAAGAAAGAAAGAAAGAAGAAAGAAAGAAAGAAAGAAAGAAAGAAAGAAAGAAAGAAAGAAAGAAAGATAATTTCCAACAAGATTTTTAAAACGTTTCTTGAATCATATATTGTATAATGCATGACAAATATTTAGGAAATTTAACAAACATTTGGAGCATTCTTTTTCAGATTGTTATCAATTAGATTATCTTCACTGAATTTCATTTTTTTTGCGTTGAAGCCTGATGCAGGATAATATTTCTATCCGGGTTCTTTCAACAATCATTTCTTCTGCCTTGTTTCTGCCCTTTAAACAGCCATAAATTCTAGGGCGAAATAATCGCAAATCATACATAAAATTGGCTGTTATGACGTTCCCAAAAATGTTACAAAAATCGTCTGTGTTTAAAATGGTCATCATCAATTTGTAAAATGTGGGGTAAAATAATCATGCTCAACTGTGGTAGGTCTTCGAAAAATAATAGTACGGATTATTTTACAGATTCATATATGATGGTCAGGAATAAAGGAAACATCAAACAGGGCTGCATGACATAACGCAATCGGTACCTATGGTGAAAGAGATTGAGAATACGTCCGAGTCCAAACGAATGAAGTGAAGCTCATTTTCTTTCTCCACTGGATAGTTAATGTTATAAATATGAAAAGAGGTCTTTCTTGTTATACACGTGTCTTATCTTCTGCACCTCTTTGTTAAGCAGTTAATGGCTGCTGATGATGATAATGATGATGATGGACTGACGGGAAAGGAAATCACATGAAACTTTAGATTTTCCCAGACGGATGTGCTCGTAGCAGTTTATCTATGAACAGCTGTGGTAAGGGAGATTGTTTTCTCTCATTTCTGATAAACAATGCAATTAGAATTAGCATTCATGTAAAGAGTCAAATTGATCACTGCGGAATGATGCTTTGGATAATTATCCTCACGTGATTTTCGTGCGTCTATAATACTCTGAGTATGTCACGTTCAATTGTAGTTCTGTCGTTTCATATAACAGAACGTATATGTAAAGCATATTTACCATTAGAAGCGGTTTCTCAAAAATATAACCAAATTAACTTACTCCCCTTCTTCTGCGTAAGAGGAAATTTCAAAATTCACATAATGTTACGCTAAGCCATATTTAAATATTCATATGTATGTATGTATGTATGTATGTATGTATGTATGTATGTATGTATGTATGTATGTATGTATGTATGTATGTATGTATGTATGTATGTATGTATGTATGTATGTATGTACGCACGTACGTATGTACGTACGTACGTGTGTGCGCGCGCGTGTGTATGTGTGTGTATGTATGTATGTTTAGGAATACACGCTCTATGTTGAACATTACTCATTATGTGAAGAAGAAAAAAAGAATTTAAAAAACAATTCAAAATATTACTCTTCCATATAAAGGTATAAATGTAGTACTAGAAGGTTAATTATACAAGCTAAAAACGTTAAACACGTTAAACTGTATATAAATAAAATGTACAGGTACATATAAAAATTTAGGGAGTTGTACATATAAGGATTGTGGACTCTTGCCTCATTATTATGTTACGTTTGCATTTAGTCAAGCACTTCAATTTCAGAGGTAAGTAAATCTTGCATGTAGTTCGCAATCCCAAAATGCCTAATTAGTAGTGATCGGTTGGGCATGGGCAATAAATTGCGTCTTTTACAAGGCATAAAGTGTTGACCAAGCTGGCATGTTTGGCTGTTTATTATAATAAATTATTCCGATAATATGCAGTAGCGAACATGCCTTATGATGAGAGGAATGACGTAATATTTGAATGAAAAGACCAGGGTTTAGGATTTGAAGCAATTTTGCTTTGGAGCAGTTGTAACCCAAATTTAATGTCAGATACAACAAAACTGTTTTGTTCCTTTAGAATTTTGAAATAACGGACAAAACATGCGCCTCGTTCAACCATAATTATTTTATAAATATACACCTGTATAAACAGTATTAATTTTATTTTGATCATGCAGCGTATATAAAAGCTCTAATGGAGACGAATGCTATCCAAGAGTCGAAAAATTTTGAAGCATTAAAAGTTACTGGATACACAATATATTCTTGGCCTGATGAAAGCATTAGGGATTTACAAGTGTATATAAAGGTTTCAATGGAAACAAGTAATTTTCTTGGCATGATGAAAGCATTAGGGATTTACAAGTGTAAATAAAGGCTTCAATGGAAACAAATATTTTTCTTGGCCTGATGAAAGCATTAAGGTTATACAAGTGTAGATAAAGGCTGCAATGGAAACAATTTTCTTGGCCTGATGAAAGCATTAGGGATTTACAAGTATAGATAAAGGCTTCAGTGGAAACAAATACTTTTCTTGGCAAGATGAAAGCATTAGGGATTCAAAAGTGTAGATGCAGGCTTCAATGGAAATAAAAAAAAATTCTTGGCCTGATTTTACAAGTTAAAAGGTCTTACAAGTGTACAGAAAGACCTTAGTGGCGAAAAAATTAAATCCTTGGCCTGACCAAACCATCAGGGATTTACATATGTATAGACAGGCCGTAATGGATACGAACTTTATATTGATCAAAGCATTTACAGGTGTATAGAAAGGCCTTAATAGAGACAAATTATATCCTTGGCCTGATCAAAGCTTTTACAGGTGTATAGAAAAGGCCTTAATAGAGACAAATTATATCCTTGGCCTGATCAAAGCTTTAGGGTTTAACAGGTAGACTAGTTAAATGCCTTGACATAAAAAGATGAAGCGATTTCGCGCATTTTATTCACGGAGAACAAGGTTTAAATGTTTTCTAGTTCATACTTAATCTATAAAATTAACAATTCCAAATCAAACTTATAATATAGTCCACAATAATATTGTGAAATTTCCAAATTTTCGGTCGATCTATTAATAAACCATTAGTTGTGGCCAGATAGCCATTAGTTAGATTTATGAGACATCGTGCAAGAAGGGTGCCTGTAATGTCTAGGTGACCGCTGGACTAACTGAAACGTTGTTTACACAGAGTCAGGACTGACCGACGGCGACCTTGTAAAGTTTCATTTTATCACGAAAATGTCAGAATTGAGAGAATCAAGAGATTCTGTTACTTAAAAACCAAAGCATGTCATATTGACCATGACGTAAGCGACTTTTAGAGGGAAGCGGAGGGAAAATACATTTGATTCTGATTGGTTGCGGTTAAATAAGGGGTGTGTTTTACACGAGAAATCTTTAGAACATAATATCGCACTAGCTAAATTAGAATTTAGTCTTTAAAAAATTCTCTGCAAGAAAGGAATAAGTGGTAGAATTATTTTATAAAGGCTCCGAATGATATTTGAGAGAAATACATTCGTACGTTAGGCAGTAGACCAGGGGGGAAAAACCGCCAAAAACAACTGCTGAGTGACACACCAAGCCACAGAGGTATTGTCGCAATTCACTGAATATTGTTAGTTATAGGTCTGCATGATTTCGTTTTGATCGTTTGTATAATTGATTTAATTTGATACATTTGCATAATAATGTGCTTTGTATTATGAATCGGAAGTACCTGCATTATTCCACTTGATTCATTTATTTAATAATGTGCTTTTGAATTATGAATTGGAATTCTTACCTTAATTCTTAGTTAAGAATGACGTAGTGTTAATTTATGTCGTAAAAACACTATGCCGAGTATGAATAGAAAGTGTTACGTTAATTCTTGAACTTATCATATTGTTTGAATAATGATTGTGCTCTAAGAATTTAACGTATTACATTAGTTAAGGTTTACAACAATACATGTGAATTCACCGAATTTTGATTTCATAGATGATTTAGCGACTGTGTATAATTCAACGTCTCGCTTTCTAAGACGTTAATGTATTAGGTCAAGGCAAAACGAATTAACAAATGGTTAAACTACATTTATTTGAGGACATGTGTAGTTAATTACTAGCCGTAAAATTGTTATCACTGATAGAAATATCTGATTGCTCGAACCAGGAATAATCGGCAGTTTCAACTGTAACCATTGTAACGAGAGACTTAGGTTGTTTTAATTTTCTTTTGGAAGGAAGAAATAGCTTTTTGGGAAGACGTGAAGACGGAAATAGAGACGTACACGTTGGGAAAAAAGAATTGAGAGGTGTATACATGATACAGTGGACGAGCCTGGATTCAAGCGAAACATCCACGAGGGCAGATAATCTAGAGAGGAACGGACCTCTAGAACAACATTGGATTAAACAGTGAACGTGGTTCGAGGAAAAACAGGTTATGAAAATCGAACAAAGCATTGACTTCGATTGTGCCACTCGATCCTATGATGATTTGTAACTATCAGTAATAGAACGGCTAATTTGTTTAATTCTATTTCAAATCTATTTGTAATTCGGTGAAAGTTTATTATCTAAACCGCGTGCATTCCTAATGAAAGGAAATTTCATGATTGTGTATGTATTTGATTAAATTGTTTATTCATATTTACGGGGGCTCGGAGTTGTTTTGTTCAATATACCCGCTCAGGTTACCAAATGCATTCTCTTACTCGAACCGGGCAATTATACCGACGGCGGTCATCTCTTAGATAACGAGTATTAAAGGGGGAGTGGGTTGTAGCATTATTATTCTATGTTGTACAATACCCCATGACAAGGTGGGAAGTAACACTTACCCTTTGACAAGTGGGGCTTGTACAGTAGTATACGAATAACGCTCGTAGCCCACGAGAACCTGACAAATATATTCTACTAAATTTGGCGATATTCAAAGTATTCATTTTGATCGAGATATACCAATCAGGAGATATTTACGAGTCAGGTATGAATGTGATGTACGTAATCGACTTAGTACCACCTTATCTGAGCATTTTCTTCAATATATGGGATAAAGCTCTCCAATGATGGGTTTAATGTTCCAATGATTATGGAGCTTTCATTCAAATATTTTGTTAAACATATAACACATGCCGATTTAAATAATACCCGTAACATATGGAATCTTCCATTTCGAAGGGGTGACTGCAAACAGCTTTGAGACCGCTCCGGTGGCGTAGTGGTTAGAGCGTCTTACCCAGATGCGCGAGTTCGCGAGTTGAACCCTGGCCGAGTCATACCAAGGACTTTTAAAAATTGGTACTTACAGCTGACTCGTTAGGTACTCAGCATTAAGAGGTTACTGTTATGACTGGTCGGCTTGGTGTCAGGATAAAGTGACTGGGTGGAATTTCATGCTACATGTCTTTGGCATCATGCCTCGATGCTAGACATCTGTAAATATTTGTCACACTGCAAATATCGTAACGATATGACTGACAAAATTGTTAAAGCTACGTTAAAAATCTAAATCACACACGCGCGCAAGCAGCTTTGCCTGCATTATCTACCTGTCATTGCTTAATTCCAAGGTGACTCTGCAGCAAACAGTACACAGTTTGTTTTTAAATCCTAATATCGTCTATAGCCGCTATTGTTTGTTTTTCTTCTTATGTATGTTTTTCATAAGCAATAATTTGCACAACACACTTTGAAATACTGACGTGCCTTACGATTTAGGAGAGCAAAGAGCAAGTCGTCAAGAGAGAGAGAGTAGGTTCTCAAAATAGCAAAGAGCAAGTCCTCGAAAGAGAAACGAGTGAGTCATCGAACGAGAAAAGTGCAGGCCCTCAAAAGGGCATAGAGAGAGTATTGGAGAGAGAAACGTTCAGGTCCTCAAAACAGCGAAGAGCAAGTCCTCGAAAGAGAAAAGAAAAGGTCCTCAAAAGAGTAAAGAACATGTCCTCTAGAGAGCATATGGTAAATCACCAAGAATGCAAAGAAAAAGCAACTTTATTAATAATGAGGAATTAACAAATCAGAGATAACCACACCTTCTAAATAACATAATTTTCTTTAAAATCAATATTTCCTTCTTAACAGTTTTCCATTTTGTTTAAAGGAATGTTTTAGTTCAAACACTAATTGGCCGAAATAGGGTGAGGATGCAACAGTTTAAATTTGTAAATGTTAAATACTAAACTTGTAGTAGGCGTCAGACCATTAATTACTCACGCCTCGTTATAGTTTGACAAGCTTGGCCCTCCCGAAGTTATTATGTAATAAATCAAACAGAGACTGACATTAGAGTGGGCTGCTGTCGGTTGGAATTTTTAATAGTCAAAAACGGATGTAAGTTGTTTGTAAGGTTTTTCAACTGTTTGTCATTAGGGCGTTCGATGGCCTTGTTATTCATCAACTCTTTATAATTATGGTTGGTAGACGGTTGCTGTGTTATGCCAGATGATCACCAGTGTCAGTCAGACAATGACAGTAATCCTGAGATGCATTATGGGTAATATAAATGATCAGATATATTTGTATACGAGTGTTTTTAATAAACTCTTTATCAATGCGAGCAATGTGAAAATTGCCAAGATGGTTTAGATTCGACTAAATACTACTATTGTCTAAATATAGATATGATATGATATGATATGATGTGATGTGATGTGATGTGATGTGATGTGATGTGATGTGATGTGATGTGATGTGACGTGACGTGACGTGACGTGACGTGACGTGACGTGACACGACACGACACGATACGATATGATATGATATGATATGATATGATATGATATCATGTGATATGATATGATATGATGTGATGTGATGTGATGTGATGTGATGTGATGTGATGTGATGTGATGTGATGTGATGTGATATGATATGATATGATATGATATGATATGATATGATATGATATGATATGATATGATATGATATGATATGATATGACATGACATGATATGACATGATATGATAGTGTGTATTCTATCACATCAATTAAATAAGGAATTAAACAATCTGAGAATGTAAATAAATTTTATGGGCATGTAACTGGTACCTGAAAGTAGAAAAATGCCGTGAAATGATAATTAAATATGGTTGTATGGGTGCCGCAGAAACCTTGAATAGCTTTTTGCTTATTGGTTTTAAATCACACCATAAAACACAAGAAGAAAGAGTGTACAACATACGACAGAGAATGAGCGTTCACTAACTCGAAAATGGTGCCATAGTATGAAAACTCAGTACGCTTTGGTGAAAGACGATTTGGTATAACGGGGACAATCGTTTTATGTCTTTTATTACTTGGTGATTGTGAACCACATCACAAAATCTTGTGAGAAAATAGTATTTAAGATGAATTTATTGCAAAAAAAAAAGTTTCAAAAATCCTTAAAACCTTTTTTGCCTTTAAAATGTTTTTGTATGCATGAATTATTATCACTGGTCCTTTATGTATATTTTTGGCAGAGTAGGAGGAGGAAGGGGAGTGACAGCATGTTGAGACATGTTTGTACGTTTTGCCTAAAACAATTAGTTACAGTTGAGTCAATGCGTATGTTTTAAATGGGATTCCAAAATAGTGAATTTAGAAAATGATAGTCATTGAAACTTTTCATTCACTTAAGAACCAGTGTTAGCCCATAAAGAGAATAGTTCAAGTGTGTCGCAGAAACTGTGGTGGCCATGTTCATACATACGGACGACTGTTAGTCTTAGTTTAATAACTTCCTATTCGATACGTCATCTTTTTAGAGCAAAACCCAGTCTTACTTTGTCCGATGTTTTGAATCCGGTCTTCCTACCGAATCTAAGATCACATAAAGTTTCAGAATATTTGTTATCTCAAGTTTATAAGTTACTGAAAATGCCCACGGAAGAAGATTTGTATTCTTGCAACCTTTTAACTCATTATTTATTTATACATCGTTTGATGATTCGCCAATTAGTATCCGCCATAATTGCTTTTAAAGTACATTAATTAATCTCCTGGGAAATTTATTTTCTTTCATTTACTGTGATAATCATCTCACGGACACATGCAATGTCACTGTAAAAACCTTACTGACAATTATTCGGAAATGTTATAAATAGTAGAGTTCCACTCCCCAACCCCAAGACAGTAATCTTGGGACGCGGAAATTCTGTAATCAAGGCAGTGTCTGAACTTGTAAATGCACAGTGTTGTTTGTTTTGCTGATGCGGTCAAACTGTCAAAAAAATTCTGTTGGAGAGCATTGTATTTGCTATCACTCGTTTTTGGTGTCGCTCCACGCCATCTCATGCATCCTTGTTCCAAAATCAACTCACACACACACACACACACACACACACATATATGTATATATATATATATATATATATATATATATATATATATATATACACACACACACACACACACACACATCAAGTCATCAACCGTCTTGGTTCTAGGCTACTCTCTTTTCCACAGTTCAGTACAGGTATGGAGTTAATTTTCCTTCAAGATAAAATATAATACCCAACTTGAATACGTGCAACGTTTTTTTTTCCCCTTCGGAGATCGAACAATATTCTCACTATTTATATTACGTCAGATCGTCTTATCGTAATTTAATAAAATTAAGCTAATGGTCAGTTGCAGCGCCGGATTAAGCACCGTGGAGGCCCATAGGCAGTCAAACTTTTGGGGCCCCAGACCCACGGTCATGGTCTCATGGGGGCCCCTGATGGGGCCCATAAAAGTCGCGGAGCCCATAGGCAGTTGCCTACTCTGCCTAATGGGTAATCCGGGACTGGTCAGTTCGTAGCCTAATACACACTTACAACCATATTACCATCAAATAATGTCTTTTTCTAGCTGCTTCTCACATTACTCCGGGTACCATGAGACCTTCGAAACCCGGCTAAGTCGTACCAAAAACTTCTTTTAATAAAATAGTACTAGCAGCTGCCTGAATGGCGCTCAGCATTAAGCGGTTAGTTCTAGGACTGGTCAGCCTGGGGTCAGGATAATGGGATTGGGTGGGATATAATGCTACATGTCTACGGCATGATGCCCCAGAGCCAGACATTACGATAAAACTGTCAAACTGCAGAAATCGTATCGATATGACTGATTTTTTTTGCGGTAAATGCTACGTTAATACCCAAATCAATACACACACACACACACACACACACACACATCTTAGATAAATAATTATACACGCTACGTACTATACACCACTAGCTGAACTATATCAGTCTACACATGTTCCCATTGCTAACACCATCGATAATCGGATGAAAGAATTCACAACTTAATTATAAAAAGGAATTAATGGACTCCACTCCTTATATTACCTACGTTCATTGCTGATTTGCGATTCATTGACATACATTTCAGTCATTGAAAAATAAATTCTCGGCATTCATGATACAAATCATTTAAGAAAAGTTATTTACTTTTCACAATTCGTATCAGAAAAAAAGCATGAAATCGTTCGGATACATTATTTCTCTAACATTCAAGACATATACATTAATGTTCACAGTGTGTATCAGTGTAATGCATGAAAAGCCAACGCTACATGATTTCTATTACATTCAAGACAGATTGAACGTACGATTAATATCTGAACTCAAGGGTAATTGAAGTATGAATTTATAACGAATAAATTCAACAACAAAACAATAAACGCTTACATCAATGAACATATTCTATGTAGTTGTGCCAAACTTTGTACTTTGTTGAGGCTCACTTTTACGATGCAGCTGAATTTCACACACGCTGCTACGACAATCTAACGGGAAATAATTATTTCTCCGAGCTAAATTCTGAGATACTTTTTAATTATTTCTTCGTTAGGTGCAGGCCCGGCCCTAGTGCAAAGCGAACGAGGAAACCGCCTTGGGCCCCGCACTTTCAGGAAATCAACTTTGCTTAGTCGTTTTTTTTCTTCTTCTTTTTTCTTCTGCCTTTTGACCAAAGGTGAACACTTTTTCCATAATCAGACAGGTGCGAAACATGAACAGCAGCAGATTTTCTGATTCTTGAGTCGGAGAGGACAGAAAAGTAACTTCTTATACGTCAGTCAAAATGGAAAATTACAGCTTATTTTTTTAAAGACCAAAGCAAGTTTATACTTTCAAGTGTAATTAAAAGCATATTAACTCATGGGCATCAAAGGTTTTGATGTTTGTTTATAACGCTAAAGGATAACGCCGTTAAATAGAAATATGTGTTAGTCAAACACGTAGTTCCAAGTTCAGACCTTAACACCGAGGCTTGCTCTTCTTGGGTAGGTTGATATGGGTAAAAACTGCGTCAAGGTAACTTTCATTTAATTACGTGTATTTGTCACTTAGTTATGTGTATTAGTCATTTTGTACCGAGCAATTATGTATTATGTTGATTGTTATGGGGTTTTTCAAATAATGATCCAGGACCAATGTCAGATGCTTGTACAATTTTCTTTTCACCCCCAGGAAAGGAAATGTATAAAATGTAAAGGTTTAGGAACCCATGCGTTTTTATGCAATGGCCTAAGGGTTCAGTTTTAGGGGAATGGAAAAATACCTAGCCATTACACAAGCTTCCTACATTTACATTTGTTGACACCTGGGCCATTTATCATTCGTGCCAGTTCTAGGTCATGTGAGACATAGAGCCAGGAAGTTTTTAAAACTTTATTAAAAAAAACACTTCTAGACCTGCCCCAAAGGGGTATCATCAAACTTCAAAATGTGTCGGTGAAAGCCACATACATCAATAGCATGTGTTTTACGTTTACCAGTATAGGATGACCTCGTGTGCATTAACACCAATACAACACTACGAACAAATTGTATCAAAAATATACCTGCACGTTTATAAAATAAGTATCGCTTATATCGATTTTTTTCCTTGCGCATCGATATTTGTATCGATAAAACAAATACCAAAAGTATCGATGTATCGGTGTTTAACTCCTAACACCGATATAACCAAACGACCAAACTATTAAATTATTCCTGTGTGCGAGTCATGATGACAACGACATGATATTAAATGACACTTATAATCTTAACCATAAAAAGACAAAATAATTACATGTAAACAAAGCCAAATACAATCTGATTAAAATCAGATCTCTGCTATCCTACGTGAAGATCTGACGACGACCGCTTAAGGGTCATGTTCTGGCGACCTTTAAATTAAGTCAATGGAAATGCAGCTTTCAAACATCTGAAAGTGAATCAAACCGTTCGGGACACCATTTATGCTCTTCATCCACACTGCTCAGTCTCCAGACGCGAATATATAAGACTTCATCTTGATTGGTTGATACAATTAGTGATTATAGTAATAAAATGTCACCAGAGCATGACCCGCAATCGGTCGCTGTCAGATCTTAATGTAGGACAGCGAAGAACTGATTTCTAATGGGACTGAGCCAAGTGTAACTGTTAAATTTGACATTATTTTTTGTTTTGTTCATTGCAATTGCAACAGAAATATGAAATAATGCTTGCAAGTGGAAATTAGTGCATCGTGTAGATTCAGATCAGATAGTAACATTAACAGGACTCACAGTACAAATTAAGTTGCAATCGTATACCCATGCAAATCACAGGGGCTCATTTTTGTTGCTTACAATTTACCCGTCATACATGTACTCTATAATAACTACAAGGGAAGACACTTCTCCTTTTTCGCTCGACCTATTTAAGAGTACACGCTGTTATTTCAGGCTACATTTCGCGTAGCGTAATACCGACGCTCAGCTCAGGCATTCGACTGTGTATGCGTATCCAACGTTTGGCTTACTATCATACCTTTAAAGAATGCCAGGCCATTTCCCCACGCTACTGCTCGACATAACTGTGATCGCGCCCTCTTAATTTGCAAGAACTCAAGTCTGTAAAGGGACTCAAATTCTATCAATTCATTTACAACTAGGATAAGCTATCAAAAGATTCTTTCCACTAAAAACTTACTTTCATTATCAACCAATCCTGGCAAGCTAAGCCCTTATATACTCTTCACGATTTCTAGACTGGTTCCCATTCTTCAAAATCACTAGTACAGTGATTCCTTCATAGTTGAACACACTCAAGTCAGTTACTAGCGCATGCAACGGATAGTGCAGATAATCCCTGTCATATCACATTAACATATTTCATTTTGCTTTGCGGTAGGACATGTCCAGTGAAATTAGTGAGATTACCGTAAGTCCCGATAAATCGCATGGCCTCTAACGGCCTTGCAAAATGAAATATTGATCTAAGCTGCCTCGCTTTGTCCAAGATCGAAATCATGGCGCCATTTCTGGTCACATACCATAATGGAGAAGAAAGGATCACGGCGCGGTTATTCAGTTAACGCGTACATAAAGTGAAGCTTTATTGACCACAAGCTGAACTCTTTGACCCTTGTTAATATACTATTCAGTAAACGAAAGGGTTCAATCATAACAGTGTACAAGTTTACAACAAAATCAACCTATTGGTATTTTGTATTCTTTGTACAAATCCTCAGTGGAACTGTAGACTAGGTCTATTTTATCAAAACCAATCAAAATGATTATCTGATATTCAGGATGCAGACAATTTTTCAATAGATGACAAGCTTCCGGCATCATTCTAGACTTTTGTATACTTTAGTATGTGTCTAATGGCTGAAATATCATTGAAACAAACAGGGAGTAATTAGCAGCGCCACCGATTCTATTTCTCACATTTCGCACCAGTACACACACACATCCCGTCTGGAAATTAAGTGGGCATATACAGCGCCGGCCACAGAGTTTTTCGTTTCAATGTAAGTTGGTACCCCTTAAGGACCTGGTGCCCTAGGAGATTGCCTAATTCGCCTGTATGGTCGGGTCGGTCCTGGGCACCTTTCCAGACAGTATAAATATTTTATGTCAAAATGAGTAAAATGCAATATGTAGAATTGGATAAAGAGAAGGAATTTGGGCAAAGAGCATTGACAGATAAAACAAACTCAGTTGGACGTGAACGTTGTCGATAGATTTCACGATGCAAATTCTTAATTGCTGTATTAGGCAAAACGGACATGCCCAAGAAATCCGATTTTAAAGCAAAGAATGAGAAAGAAGAAACAATGTTTCTGTAATAATTGCTAAAGTAAAAATTAAATAATTTTATGATACGGGTTGTAAGTTTTGCTAAATCAAATATGTAGATTTGTATGGCTATTATTGGCAGTACAAACAGAAAGTAAAATTTGAATTTCAATTTGGACGGTAATCAAAGGAAAGAATTGAACCCCTACACAAAGATCATGTGTAAATAAAATGAAATTACGTTTGTTTTCACCCAGTCTGGTGACATTTTGAACTTTTTAGCAAGTTTTTAAAAATGACGCACGTTATTTATTTTTTCTACAAAAGAGGAAATTATGTATAATTTATTTATACCACATACATTATAGATAACATGGCTTTAAAAGTGTTAGTATAATGTAAATTGATCTACCAATACTATTGGTAGATCAAACTGTGATCCGCCCACGGCGCAAAAATACGAATATCTCAATATTTTTCAACTACAGACCTATAGATCAATGATGACTTTTCACGCATTAATGAAAACAAGGATACAAAGTATTAATAGTCCCCGTTTTCTAAATGAATGTATCATGTGTATCATGGTACACAATGTCCTAGCAATCCTTTCTCTTTTCCGTTCCTTTTTCCCATATCATGCATTAGGGGCAAACTATGCAGAAATACGAAGAGAGCAGCATTGAAACAATCTGGTTTGGATGAATACATTAAAACAAGACATGCACCAAGTAACCTTCAAGAATATTGTTCGTCGTAATGCTATGTTTACACTTTCCTTGAGATCTTTCTACATTGTTCATAATATCAATGAGACATAGCAGCATAAACATGTCAACATCAGAAGTTGAATTGCTGGTAACGAGGCATAAATACTGTAATGTATTTAATGCCTAATTGTTGGCGTTGTTCCTTAAACTTATTATAATGTTCTATAAATCGATTAAATTAAATAAGAAAATATCCAAATGGTTGATCCCCCTACCCCCCTCTGTCTCTCTCGCTCTCTTTCAGGCGAAAATCGATAAAAATACGAAAGTTGGGGATTTTCGATTTGTGTCATACAGCGATACCTCCAAATGTGTGTGTGTGTGTGTGTGTGTGTGTGTGTGAGAGAGAGAGAGAGAGAGAGAGAGAGAGAGAGAGAGAGAGAGAGAGAGAGAGAGAGAGATTATGGTCAGTAGTAATTTTAATTAAGGGACAGATCAACTGTAAATATATTAAAATATTTTAATTACCTCTTGTTGGTTCGTCCATTCGCTTAGTTTCTACTCCACGCTAATGTCCGATATCCAGTGCAGATTGCCTGAGCATTCAGTGTGCAAGCAGCTAACGTGTTTGTAGTGTTCTACTTTCTTTATAAATATAATCTTTCATGTTTAAATTATACGTTTATCTTATATTGATTTAATCAATGTCAATAAAAATAGAAACTAAAAAAGAAACCAATCAACATATAAATTTGCAAATGTGATTGTGAACAACAAGAAAAGGCATAGAACTGTATTTTCTAGTTCATTCAGTCGGTCAATACACAGATGCCCGGAGCATATCTTAACTTCTTTCGAAGGGCAAAATGTGTATTTGTATATGATATAAAAATTAAGTATAGCATGTACGCTGTATCAATGATATACCACTCATTGTATAAATTTTTCATGAAAATGAAATTCGAGACTGGAAATGTATGCATCTTGTGGTGTATCTTTCAAAATTAAATTGCGTAACGAGACACTTCAAAAGGTAAAAATAAGTCATGAAAATGTATTTCACGATCTTCAGAAACTTGGCAAATATTGTCATTTATTCACTAGCTCGTAGACGATTTTAGTAGTGAAAATATAGTTCTGTACCTAGCAGAAGTTTGTTAATATTCAAAATACAGTTCTGTACCTCACATCCGTTGTTGTTTATAGTAAAAAAAAAAAAAACATAGTCCAGAGACAACCCTGACTTATTAATATACGTAAGAATTATTGATCAGTTCCTTCCTTAGTATGTATTAGGCTGAGTTGAGGGGCCCCGAGTGGCCGAGTGGCCTAATGTGCTCTCCGTTACGGATTACTGCCATCTCACCTCTGTCTGCGTGGGTTTCTTGTCTCGGATTCAGCGAATGTGGGTATGTGAAAAACCTTGCCAATAGCTTCTCGTGGGTAGGTGATTCTTTCCGGCGTTTTCCCGGGTTCTTCCTCCGCCATAAATACTGGCCGTCATGTATAGCATATCGTGTGCTGAAAAATGGCATGAAACCTTACTATAAACAAAAAAAAAAATCAATCAGTTGATGTAATCGATGGCTGTTAATAATACGATGTGTAGTTTCATTAACCGGTCGGTGTTCTTAAGGAAATGAAATATAAAAATGGAATCAATGTAAGTAGTAACATATGTGTGGATTTGTATATTCGCCTATGCATAAGAAAAACGGCTGCGATATTTCTTGATCTCATTGGTCAATTTTCAGGTCATATTTCAATCCGTCTTACTGGCCAACAAAGACGAGGTAACCGCGTACATCTATTAGCATAGCTTGCCCTGACAAATACGTACTTCGCTTCAGAACCCTTTGCTAGAACTTTTTTAATTGTTGATGAAACCTTCAGGAACATTTATTGAAAAATGTTGACGTTCTAGCATTCAAAATATGTACAAAAAATGTGCATGTTGCATGTATATAGTGAAAACTATCACTGAACTCCCTACATAACCAACTTTGCAATCAACGCAAAATTAATTACACAATGATTCCCACAAAACTTGACGTTTGATTGGTCAAACCCCTATCGGAATTTTGAATGAACAGAAATTTATTTAAGCTCATACTTTCGGAACATTTTAATGACATTGTGAAGTTATTGCAATCATAATTTCTCCATGATACAACTCGTCCTATTAAACAAGTATCGTATTCCACTTGTCAATGTTATAGAGTGAAAACTATCCCTGATACAACTCGTCCCATTAAACAAGTATCGTCTTCCAGTTGTCAATGTTACAGAGTGAAAAATATCCCTGATACAACTCGTCCTGTTAAACAAGTATCGTATTCCAGTTGTCAATGTTATAGAGTGAAAACTATCCCTGATACAACTCGTCCCATTAAACAAGTATCGTCTTCCAGTTGTCAATGTTACAGAGTGAAAAATATCCCTGATACAACTCGTCCTGTTAAACAAGTATCGTATTCCATTTTTCCATGTTATAGAGTGAAAGCTATCCCGGAACAACTCATCCTAAAAAATATGTCCCGTATACCAGATGTATTATGTAATGATTCCTGCAAAACGTAACTTCTTTCATGTCAATAAATATTGGAATTTAGAATGTATATAAATTGACTGTAAGCTCGTGGAAGGTATATCGGTGGAGATCGGTCATTTGTCAGTTGAACAACTAATCAATACAGCGATACAGTCAGCCATCAGCACGTTCCTGTTTTCCTTCCTTGTATAGTTTCTTATTAGAAACAGATGATTGGATAATTCATTTCTTGGTACATTGAAGTGACCAGGCGCCACCCAAGGTATCAACTGAGAAATGCATTTGAAAGAATCAACGGTGTCATTTGCGTGGACACAGGAACATTTGTTGTGAGAATCCGCAACAAATTTTGCATTTATTATCTTTCTGTCTCACTTAGTGGCAAATTGACGTTGGCATATTAACCTTTGACATTGATGATCAATCAGTGATATATGCCCCAGATGATGCTACATGTACTTCAAAGGTATTCTCAAAAATACAACATCCGGTATTGTATTTTAGCAGTCTGGTCTACGGATGGTATTATTTATGGTTCTGATGAAGAGTCAAGTAAACACCCCATTCTTTATAATGAGCTCACGGGGCAATAATAATCGCATAAAATAGGGTCTGATCCCCTTCCCAATGACACTGTTACAAGTGGAAGGGCGTTAAGGTTGCGGTGGATGGCACAGTCTTTGATTGATCCTGAGGAGAGTTTGGTTCTTTGCCGTCATGCTGGAGCCACATTCAGTAACCAGTGATTTACTACGCTTTACTTGAATCAGTTAAGACATTCTGGAAAGTTATCAATATATTACTTACTTTAAAGAATGTGTCACGACTCTGGGTCTTAAAATAAGTAATCAAAAGAAAGTGAAATCGAAAATTTTAATAAATACAACAAATAATTCATTTTCCCTTTAGAATATAACAAGTGAAAATTAATAAGGAATTTACAGTGTTGTGAATTAAATCCAGAATATTTGTAAACGTCACATCACAAGTTCAAAGGTATAGAATGTTCCAAATTATTCCAATAGTCTTGAAATGAATCCTGAAAGTAGTAATTAAGTCCAAAATCTTATTAATTAATTCATATTTTAAATAACTAATTCCTCTCAAAATATAGATGAAAACAACTATTCCAATGATCATAAATGAGGAATGAATACTTATTTAAAAATTAATCCATGCATCCATCCATCCATCCATCCATCCATCCATCCATCCATCCATACATACATACATACATACATACATACATACATACATATATATATATATATATATATATATATATATATATATATATATAATCTACAGATGAACAAATAATTAAAACAAGGTCAGGTCTCAAACTAAAATTCAAGCTAGCATCTTGTTAACCTTTTAGACGCATGACAAATATTACATAGGCAAAACTCTGAATCACGTAGAAGTATTTAGCATAAAATATAGAAAACAATATTCCTATTCTCTTATTTGAATGCCTTTTAAGCTGCAGTGTTGGATATATTTTGGGATAAATATGTGCCTTACATTTGGTCACTATGATTGGCTTTCCTTTGTTTATTTCTTTATTGCGAAAATGTTAGTTATTAATCCATGAAAAAAAAAAACATTATCTTGTGTCCTTGTTGATAGTTTGATGTACTGGATTCCATTAATACAATATTAAATTCAGGATATATTTTTAAATACTTTTTGTTCAGAATTATTATGTCAAAATCAGTTTAATCCCAGTGTTCAACAAATCTGCTATTGGATGTTCTGTCGTACTGAAGAATGTACATGATTTGGGTGTGGGGGTATAATCATTGCATCCAATTTCGTTTCTCATTTTTATTGTTACACACACACACACACACACACACACACACGAATGTATGTATGTATGTATGTATGTATGTATGTATGTATGTATGTATGTATGTATGTATGTATGTATGTATGCGTGTGTGTGTGTGAAATATATCAAAAACATTGCATACTGAAAATAGTGTCACTAACAAGGGAAAATTAAAGAAACCAATGATTCCGATAATTTTTGAAGAAAACTGTATTTGCTGTTTTTAATACGAGCATTTGGAATGAAAATCTTAAAATCCGCAATATATATATATATATATATATATATATATATATATATATATATATATATATATATATATATATATATATATATATAAAATTTCGAACGAGTATGTAGTTCTGTTCTAACTTTCTACCAGTGACCAAGGAAGAAATATTGATGTCTTTATATGCGCGTAATCTATTATTCTCTAGTTTTACACTTTTTATCTCATGCCATATACTTATATCGCATGTTTTTCTCCTGATAGCTCATGAAAACATGCTATCCGTGGCATACCGTTGATGTTGCCCATTTGTTATCTCACGTTTTACAGTTAAGCACATGCTATCTGTCATATATTTCTTGTTACACACCTGTAAATCAAGCATGCACTGACAGCAAACATTTACACTAAGGAATTTATTTTACTAATTAAACATTCCCTGAAGGTATAATTCACAAATGATTACTTTGAAGGAATATTTTGCAAAATAAAATATTCCATACCACATGTTCTAATTGGTCCTTCTGTCTGATGCTTTACAGCTGGTTTAGTATCTAAAGTAACTGAAGAAGGAAAGAAAATTTCCATTCTCGAAACGTTACAGTTAATATACTTAAATCTTAAAAGTTATTTTCTTTAAACAATTTTTGAAATATGTCAAAGGACAGCATGCAGCACTGAGATTGCCATCTTCTCTAGGAAAGGTTAGGGGAACCACTTTGCTCTGCATTGACCACTGACCTATTTAGCTAGCTTAAACAATATGTTGAACTATTACCCTCATACAGATGAATTAGTTGATGTCCGTAGCAAGCGACGTGAAATGACCAGTCACATACCGTGACCAATGATTCACAATATGTGTGTATGTGTATCATTGTAATCTCCGCTATTAGGGGAGTTAAGTTTACATACCCATGTCAATTCATAGACCGAATGTATTTTAAAAAAAATCATTGTTTCGATGTTCCGATTTTCAGTAATATTTTTATCTTCCACGAACAATAATTACGTATAATACTAATAATAGATAATTGCATCAATGAGTTTTCAATACTGTCTCATTGGTATTTTATTTTCACTTTCACTTTACTAGATGTTTACGTGTTGATGCCCTAAACAATGCTCACACTTTTGGCAATTTTTGTTTTCTCGTATGTCATTCAGAAAGATCGCTTATAACAAGGGAAATCGACATATCAACATTTTCCCAATTATAATTATAAATGTTTAATTAAATAAAAGTATTCAAGAGTACCTTCCCTTTAAATAAATAAAAAGTTTCATAGTATTACAAAGAATGAAAAATGTATCTGAGAAATGAAGACATTATTCGCTATTTTCAATCTCAATGCTCTAAAGTCAAAGAGGATTTTAATTAGTGAATGGTATCCTAGCTCTGAAGTTAGGTGCACTTTGAGATAAATGGAAACGTTCCAAAGATACTCATTGTAAAAAAAAAATACAGTTACTTCCTTGTCAATTTGAAAAAAAAATAGATGTTGTTCACTAGTCAACTGAACTCCTGTTTTATTCTTATGTACATTCTTCTTTGTGTTGGTATTTATAAATACAGAGTGAATCGATATTATATTAGGCAACATTGGAATCCCCCAAGATAACCCCTCCAAGTGATTTTACTGCATTGATTATTTCTGGCTTTTAGCCAGATACAGAGAAACATGTCAATTTCTCCTGGGAACTACCGTGCTAGCAAATTTATGATTTGTTGACTGTTGACAAAGCAACCTGGGGATTTCAAGAATGACGTTCTACATTTGGTTAATTTTGGTTTGCAGGATGCGGCGATTTGATTTTTGAACGGGCCGTGTTTGGTTGTGATAATTATTGGGGAATCTACTAATTTATTCTTGTCACTTAGACTGTTAGTATATCCGAAATTAATTGTACGTGAAATTGTTCCAAAGTGAAACAGCACAAAAAACATGTCCCTTCTCGCTGTACTCGTAGTCCTTCACGAGTACAAGTCGCTTGTTGTCCTAATCTACCAGTAATCACAAATAATCTCTTTTCTGTCTCATTATTTTTCTTCTGGGTTTCTTTAATATTTTTTTATACAGAACTCACAGCTTTCGGACATTGGAAAATGAAATAAATACGACAATTTTTCAGCCCCTTGGAAATCTTCAATGGTAGTTAAGTTATACTGAATACAGGTCCTCTCGGCGATTATAATCCTTATAATTTGATTTCGAAACTGGCGGACATATGAATGGTTCAGATTGTACCTGAAGTTCAGATGCAAAAAGGTATAATTTGAGGGATAGCATGCGTCACCTAGTCTCTACCCTTTTTGTTTGTGTGGCAATGCTAACTGCCATGCACGTAGGATGGAAAGGAGGTAAACGTGTGCCCTTATTTGCTCAGACTTGTATCGATAGATTTATAAGCTATGTCCTGGACAAGTGAAAACTCGCCTGAGGGATTTTATTTATAGAATGGAACATGATATCGGTCTAGTGAATATAATATGACATGGTTTGTGCAGTGGTTAGTAGAAAATGTTCATGGTTTGGGCCTGGTTAATCGAATGGTATATGGTTTATGTTTGGTTAATATCATGGTTGGGGCCTACTAAATATGATGTTACTTGGTTTATGTTTGGTTAGTAGAATGGAACATGATTTAGATCTGGTTAATATAATGGGACATGGTTTAGTTGTTTTTACATAATGGGTCGTGATGTAGGCCTGGCAGATAGAATGAGACATTACTTAGGCCTGAGTGTAATATGCAACCTGTTTAAAATTGAACTTGGATTAAATTGAACTTGGATTAAATTGAACTTGGATTAAATTGAACTTGGATTAAATTGAACTTGGATTAAATTGAACTTGGATTAAATTGCTGTTTTTTTTTTTGTCAGCAACGACTTTTACATAGTTATCATAATGTTTCAAAAAGTTAAATGTCAATACCTTCTCTTTTCTTCCTTGAAGTGGTGTCATATTTTTTCCATCATCACTGTCTCAAGGTGAAATAACAGTATATGTTGAAGGTCAACGAAGCGAAAGATCAAAGCTAATACGAATTTTAATAGTTGATGATCCAGTTGTTTGGATCCGTGTTGTTCTGAAGAAAGTGTTCCCCAAAAACAAACTTCTCCAAACTTGTTCCACAATCCTAACAAGTTTCTCTCCTAGACTTTGGAATGTTTCTTCCTTCTACCATATACAATTTGTGTTTCGGGCATCTCGTTTACCTTAAAATTCTAACAGTTGTTAATTTATTTGTTTAAATCTATTTTATTCATTGATTTCGTTCTGGTTTTTGTATCTGGGTCTTCAAAAAACAACAAAAAGCCCACACTTTGATATCTTTCTTTGAAGTATCCACTCAGCATAACCTCGAAACTTGGTAAATGTACAGCGTTGTTGAAATAACATGTTTCGGCTACTCGTTGTGACGTGTGGTGCCAGATTGTACGTTAATGTCTAGAGTAAATGATCGGGTGCCAGATTTGATAATGTCAAGGCGACTTCGATGGCGGACTACATAGACCTCCATTTCTGTCAGTTCATGAAACAACATCGGAAGTAGTTGTAGGAATACACATGAATTTGATGTGTTTGGCGAGTCGCCTTCGGCAGTGTGCTACATATGTTATGACAGCAAAAGCTGAGGTCATTCCGAGTGTGACTTGGTATCCTTCTTCCGCCATCATTCTGCGCCATAGCCGCTAAATAAGCGACTCTGCTACATACTATCCATGTTTGGATATTATCCCTACCCCAGCTGAATGTTTGGATATTATCCCTACCCCAGCTGAATGTTTGGATATTATCCCTACCCCAGCTGAATGTTTGGATATTATCCCTACCCCAGCTGAATGTTTGGATATTATCCCTACCCCAGCTGAATCTGAGGTCTTATCTATACGTTAAGAGCATTAAGTTAGTTTCAAACAAGTGGCCCCATTACTTTCACGACTCTAATATATCTCTTGGAAGTCAATTTATACTAAGCGCAATTCTGTAAGACAGGTGTGCTAAAACGTGTTTGTGCAAAGCGTAAAATAGCCGATGCTTATTGGAACACTTCCGTTGCCAGATCTTGATTTTCAGAGGTGCGTAGTTTTGTGTATTGCAAAGCTCTTCAAGTTCAGAGGTAAGTAAATTTTGCTCGTAGCGTAATCCCATATTGTCTAAACAGAAGTGATCAGTTTTGAAAACACTAAATTTGTAAAGTTTAAGTATTCCATGTGAACGGATATAGTTAAAATACAGTTCTCAGTTGCTACAAATAACATTCGAGGTTTCGTTCTCGAAATGACAATTGCTTAAAAGGTTATATGACGACAATTAGCTGTCTGAAAGACAAAATAGATGTTCAGAATTCTAGGGATTTTACTTTTGGAGGTAAGCTCTCAAAACGCATTCCATTAAAAACTGAATTTTTTTTTATTGTTATTATTTTCCACCGAATCAGTGCAGGACTAAGTTCGAGCAGCAAAGGGCAGTTGTCCCGGCCCCATCCCAGTAGTCGTGGGGTCTTTCTGGTTACCTTGGATAAAATTGCATGTGTTTAAATACACGTTATACCTAGCCTGTAATAGCTACAATAAACATTCTAATGACAGTTTTCAGCGCGTATTTATCTATTTATATATTAGGCGTCCCGGGCCTTCCAAGACTGAAGTGTCCCAGGCCCCAAAATTCTTAAGCCAGCGCCCATTGCTTTTCTTGATATAGTACAATCACAACCTACTACTACTGCTACTAGTAATAATAATAATAATAATAATAATAATAATAATAATAATAAACTAAGAAAGAGGAATCTCGGTCTAATTGATACAATTCCAGACTGTTATTCAATTATAAAATGGTTATAATACGGTCTATATTTTTTCATAAACTTTTCACAATTACAATTATGAAGTAGTTAGTGCTACGTAGTCTAAGAATATAATCAATAAATGCAACAAAAGATCTAATAATAATTAACAATTTATGATCATTCACGCATTTGTTTGCCTAATTAATTCGATTATTAAAAATGAATCAGAACATCAGCGTTGAAAATCAAGAAAACAGTTGTCACGTCATTAAACCCCTAGCTGTGAAATTAACTGTTTATGTTCTTATTCAAAAGCAAATTATTTAGGTCATGAAGGCAGATGTTGTTAGTGTATGTTGTTAGTGTATGTTGTTATGAAACTGGTGTACGTTATCACGATATCCATTTTCAAATCACATAAAGGCACTGCAAGTATTTAAAAAAATTGCCAACTTTAGCTAACCTAAACGTCAGGAAAGGGTTTATGAAATTCGAGAGTGAATTTTATGTTAAAACCTATCCGGATCTCGTAAAGTATTAAAACTCCAAGAATCAATGAACTTTTCAATGTTTGCTGGTGGGAGAGATAATGTAATCTCACATTTCGGTGCATGTACTCAAAACATAATACGAGACTGCATCAAAGGATTTTTTTTTCTTAGTGTAGTGGGACACCTTAGTGCCCTAAGTTCATATAAAATACTTCAGTGACTTGTATGCTAGGTGTTACGATGTATGCTTTCAGATCATATCGCATAGAGGAATTATACAGAAATGATCTACACATGATATCACATGTGAAAATCCATACCAGTAGTGCACTGGAAAGGCCAATAAGTGTCAATTTAACTCTTTTATGATCGTTTCATGAACCTCCAATGTTTCTTTATGAATTTTGTTTGCTCATAATTTGTACATAAAAGACGGGTTTTATTGGTCTCAGGTGTTTAATGGGTAGCCGAAAGCAGATAATTTTAGACTCATAAAATGAAAGACATAGATTAGAATAGAGATTTTAACAATAAAAACAAGCCGTTGCCCGATACAACACTCCATGTAATATTTACTTTATTTCATTTTTTTATAATCATACTAAAAGATGGAAAAATTGTTGCCTTGAGCTGTATGTAAAATAATCGAGGGGAGTTTTGACTATTATGTATATGAATGCGCTATACGACAAAGTCCCTTATTAGTAATTATCCAAGTAGTTATTTAATGCCGTTTTGTACTATTTGATTAGTGTGTTGTTCATATGCCACCCTTTCAGCGGCACGTTGGCTTTCAAATCCTCTGGCATTCATGGAATCGTTGATATCAGATATTCATCAAACATCGCTTATAAGTAAAACTAGGGCTGTGTGAATGAAGTAGCAAACATCAAGACGGCGATTTATGTGCCAGTCTGCTGTAATGGAAGAGATTCCCTGGTTACTGGTAAGCGGATGGACGGTTTGGTAGTTTTCCAAATCCTTTTTAACACTTTGAAGGCATACAAATATGCAGATCACTAGCAGTCAGAACAGAACCGGGCCAGTAGTTCCTTTAACGTTTAAAACTTAATAAAAAGCGTGCAAAACTCCCTTGACAGTCCGATTACGACAATCGATTTGTGGCATCTGCACATGTTCTTAAAAACTAATTTTCACAGGAGAGCAAATTCACGTTTCATCACCTGTGATAAAAATCGCATTCAAACGTCTCTAATCACTGTTGTATCTGGCACGTAGCTGCTTGGCCATTTCAAACAAGTGTTTTTCGTTACCACCCTTCGCATCATCATGATGGACCCATTAACCAAAGATGTCGTTGGTGCACCACACGACCAATTCGCACCATCTTTCCCTGTTCTGTAATGCCCTTTTGGAATCTCCAAAACACATGCCTGTCCACTCCTTATTTTTGTCTTACCACCTCTTTTTCTGTCTGCCTCTTCTTTGAACCTCGCACTGTGCCTTGTGATAGTGTTTCTACCAGTCCAGTTGATCTTTAGACATGACCGTGCCACTTCAGCTTGCGCTTTTGTTTTACAGTGGTTAAGATATCTTCATAAGGTCCGATGGCTTGTTTGATCCTGTTATGGACCTCTTCGTTGGTTGCATGGTCAATGTATGAGTTTCCCAGGATCTTGCGGTAGCACCTCATTTCGACTGCTTGAATCCTTCTTTGCAGATTTGATGTGAGTGTCATTGTTTCACAAGCATACAGAACAATGGATATAACAATCGAGCCCATCAACCTTATTTTGGAACCAATAGCAATGGTGGTATCTTTTCATATTTGTCTCAACCTTGTTATTGCTCATGTTGTCTTGGCAATCCTGCAAAGTAGTTCTTGTTTGAAGCCCTCATCTGTGATAATTGATCCGATGTACTAGAATCGTGTGACTCTTTCCAACCTCGTCCAATGACCTTCATTTCTGCATTGATACCATTGGTGCTGTTTGTCATCAACATGTTCTGTCGGTGCTAATCCCCATACCGTATGCTGTAAAGGTTTTATCGAGGCGCTCAACCATGTCGACCAGTACTTTTTCATCTCCTGCTAAGCTATCAATATCATCTAAAAGACAAATGTTGGTGATTGCTATTCCTCCGATGCTGGCAGTACCTTTGTGGTCATGCAAGACATCCATCCTGATCTTTTCCAGGAAAATGTTGAAGAGTGTATGTGACAGTATACATCCCTGTCTTACTCAAAATATTGTTCGGAACCAATCTCCTCTGCTGCTATTGACGAGGAAAGTGCTGATCCATCCTCTTGATTTATTTTGCATGGTGGTAGTTTTCCCTTGTTTTTGTGTTGTGCGATCTTTCATCAGTTGATATGGCATTGTGCTGTCATTTCTACTCAGACTGTCTTCAATTTCTCAGCAATGTTTTTCTATCCAGGATTCCTTTGCCTTTTAAATGCTTTCCTGATCATGTTGTTTTGCTCTGTATTTTCTAGTTCCTTCATGATCTCTTTTTCCCTTTTTCATTACTTTTCTTTCTCACATATTTCAAGGACATATGTTGTGACTCAAGGTTTCCTTATTTGACGATATTTGTCAATTATCTCACTAGCTGTGCGACGCACAGCTGTGTTGAATGTGATTGTTAAGGACTCTAGGAGGTCGGTGTCTTGGCTTTCTATGGTTATCAAAGATTTAAATTTACCACCTATCATTGCTTTGAAGGCTTCTGCGACGTTTGATGATTCAATTTGTCAAGATCAAATCTGATTCTTGATTGGTTAGGCTTTTAGATCATTTTCAGGTGGAGGCGAAGCGTTGTTATTAATAAATCGTACTCACTCCTGGAAAAATTTCGTGTTCTGACGATATTCAGTCCTGTGCTGAATTATCGTGTCACCATGACTAGTCAATCTGGTTGTAATGATGTCCATCTGGACTGTGTCAGGTCCATCTTCTGGATGCTTTTTGACGGCCGAACATGTTGGCTAGCACAAGATTGTTGTAGGCGTCAAACTCAAAATGCCTGAGTCTTCTTTCACTAGGTAAATATTATGGCTCCATCCGTTGTTATTTGGCCAAAGTGTTTCCAGCGCACTTTGAAGAGACCAATATGTTTCCAGTTGTACCTCTACAACACCGGTAAGTTCTTTCACCTTTCCCTTAGCCCTCATTGTTATAACGTTTCATGTTCAGATAATGTTCTCTGTGAAGTGCCAAATTTTCGGTCAAATCCATTAAATAACACTTAGTTCTAGCCAGCAGCCATTTGTTAGATTTTTGGGACATTCTGCACGGAGAGATATTTTTCTAATCGGTTCACCCAGTTAACTGTGTTTGTTTAAATTATACTGACCGAAAGTGACCTCCTGGAAGGAGCATTCTCTGACGAATCATGTCAGAATTGACGAAAAACTTCCAAGGGAAAGTGCGAGAAATTATATTGGTTCTGATTGGTCAATGTAGAATAAGGGGTGTGTTCTATACAAGGAAATCTTAGAATATATATATATATATATATATATATATATATACACGAGTTGAAAGGTTGCCTCAGTCTTGGAAGTACCTCTGCAAGAGAGAGCAAGGTTGAAAAAACTAGCGTGGAACTAAAATAAAGACTCTGGAGGTTACTTTTTTTAGAGTAGTACCTTCGAAAACAATAGGCAGAAAGACCGACAAATTCCAACGGTGAGAGGCGTACCAAAAACACGAGGTATTTGTTTCAAATCCACACTTATCATGATGTAATTGATATAATGTTTCTTTGTTACAGATCTGCATGATTTGTTGATACGTTTGTATGAATAGTTTCATTTGTTTCATTAATTTAGTAATGTGCTTTTTAATTATGAATTAGAATTCGTACCTTAATTCATTAGTAAGAATGATGTAGTGTTAATTGATGTGTAAAAACACTATGTAGAGTTATAATTGGAAAGTGTTATGTTCATTCTTGAATGTAATTAATGAATTACGGGATTACATGTGAATTCGCCTAATTTTGGTATCGTAGATAATTTAGCGATAGTGTATAATGCATTAGGTAAAAGCAAACCGAATTAATAGGTGGTTTAGCTGTATTGATCTGAAGACATGTGTAATTGATTACTAGCCGTAAAATTGGTACCACTGATAGTAATATCTGATTGTTCGAACCAGCAAAACGGACAGTCTCAGCTAATAACGTGTAACAAGAGACTTAGGGCGTATACATTCTATACTCCAACCAGGCGATTACACCGTGGGCGGTCATCTCCTAGATAGCGAGTATTAAGGCAAGTGGTTTAGATTGTTGTTCTTCCAAGTTGTGCAATACCTCTGACAAGTGGGCTTGTGCAATATTGTACGAATAACGCTCAGGACCCGAGACCCCTGTCCCATTCTCTTATACGGATCTTGGTAGTGGGGGCAGCAGCATCATATTTGTCACATCCATCCTGGTGTGCAACGGAAGACGCGGTTGGTGTTGAGACGGACTGCGACCGTTCAGGTATGGAAGAATTATTAGTTGTCTTTATTTGGTGTGTCAAGAACAAGATACAGCCTGACGGAGCCCATCCCTCTCCAAACTGGATGACCACATCACATCATTGGAGGTTTATTTTCGTTAGAAAAGAAACCAGAAGCAATAATTATTGAGGCTTGCGTGTATTGGCAACATAAAAGCATGTAATTGGTTTAATTATTATGAAATGACTTTAATTGCATACATACGTAAATATTAATGCCAAAACTCGTGGGAGCTGGAGCGTCTTATTCCATCCAGTACGGATCCAATGGACAAGAACCATTGCCCAACCAGCTACCAAACCTGCACAAACTTTTTGAATTTCAAATGATTTTCGATGTATAACAATAATTGAGGAATTAATTCCCGTGATAATAAAAATATATTCGATTGTGTTTTGAGCATCTTTTGCCCCCTTCATAGTAGCTACTAAGTTCATGCAGCTTGGTTATTTGACTGATTCTTATATCACTTCTGCTGCAGATTGGTTCTATGACTGATTCTTAGATCGCTGCTCTCTTCCTTGTTTAACGAGGAAAGCACTGTTCTTTCTTAGGGTTTCCACGGAACCTAACTTCTCTCTCAGGAAATTTATGGTTTAAGAGTTTCTACTAAGATTGTTATTTTAAAATACCCATTAGTTCCAAGATGTACGCCTTAATTTCACTCGGCCAATCATAAGCAGTGGTTTATCAAAAATGTTCCTAAGACTAACATTTGTTTCGTCAGTCAGAAACTCTGAACTACGTTATATAACTGTTCCCTTTGAAAAATGACTATTTGACAAGGATCGGAAGAACAGCTGTCTCTGTCTCAAACCCGGTTTAGAATATCCCGTCAATTTCATTGAATCGGAACGCTGGCCCTTTTAAAGTTTTAACATTGATATAGAAGACATTAAGAACAAATGATGAAATTACCCTTTCCAAATACTCCCCTGGTATATATGTGATAAAATCTTTAAACGCGACACATTCAACGTTAAGTTTCACTACTTTATCCAAAATTCGATACTTCACAGTCGGTAATATACTTAAAAAATAAATTCTTAAATTATTAACATTTACAAGAAAAGGGGCGTGACATACTGGTATAATATTCAGACCTGTTTTCTAAAATGACTCACAAGACAGATTCTTAACATTCCTTTCCCCATGCCCCCACATCCCAATGGTCAAGGGACATGTGCATCTCAGATAACCACTGAACTCTTATCTTACAACACATCTTTTCCATTCATAATGTAACACTTTCTAATCAATAGTACACACAAGCATTACTTGTTAATATCGTTATGTACAGTGACAAATATCCCATGTAATTATGATGGTAACATGATGACTTAGTAGAATAACCTTCCCCCAGGACTTAATAGATTTAGATTGTTACTTTTATGTAAATACGTAAATAAATACCTATTGTATTAAGACTTGAGGATTTACTGGTCTGTTGTAACTCAATTATTTCAGACTTAGGTACGCGATAGAGACTCTAAGAGTGAAGTTACAAATATAAAGTTTCTCTAATTTCACGCTGAGCTGTCGTCTTCAATTCTGCTACGGAAACCATGACCCAGATTTACAGCAGCTGTGAGACGACAATGAAACAAAAACATATCACGCAGTTGGACATAAATATTTACGTGGACATTTTCTGTCAGTGGTTTGAATGAATCCCTATTAGTTTAGAATTACATGTAAATTACAACTTAAGTTTACTCTTTATGAAAAGAAATGCCAATGCGGTTGGCAGGAAAATATGCAGTTGAAATGCGCCAACACATGGGTAGTTTACCTTCCGTTTTCTCGGGAAACCCAACAAACGATTGGAATAAAATTCCAACTTTTCCTTGCATGCTTAGATCAGTGATTTAAATGAATATATCAAGAAATCTTAATTTTCTGCAAATTCTTTTTTTCATGAAATAAGTGCAATACTTTGGAATCAAAGACCTTGACAACTGAACATTGTTAAGATATGCTTTATTCTCGCTCATTTAGAACAGTTATGTTTTTTTTGTTATCGAAGGACGTTCCTTTCAATCTGTGTAGCATCTGTCCCTTTTCAACATTTTGGGGTTGTTTACTTTTGATTGGATTTGTGTATTTTATTTTATTTTATTTTAACTCTATTTTATGTCTACCATGATGAACGTTCATATTATCAGATGACATTGAAGACCTTTCTGTTAAAATAAATGTTATCGTTGCGGATCCATTCACTCTTTCAGTGCCTTGGTGAGTGATAGAGCCACCCTTCAGAGTCAAATCAAGAGAACGACATATTAAAGAACATGACCGTATCTCGTCGTGATACGTCAGTACTGTATGATAAGGCGATTTATTTATTTATTTATTTATTTATTTATTTGTCTATGAAATCTTTTTCACGATAAGTTCACTCTTGATCGTTTAAATTGTATGCAAGGTTTGTCCCACTCATTACAATTGGAAAGCTACTGTATAAAAACGTTTGCTGCATCCTCGGTTGCGCGTCTTTAAAAATAGTTCTTTATTCTTACGTAAAGGGCGAACTGTGGTGAACTATTTCTTATCGTTTTTATCTTTTGCGTGCAGCAATTTATATTAGATTATCGCTAAGTTAGTGTATCCATCACAAATGTTCACAAGATGTTAATTTTCTTAGGAAGGTCAAGCTTTTTTCATTCAAGACGAGTTGGCTCTGTATGTGTGTGCGTGTGTGTGTGTGTGGGGGGGGGGGGCACATTTTGGCCTCAGAGAAGTCTACGTATATAACTTGATTGCATCGTATTTTTGGACGTTTATTTTCGTTAGAAAAGAAAACAGAAGCAATAATTAAAGAGGCTTGCGTTTATTGGTAACAGAAAAGCATGTACATGTATATGTTATAATTATTATGAAATGACTTTAATCACATACATACATACATACATACACACACACACACACACACACACACACACACACACACACACACACACATACATACATACATACATACATACATACATACATACATACATACATACATACATACATACATACATACATATCAAAACCGAAACCTCGATATACAGGAAACCTCTCAAGACAGAATGCTTTTTTCTTTCCTTTTTTTCTTCTTTAATATCATTTCTTTCAGTTAATGTAGAAGCCTTTACAGTTCATTATTATGACATTCGGTATCTTTAGATATTTAATTACATGCATGATACAAGTATTGTGCGCGTCATAATATAGCATACCAGATCTCATTGGGTTGTATTGTGGAGGGAGGAGGTATGCTTATTGCTTGGTATTTCCTCGTTGCAGACAAAATACACAGGATGAAAATTCCAGGATGTTGTTGATACAGTGGAGGTGAAACATAAACCTAACTTCCATATGTTACAACTGGTTCTGGTTTGTAACTGGCACACTATCACACGAAATGTTTCATACACTTGGGAATTATCGGAAAGGATTTTCAAGTGAATTATTATCAAAGATTACTCTGGAAGCATTTTTCGGATGAACGTATGGGATTTGTTTACCTTTCCAGATAGTTCGTTTTGGTTTTGTTCATTTTAAGGTTACTTGTAACACATTATTGGTTTTCATCATACCATTTTTCGGCCTTGTCCAATATCATATTTTGTCAGCTGACCCCTACTCGCCTGGGTAGGTATCGAAATATTGACCATTGGATTGTGAGTCCGCCACTATCAATTGATGCACCGTGGCTCTTTCCAAGATGGTTCAACTACTAATTCCGCCTTCTAGCTGCTATGCTGTCGTGGTATGTCAAATGTATGCCCAGTTGTCTATTTGCGTGAGCGTGCCTTATCTTGACGTTGAAAAATGCAGTAGTTACATTCCCAGATCATACAGTCCCGAGTTTTGAACTTTCCAGCTAGTTACTTTTTTCCCATTTCTGTAATGAGCAAACTTTTTTTCCGAAGTACCAATAAAGTTGGCTCATGGTAGTGGCATGACTTTTGCAGGGGTGCCCGCATAATTATTTTCCGGGGTTTGGGGGTGGGTAAGGGAGCAAATATACATTGATCAGCTATTAAAAGTTAGCCATGTTTAGAAGTGAAATAGGGTATAAAGGAGTTAAATTGCCACCCCTTTCCTCTATGTGCGAGACCCCATGAAGTTTCTGGCGATAATTTGGATTTCGGGTCGCAAACAGTTCATGACAAAGGATTGTGCATGTGGGGGCAATACTGTACGTAAGCTATATATGTGTATGTTCTTTTCTGGGTGACATGTATGCTGTACTGTGTGTGAGCTATAACTGAATATGTTGATATTTGGCTCTGGGATGGGGGAATTCTAGTGAAACCGACGGAGCATACTTTATTGAAGTGTACATAAACAAACCCTAGTTTTACTGTTCCGTTTGAATTCTAGTAAAACCGACGGAGCATACTTTATTGAAGTGTACATAAACAAACCCTAGTTTTACTGTTCCGTTTGTTTTGTCTTGCTGGTCAAGTGAACCAATCAAAAAGTCACCGAGTCTTGACTGGCTACAGGATTTGCTATTACGTACGCCAATAAAAAGTAAGGAGCAGGACCGGGTCAAGTTAAGTGTTCGAGGGGAGGGGGGTTCACAATTTTAAAAGGGCTCCGACTTTCTTCGAAAGGGCACTAAAGCAAAAGTGTTTGTGTCCGTTTACTCGAAGTGTGCATAATACCCTATGAACATTCTCAAGAATAAAACGATGGTCAGATTTCAAGGGGAAAGTGTATGTATATGTTCACCTTGTTTATTAGCCGGGGAGTGGGTACGAAAACCCCGGCCACCCCGATCAGGTTCAAGCAAGTGAATACGTGAGATCCAACTTAAGTCTCCAACCTGCTTTCATCCGACCACCCAACTCCTCAAACTCAGATGCTGATGTGGCGAATGGGTTGTTGAAACAGTAGCATTCCATTGATTAGATGGCAACTCTTAAATTATTGTTAAGTAAATCTTCCAATGTTGATTTTGTTGAGAAGAGCTAGACAGGAAGAAATTAAATTAAGTGAATGGTATGTACCGCTAGCAGATAGGACTGGCTGTGATATCTGATGTTTCAAGTTTGAAGAATTAATACTCTGTTTACCTGAATGTTTGCCAACAACGGAATTAGAACGAAAATGACAATTTGGACCATAAAGTTCATTTATTGAAATCGGAGAAACGGTTTGGATGTGAAAGTATATTTTGAAAGTGTATATATTGAAAATATAGCCAAAATTGAGAAAAATATTTGGATACACTTCTAAATTTATTACTAGAAGATAGATAACATATTTGCGCATACAATTTATTTGCAGATTAAATTGTTGGACGAGGAAAGAGTTACTATTTTTCAAACCTCAATGCACAAGACTCCAGACCTAAACTGTCTGTCTGTCTGTCTGTCTGTCTGAAAGAAAGAAAGAAAGAAAGAAAGAAAGAAAGAAAGAAAGAAAGAAAGAAAGAAAGACCAGTTGAAGTACGGTCGTCTGCTTTCCCATTTTGCATTTTGAGTAGGGAGATTTTCAGCTTGCGTAAAGATGACGAGTTTCTTCGGAGCGGGAGGTTGCCTAGTACATGTTGATGTATCTTATCAAACTGAGTAACGTCCCTTTATAGTTAGACGTGGCCCCCGGCCTGCAAGCTTCAAGACCGGTAAATCTTATCAACAGTCATGCCTCTGTGTGCATAGGATACGGATAGGTGGTAATAAAAGTAGAAATGGATACGACGAGGCGTTATTAAAAGTAGTAAAAGAATTTTAGTAATGGACGGAGTGGGGTAGGTCTTAGATAAAGAAAGATAGAACTCTTTACACCTAATTCTATTAGCGTTGGAGCATATTAAAGGTCAAAAGAAGAACGACTTACTTACGGTGTAATAATCGACTGTTTTCTTCACATTCTGTGCGTCAACTCCAATTGCAGTAACTTTTATGTAGCAAAACCAGATTTTGCTGAAAGTCGCCATCAGCAGTACCGCTATCAACATCACAACCCCCACTACCACGATCATCATTGTAATCGTCATTATTACATAACTGTGATAGTTTTAGTCACTATCGGCATAGTTTTCCAGAAGTTGTATATATTGTTTTGGAGGGAGGGTGTGTGGAATAGCCGGGTGGCCGAGTGTCCAAAGTGTTCGATTTAACCGATGACTCCCATCATACGTCTGTTCGAGTCTCGTGGTCCGTCAGTGTGGATACATGCGACAGCTTCTAATAGCTTCACGCCTGCCGGTAGCTCTTGCTGCTGTTTTCACGGGTTCTTTCTTCACCAATTATAGCCTATTACGACGCTGACAAATGACGTTAAATTCGAAAATAACAATTATTTATTTATTTACTTATATATATATATATATATAACAATTGTTAAAGCTACGCTAAAAATCCTAATCAAACAAACAAATAATGTCATGCAAGACCTCTGATATATATAATTGATGATGACCATTTTAAACACAGACGATTTTTGTAACATTTTTGGGAACGGCCTAACAGCCGATTTTATGTATGATTTGCGATTGTTTCGCCCTAGAATTTATGGCTGTTCAAAATATTATCCACAGACATGATAAAGGTTAAATAAAATAATATATATATATATATATATATATATATATTGATTTTTCTTCATTAACAGAATGTAAATTATACATGGCAAGACCTTTCCTCAGGGTGAGCCGCGGTTACTCGGTGGTTAACGTGCCAGATTCAAGACCTCTGAATGCGGGTTCGAATCCTATCGTCGTGTCTACTTCGGAAATGCCCTTTACTTCATACCAGACCGCTCTGGTGGTTAGAGCGTCTGCCGCGGAAGAAAAAGGTCGTGGGTTCGATATCGGCCGAGTCATACCAAAAGTCTTACAAAAATGGTACTAGCAGCTGCCTCGCCTGCCGCTCAGCATTAAGAGATTAATGTTAGGACTGGTCTGCCTGGTGTCAGGATAATGTGACTGGGTGGGACATGATGCTACATAATCAGCGGCATGATGCCATAGTGCTAGACATCCCTATAAACTGCCTCACTGCAGACAATTGTTAAAGCTACGCTAAAAATCCTAATCAAACAAACAAACAAACAAAAAATGTCATGCAAGATACATCATCGTTGAGATCCATTTTATATTGACTTGGTGTAAAATAAATATGTAATGCTATGCTACGGTTGTAGTAGCATCTCTTCTAAAACAAATTCCGAACGAAAATTTCGCAATGTGAAAAAAAACCCTGTTGTTTAATTGGCTTTTATTATCAACCTGCACCCATTCAGTTTTACAGTTAAATTTGACATGACGGTCAATTACAGGTCTTTTCACACCTAACTAGGCGTGAGTTTTGCCTATCAGTGGAATGCTTTGATCAGCCGAAGGGTAGTTTTATAGATGATGTTTGCTGATTTTATGCCGTTACACCGACTCTCTGTCTTTCATCACTCCAATGCTGATAGGGCACATTGGGCTCTAAAACATCCTTATCAGAAGGGCTGATATCTTTTGGGCCAATATATCACCTCTGCCATTGCACTAAATCAGCCCCAAGTACTTCACACATTACTCACAGTTCTCCACGGAGCTTACAAAGACGTATTCTTGTTATTTAGCAATTTATTAGCATATACATCGTACTCACTATTAAGTCGAATCAAACTGCCAACAACAAATAGCACTTAGCTGCCGTAGAATAATGCGATTGCAGATTAAGGTCTGCCATTTTTATTCTACTAAATATTCCAAAACAATGCACAGAACCATATATGCCGGCGCATTATGCCACGGGAGATCTGGATCTTTGCTCTATCCAGTTTGACTCGACTTATAAGCGAATATGACGGTAATACGTAGTTAGGGCTAAATATATCCATCGTTCTGATGTCTATTTTGTTCTCTTCATTTTTCTTAATTGTCTTTAATTTTTTAAAAGTTGCATCCATTCGATGAAACAGAGTGTCAGTGAGCGAATAGGCTTTATCGAATGTAGAAATTTATTACTCTTCCTGAGAAAATAGACATATTTTAGCTTTAAGAGACGAACATGACATGACATGCCACGTACAGTACGACATTTATCTTCTGAAAGAACGAATTTTTTAAGTAATAAACTAGGATAGGACTGGGTCGTTGAATTAGGATTTGCACTCATCCGTCTCAAATTGGAGATCAAAGTTCTAGCGGACTTAGCGAGATGCGAGAGGTGTGGCAAGCGAGGTTGGGGAGCAACAATTTTGGTGTTTGTTTAAAATAGACCATAATTAAAGCAAATTATTTAAAAATTTAATTTGTTTTAATTTTGAAAACAAGCATGTATTTTATTTTTTCTATCAATAATTCACAGAATGAGATATTCGGGCTCATTGTCCTCAAAATTTATTTTTAACCCAAAATTTGGTTTGGACAAAAGCAAAGCTGATATTAGCGTCGCAGGCAAATGAAATCAACTTCAAGGATTTTAAATTATCAAAAACGATTTTAATGTAGAGGATGCTTTAACAATTTTTGAATTTTTTTTTTTTTAAAACCAATTGCATGATAAGGGTCAAGAAGTTGGTGATATGAATTTAGCATATATATTGAAATTGTGCAATACAACTTTTGGAAACAATATTTAGTAGTTCCTAAAACTACCAATAATACGGTTGTATTAGAGGAGTGCGGAAGATACCCACTTTGTACCTCGTATTTTTTAACGATGTGTTAAGCACTTGCTGACACTTGTAATAATGTTTTCAACTCGCTACCTACATTAAAGTTATTTAATGTTGAAAAGATTACATGAAACCAATCGCGTCGCATGAGCTACCAGAATTAAATTCATGCTATTTCGCTTTGGTTTTGGGGATGTCTGACAAAGTCAAGATGTTAGAGAGAAAAAAACTATTTTTCTCAATATTTTAGCAAAGAACTGAGGACTTGGCTTTTCGAAGCGATATTAATTAAAAATTTACATCACTGTGTGACTTATAACATGTATAAAACTGAATTAGAAAAAGGAAAAATACCTACTATGTTGATTATCATACCTTTTTTAGGATGTTACTTGCTAAATTCAGGTTCTCAACGCATTAGGCCGATAAATCAGCCCTTCACCCGTTACGATTTTGATGTTGGGGTGAGGGGCTGATTTCACCTATTCATTGAAACCTGCAATTATCTGCAGACACTTTTGTCTGCACGTATCAGCGTAAATTTCACACACTTACCGGTATTTTTCGCGGCTGTTAAGCTCACGTCGGCTGAAGGGTTCTTTTTGCGATATGTACATCATATTTCCGAATCAAATCCTACGTCTGACAACTTGTAGATCCAAGCAGAATAACACAACCCTATAATACCGTTGACATTTAAGTTTCGTGATCACCATACTAGACAGCAACCAATCCGATGCGACTTCCGCTCGTTGGCTCATTCGAAACACTCGGTACGCTTGTCATGTGACTCGGTTGTTATGCTGGAAAGCGCCAAAGTATGATGGACGAAATAATTGCGGGTGTTCTTGACGAATTGGGCTATGACGTGAGATTAAAGGTGGAACAACAAGAAGCATTATTAAAATTAGTTGAGGGAAAGCATGTTATTGCTTTTTTACCCACCGGATTCGGGAAAAGCCTTATATATACTCTTTTCCCTATCATCAAGAGAAAGGTAACGTGAATTTAAGAAATGTTGATAAAATGACATTGCTCTTTATTGAGTTAGGAGTTATTTGTATGTGAGAATAGTGATAATCGATTGGGCGAGTTGTGTTGGTGATACTAATAATATTTATTTGTGTTTTATGCCACTGACCCAAGATACATATCCATACATCATGTGGTACAAAAAAGATGTCATAGTCACTAGTGCGTAACAAAAGAACATCGTAGTTATAAGAAGTAATATACATAAAAGTAATAATTATTGCATTTTACAGGTATAAGTTATATAGTTATATACTGCACAGTATTCAAACAATGGGATTTAAGTGTGACCATAAAAGCTGTGGAGCAAGATTTGTGATGATCTAAGGTATTATGTAACAGGAGTCGTTGATAAAATTATTATGATTATTATTGACAGTATGACATTATCCTTTTTTGGATTAATAGGATTAATATGAAGTTATAATAATTTCTTTTGTCCTTTTCATAGTTTTGATATTTAAATCTTGCCAGTGTTCATTGGAAAGTGTTGGATTTATGGAATGTTAGACAGAATCTTACTGATTATGCCATTTCTCTTGGAGACCTAATATGGGATGTTTTGATTCATATAAATTATGAATGCCTTCTACATTAAAACATAATTACCACACAATTCATGAAAATTCTGTATCAATCTTCATAGCATTGTTAAATGACAGTGTTCTTTTGTTTTATTCTTATTAATGAATATAATAAATTATTCAAGTCTGTGTTTTTGTCTAGAAAATTTAAATAGTAATAACACATTGACAACATAAAAAGATGATCACATGACAGTTTCTGTATATTATCATTGTGATAAGGCTAATACTGGTGCATGGAAGCCAAAAAAATTAAATGTGACATTGTATAAAAAAAATGATAAAGTACAATTCAGAAATTTTTTTTTTTATAAATGCATGAAATAATAGTTTTCTGTTCTTTTGATCTTGACTTCAGTTGACCGGTAAGCACCAAACAGTGCTGGTTATATCACCACTACGGGCCTTGATGTTAGACCAACAGGCAATAATGAAGACACACAGCATCAAAGCCCAATGCATTGTAAAAGACATGCCAAAGGAATCCATTCAAGGTAACTTTCCATTGACAGTCATGCATATTTAAAATAGTATGTGTAAAGGAAAATGATTTATTAAAATTTGGCACAAAAATTTATGCAAACCAATTAATAACTTTCCACAAAGTATCTAATATACTAAGAGATTTATGGTGATGTTGATTTCTGTCCTTATTACATACCAATCAAGGTAATACAAATAATTATTGACAGAAATAAATCAACTGTTATATTTAGCATGGGATATTGTAATCATACACTAATGGTAGACTATTATTATGCAAGAAACCTTAAGTTATTTTGGTGCAAGAAGTAGTTTCTTCATTCAGATCTGTATTTATCTTAAACATAACCTGTTTTATATTTTTGTTATTCTTTTACAAAGACAAGATGTAGAACAAATCTATTACACAATCATAATGTAAAAACTGTTAATGTATGAAAAGGATAGTAATCAAATTTCACATTTCTACAGATATCAAAAATGGAAATGTAGATGTTATTCTGGCCAGTCCAGAGGCTATCATGAAGAAGGAATGGTTACAGATTGTACATCAAGAACCTTTGTGGTCACAGCTATGTCTCCTTGCTTTTGATGAGGCTCACTGTATTTCACAATGGTGATTATTATATTTTTTATACTCAAATGTATTGTACAACATAATAGAATACTGTGTAACAGAGTCTGTCTTTCGTTTATAGGAGTTAAATACAATATTGTCCCTGTTTCCATGCAGTAAAATTCTTTTATTTAAAGACTTTGAGGTGTGTATTTGAAATCAGATAAAATAGCTCTCTAAATTCAAATGAGACATTATGAAAATAATATTGCAGGAAACAAATACTACCTATGAATCTGAATCATACAAAAATTGCATGTACTCGTGTAGCTCTTAGTGCCTTGGGTCATTTACTTCAAGTTCAGTACAATCATTCTTATAGCAAGTTTAATTATTCCATAACAGGGGACTTGACTTTAGACCGGAGTATAGAAAAGTGGCTGAGCTGGTGACTCATTTCCAACACATTCCATCTCTTCTCCTTACTGCCACAGCAACAGAAAAAGTGGAGAAGGATTTGAGGACTCTACTTGCACTTCCTACTGGGGACACATATACCATTGCCAGACTTCCAGACCGGTACTTCATTCTTTTATTTAACATCTGTTCTATGATTTTTATGACCATTCACTTTCACTTATATTTTAAGTATTTTGTTTGTTTGTCTGTTTATTACTATTTCAAGAAATATGTAAATTATTGTACAAACCTGTCTCTAGCTGTATTTGCCTGAAATAAACCCCAACACCACAGTAAAACTATACATTGGTTGTGGATATTTATAACATTACACACATCTTACCGACCTATTCACATGCTATTAAACTTTTATCTGATGAAGAACTGACATACAAATAAAAACAACTACTAGCAGTGGTAAGATGTAATAATCAAGGCATACTTGAGTAGAAATAGGGTTAACACATTATTTAGTTTTGTTTTGTTTGAAACAAATAGGGGAAATGTAAGTTGTTATAGCATAACTTTTATAATATTCAACACATACTCCCATAGTGGTAATACACACACCCTTCCCCACTGTTGAAAACCTCTTATATTCAAGCAAGGTACAAATTTCATTCTCTTCATTCTACATACATATTTTACCTATCTAAACTTGCCACCTCTCTTATCAACCGTTTGCTGTCTGCTTAAAGTGACTGCACTTTTTGTAATGCAGTGTTCAGTTTTCTTGTGATGAATTCCAACAAATTATAAATAGTGATCATGGGCTTTCTGTCCGATAAATATGAACATTTAAACAGACACAAACAAAATTAGTGAATAAAGTAAATGTAAGGTGAAACAAAATGTCCTGACTTGTATTTGTTTCTTGTGCAACATAACACTAGTATTAAAAAAGTGTTTCTCTTTCAGACCTAATATCTACATACATATGGAGAAGTGCTCAGAGAAGTATGAGGAAGTGCTTGCATGGTTGCCACAGCATGTCATGTCCAGGAAGGAGAAGTCCCAGAAGATAGTTGTCTATTGCAAAAGCATGAGGGATTGCCAGAACATTTTTATGTGGCTCATGGAAGACTTGGCAGAGAATGCATACAAGGATAAACAGCCAGCTTCCAATAATCGTCTAGTTGAGATGTTCCACAGTAGGACAGATAACGAATCGGTGACTAGAATTCTGGAAGATTTTGTGAAACTGCAGGGTTCCATCCGAGTTCTTATATCTACCGTCGCCTTTGGTATAGGAATTCAGGTTGAGGATATAGATGTTGTAGTACATTGGGGGGTTGAAAATTCAGTTCTCTCCTATTGGCAAGAAGTTGGAAGATGTTCTAGGGATGGGCGTAAAGGACTTGGATTATGTTACATATTTCCTAGGTCTCTTAGCCGCTGTTCAGATGAATATATGAAGAAGCTTTGTAACACATCTGACTGTCTGAGACGTTGTGTGCTGGAACAATTCCTTCTCTCCAACATGGACCAATCATCTTTACCATCGTCCAGAATGTGTACTCAAGAGGATTGTGATTGGTGTGAATGTAAAGCCTGCATGTGTTGTGTTAACTGTATGTACAGATGTGGATGTGCGGGAAAACCTGTGAATGTCATTGATCGGTTGTAGAGTTCTGGTTGAAATACATATTAACAGATTGGAATGTGCCCTATGTGTAATTCAGTGAAACATTACAGTATTCAAAGCTCTCTAACCTAATTTAGAACAAATTACTACATAAGATTGGTTTAAAGTTATCTTTTTATACTTTTTTTATGGTTTAACGCCATTCTGCAGCACAATATAGGCTATACATGGCGGCCAGTATTAATGGTGGAGGAAGAAACCGGACACCCCCCACCCACCCCCCGGAAAGAACCACCGATCCACGAGAAGCTAATAGCAAGCTTTCTCACATAGCTACATTTGCCGAACCTTAGACTCGAACAAATGCAGACATAGGTGAGATGTCAGTGGTCCGTAACGGACAGCGCTTTAGCCCACACAGCCACTCGGGGCCCCTTTTAAAGTTATCTGCTTATATATATAAATATATATATATATATATATATATATATATATATATATATCAATGCAGGAAACAAATACTAACAATGAGTCATACAAAAATTGCATATACCGGTACTCATGTACAGTAACATGTATATATTATTTTACCATTTTAAGTGGATTTTGATGTAACTCAATGATGTTTCAGCACATACTGGGCAATATAACACTGAAACTACCATAAGATGAAAAATGCATAGAAATTTGATTGGCATATCATCACATTCAAGGCTTACTACATGTACTGGTGACTAACAAGTGGACTGCACATAATTCATTGACACATCATTCTGTTGGAAACAAGCTGACATTTAAGAAAAAGCTGATTAGAAGTACATGTTTAAAATATGCCTAGCCATGTGCTCCACTTTCCATTCCAGACTTCCTAGACATTATTTAATTGACACGTCAACATATCGTGACTGTATAATCCCATATATTACAGTGGATTTGGACTGTATTAAATTCAATAACACATCAGCACATTCTATGCTAAAGAACCTAATGTAAACTATATATTACATGTACTTGTAAATAACAAATATATATTAAGTTTACAGTCAGTCACAGATACATCAATACATTCTGTGTGATATAACATGGTGCAAACCAACAAGTCTGGTATGTCTTCTCTGCAAAAGCCATCCATAACTCACATGTTGTAACACTGGGTATTAGTAGATTAAAAAGAGTATGAATTTATTACTTACGGTTGCAAATAAAGTTGTCTCAATCAACTATAATCTCCAGTCTTTTGCTCATTTTCTTTAGATGCTTCTGAATCCTTTTCTTTAACTCTTCCATTCGATTAAATGTTGATACAGAATGAATATCAGGGAATGCTGAGTGACATCTTCCTGAGATAAACTCAACAGCATTTGTTGTCTAAGATGATTTTCACAAGGTCCTCAATATCAGCATTCCTCCTCACAACACCTTTTGATCGCTTGAAATTGCCACGGTTAAGTATCTTGTGATCAAAAACATACTGAAGTGTTTTCTTTATCCCCACCATTTGACTGTGTCTAGCTATGGTGTCATCAGTCAGATTTCCACTGACAGTCTTGACAGCCTCCTTGTATTCTCTGTTGAAAAATTCCATTTGTAAGTCCATTTCAATATTGTGTCCTTCTTTCCCTGCAGTATTAACTGTTCTGTTCCATCGAAGTTGGTGTGCCAGACGAGAGGACACTCCACCATTTAGTGCACTTAAAAGATTATAGCCAAATACAAAGTACTTGGGGTGGTGCTGATCAAAGAACTCTATCATATCATGCCTCCAGTGGCTGATTATTCTATCTCCATCTCCTTCCCTGATAGCATCATGACGGGCCATTTCTCCTAGACCTCTCCATAAAAGAGCCTTGGAGTATTCAAATACGTGATCCTGCTTTGAGTTGTAGTCTTTGTTACATTTTGTTGACATGACCTCACACTGTCCAGAGCAAAACCACTCATCAGCTGGGACATCATTGTCACTTAACCCCAAACATGTGAGATGAAACCATCTTCCTTTAGGACAACTGTAATTATCACAACATATAAACTCTTCAGTATCACTCTCTAACTGGCACAGGCCACAATAGCTGGAATCAGCATTACAGTCTTGTAGCTCTGGAGGATGGAATCCTAAGGTTGCCACTTTCTTTGCAATAGACTGAAAATAGCACCATAACTTTCAATGTCTTTGGGAATATGGTCTTTGTCTATCATTGATCTTGAACTGGCTATGACATAGGCCTCTGTAGCAAAGCGTAGTAAATCGGTGGCATAATTGAAGCAGGAGCTGGTTTTGCTGTTGACATTGTGGTGCCTGTATCTGTTTCTAATATAATATAACGTGCCCACATCACGTGCACTTTGGGGTCTATACATCAGCTTGAATGTATCTTGCAAAAGAAAGGTTTTGGGTCTGTACTACTTATATATTGTAAATATTTGTTGGGTATGATAATTTGTCAAAAGTAAGATTGGTACATCTGGAGATTTTGTTTATAATGACTTGGAAATAGGATCAGATATATATGCATATGCAAATAAATGTTGAACAAACGTCCTTCCAGTATGTTTTGTGAGGCCTTGGCAGGGAGTTTTACTAGATGAATTGACAAGTCAGAATCAGCATGCACCCTCTGCAAATATTGTCTAATTAATTTACAAAACAACATCCAAATATAACATTTTTGTGTTATACTTTTACTTAATACTAAATAATAATTTTATTTCAAATATATGAATGTGGATTAGTTTTTAAATGCTTTCTTACAATATTAGATTTAATAACGGTGTTTAGGGCATTCTAGTTTACACATCTCGAGAATGAAAAAAGTTCCATTCAGCTTTCATATCATTTTCATTTCTTTATACAGAATGTAAATAATGCTATAGATAAGCAGTCCTCATCATTATTAGTTAGTTGTAAATGAGACCACATGAATCCATGGGCATATAATATAATTTTGCATAGGGAGTTTATATCTATAATTTATTTCATTTCAATTAAGTCTTGATCCTTTATTATAACAAGGAATATTGTACTTCTTCTGATCAAAAGATATTCAAATACTAGAAAAAGCATATCAACAATTAAAATTTGTGGAAACTGAATTTTAAATAGCAATCACATATATTGTTTGCTTCCTATTCCTACCTCTAATAGTATGCCACGTTTTTTCCACTCCTGTATTGCTGGAGCAAGCCCTTGTAATCGGTCCCACTTGGATCCCCCATTGATTCTCGCAATTTGTGCATCATTTGCCCTTTCACAACTGAGGGCATCCCCATAAAGAATACATGATACTGGGTCCGAGTCCAATCTTCCTGGGACATATTTTTGATATTCTACCATGATATCAACCATATCTGCAATTTTGGTCTCATCCTTTGCCAAAACACCTAGGGGAATCTGTAAAAAAAGATGGTGAAATTTTATTATTGTGTAAATAAACATTCAAATATAGTCAAAACAAAATGATTCTCTGTGCCAAAAATGGTTGATTGAGACTAGTTTGTACTTAATTAAGTACAATCAAATGCAAATAATAATTCAGACTGGTTTGTATCATATACAATCAATTACAAACATTAAGTGACTATTAAATTAATATCCTCAAATAAACTATCTAAAACTTTGATCTTCTTCTAAGACATCAAGCCTATCACATTACTGAAAAAGGGCCTCATCTCTTCCTCAGTACCAAAGGATACCAAGCAATGTAAAAGATGAAAAGTATTCATTTTGGGAACTGCATAACTAACTGCAAGATGATTTTTGCTTTGATCAGCTTCAATGTAAATAATATATGTTCTTAATTTGTCACGAAGTGTCAAAATTCAGTATATATATATATATATATATATATATATATATATATATATATATATATATATATATACTTACAACTTTGCTCTTCTGTCCAAGTTCTTTTGAATATGTATGGGGGATGTGGGCCTGCACTCTATCCTGGAGGCATTTGAATGGTTCTTCCTGCACCAGTATTCTTTGCACTAATATAATGAATTCATATCTGTAAAACAAAAAGTGTTTTTATGAAAATAAAGTGCAATATAGAAGTTCAATGGTATCTGTACCTATGAACTCTTCAGTATTAATTAATATAACATACTACTAAATTCAAGATAGATAACAGTTTTCCTCTTTTCAGGTCAATTTTTCTAATTACAAGAAACTGACACTAATATTAGTTTAAAATTCTTTGCAAATATTATTGTGCATAACTATATTAGGAATGAAAGCAATAACAATCTTTACAGGTTTATTTGCACATGTGGGGGGGGGGGGTAATATCATGCATGTACTTTCCTCCCACAGTCCAAAAGTATAGAATGTTTGGAATGAATTTGAGTATTGGATGTGCTGTTGTGCTTGTAGCTTTGAGTGAGCTGATTTATGTATCCCAATGATATGATACAGAATGTTAATTGTTTTTAAATAAATTATTCCTGTAAAATTAAACATGGCAAAATATTATTTTAGTGCTGAACTTTAAACAGGAATGATAAAATCTTGTTTACTTTAAAGTTATTTACAGACTGTGACTTGACTATAACACAACAATATACCCTGCATCTAATTGAAAAGGCTGCGTTAACTTAACTGTACGAGAATGGTACTACAAAAGATGTTTCTTACCTGTCTTGTTCGGAGTCTGCTTGAATCACGTGATAGTCACATTCACGTTGCTACAACCGAGTCACATGACCAAGCGTACCGAGTGTTTCGAATGAGCGAACGAGCGGAAGTCGCATCGGATTGGTTGCTGTCTAGTATGGTGATCACGAAACTTAAATGTCAACGGTATTTTAGGGTTGTGTTATTCTGCTTGGATCTACAAGTTGTCAGACGTAGGATTTTATTCGGAAATATGATGTACATATCGCAAAAAGAACCCTTGAGCCGACGGGAGCTTAACAGTCGCGAAAAATACCGGTAAGTGTGTGAAATTTACGCTGATACGTGCAGACAAAAGTGTCTGCAGATAATTGCAGGTTTCAATGAATAGGTGAAATCAGCCCCTCACCCCAACATCAAAATCGTAACGGGTGAAGGGCTGATTTATCGGCCTATCAACGCATATGCTGAAAATAGAGACAGGTAGGCGCAGCTTGATTGAGAGAAGGTAGAAGATGAATTCCATTTTGTTTGCGTAGGTAAAGGCCATGAAATTTAAGAAACACTTTTAATGATGTTTTTATTGTCTGTTAAAAAATGTGTCTCTACTATGTCATAGTAATATATTATTTATAAGAAATCTGCCTTACTTTGTTAATTTCGTTTTTCGTCTCAGACAATCTTTGATAACTCTTGAGAATGGTGTATGATCCAATTAGTGGGATAATACCTTAATCATATCATACGTTGATTCTTTATATGAAATTCTGTATGCATAACCATATCAAACACCACATTGAGTTCCAGTACACAATTGCACACACAGGATGTACTTCTATTGGATTTTGTAATATGGGTCGGTGACCTAAATTACGGAGTAAATTATTCTTACCTGTTCTAATATTAAATGAGCTCATTTAAGTTTAGAAATTTCCATTGGTATTACTCCCTTGAATGGTAAAGACGGATTTTAGACTATATAATACAACTAACTGGCGGACGGACGAACGTGACTACTATCAATAAATCTGCAAAATACAACACTTTCAAGACACAAAAATTAATTATAACAGCCAAACATAAAATAGAAATGACTGGCATAAAATAAATTCTATGTCTCAGTCAAGCATTATACACATCTATCGTCGCAATGCTTATTTTTAAATGATTATCTCTGCCCCTGATAAATATTTTTTGAAAAACTGCATTTGAATCTCTCCAGACTGGGTTCAGTAGATTATAGAGTTGATTGTAATATTAATTATTTTTCTGTCTTGGAAATATATTGGGGGTTGAGTTACACGTTTCCGTTGGTAATGAATCGCGTATCTATATTATTCAGCTCAGCATATTTTGTTAAATTTAGGAGATTGACTGGGTGTGGGTATTGACATGCATTGGTTTAAAAATGGAGATAAGTGGTACTTATGACTGGTTTTATGCTACTTCTGTCTAGTTAATAATGGGTTTACTCTGTAAACATCTTGGCAGTGACACTGGTTACATAGCACGATGCGTTGTATCTTTTTTTTCTCTTACGATGAATGAATTATTTGATCTGTTGATTAGAGGCATTACTTAATACCTTGTCCTCAATGATCAAAGATGTCTCACCTTTTGTCATGAAACAGACAACAATAGGAACTAATGTGTCACCGCATGTTTACAATAATGTGTTGTACCTGTTATTGTGAAATTTGCATGTTAAAGATAAAGATCATGCTATATGTTATATTTATTAACCACACTATAACAGATCTGCTGAAATGGATTTAAAAATATATATTTTTTTATTTTTAAATATGAAAAGAAATCAATTGTAAGTACCGCATTATCACTCACTATCGACCATTACCGGAGACTGTCCTTAGCGTCACAAGGTCGGTTTATTGACAAATTATATGTTCTATTCAGTGTAGCTGAAACTCGAACTTAACACTGTTTCCATCTCAAACATAATAAAATATTTACTTATAGTCAGACATTCCTGCTGCTGAAGCTATAGAAGGAATCACTGTTTTTAATTTTCGGGACATATATAGCACGATCAATCTGTTTTCGTGTGATGATAGTTCAGCGATCAACAATGACTTTTAATTTACAAACGGGTTTAAAATCGTTACAATCTGAAGTTCTCGTGGATGAAACAAAAATGAATTAAAAACAAACATAACTCGAATTTTGGTGTTCAGAAAAAATTTTCTAATGATTTTTTAAAATTGTGTTTGAACAGCGTTCGCAGCTGTAGTGTACATGACACTGCACTGAACACAAAGCAATCACAATGCACCATTTGGAGATCTTCTGATGCTTTCGTATGTATGATTCATGCAATTAAGCAAAGTCAAAATCATGGCAGATGCAGTTCAAACGTTTGTGCTACAGTAATGTTAGACAGCCACATATGCTTTGTCAGCATTCATCTCTTTATTCTTTGAGTGTTAAGACACTACAACAGCGGAAGAATTATAATTTAATATATTTTCAATTGCCATGCTTTTATTGCAATGAACAAATGACAGTACCCGCCGACATCCTTGAAAAAGGTTCTGTATTGGTGCACATTGCAACTGACTTCATTGCTTTACTTGTCAAAGTTTACTGAGGGAATACAATATTGGTTTTAAATTGGCACTAATATACTTCATACAATAAAAGAGGCAGACATTTTATTCGTTGCCAATGACAGACGTATAACGATATAACTTAAAAGGTATCATATCGGGTTACGATTGTGAAATGTATGACTTGTACGCTTCCCCAAATGGCGTTGTGCTAAGGGACAAGGAAAATACCAGGTCCAATCAGTTTACCCTCAAAATAGTTTGTATTCAAGTAAGAATAATATAAATTTGTCAAAAGAGTTAAACTGTAACCTGTATCGATTTCTAAGTTGTCGGGAAAAGGAGTTGACATTGTAACAGCTTTCTTTATTTAGAAACTATGGGGAAAATTAATTTTATTTCATTGTTTAAATCTTTTGACAGTATTCACAAACTTACTTATCTGGCTAGTTTAAACCTCTTTTGACATCATTGGTGATGCACGTGTTATTAAGAGTTCATTCATTTCGAGGTTTGGGAAGAAAAGAAACATATTTTAACGTTTTATACAGTTTAAGTTGTTAGAAAAAGGAACATTTTCATTATAAAGCAACCGAAATATTTTCTACATTGATATTTTCTTCAATAAGATCTTCTTCAACGAGATTTTCTTCAATAAGATTTTTCTTCAATGAGATTGGTTAATCTTTTTCCAATTTGTATGCCTATGTAGGAGTATATATTGTTTCCCATCTCAGTACGTTACGTCCTTCACAAGGGGGGCGCTCACCAGTTATAATGTACTTTTCAGAGACTGACGTATGTGAGGTGCAGTTGTTTGCATTTGTAACATGCACAACAGCGATAATGTTGGCATATCTCTGTGCTGCTTTGATGTAAAGCGGCTGACATTTCTTTGGATACTGTACTTGTTGAAACTGTACATGATCTAAGCACATGGTATAACAAAATGGATCTTCCCAAGTGCTTGACAAACTATACCGAATTAATCAAACGTACACTAACTCAATAAGTAAAAAGCGTTATCGTTTATTTTCTTTCAACAATTTACCTCTAAAGTCATTGATGATATAACTTCAACTTCATAATAGTAGACAAATACATTTTTTGTGTGTAAATAATTACTGTTTTCTTCGGTACTAGTAACCTCATTTAAATCTGTACTAATGCTTGTATGCCGAAGAATTGAAATAAAAAGTCAAGGGGAATTAACTCTTGGTAGGACCATTCCATGGACAAGGAATGTGGTTGGTGATTACATAAATAATTGATTACACTGAAAATGAAATATGTTGACTGCATTATATGGTCAAATAAATAACCTCCTAACATGCAGACTTTTATACAGATTTCCTAACAATTTCAAGCCCCAGTCTGACTATGATGTCACATCCTGTCTAAGATCCATCACAACCAGGAACAATTGAAAACCATGACGTCACTAGTACCACATCAACCTACATTAGCCACTTCCATGGCTGCAAGAAGACCTAAGAAAATAGCTGAAGAATTATTATCTTCATGTGGCCCACATCAATTGCCATCCAAGCGTCGCCCTAAAAAGGAGAAGAAGAAAAAATGAAGAAAACTTCATCGTTGGGTCACATGAGGCAACGTGTTGACAACATCATCGGATATGTAAATATCAATATATCTAGTACAATAATATCTGTCAATGAATCTGCTTAGTGGAAAATCAAAACTTTGTTAATAGGTTTAATCAGCTAACATACAATGGCATTTATGTACAGACAGACACTGCGTACAACCACATACCACAGTGAAGGGTGGGTCTGCCACGCAGTCTGTGGCTACAGTCATGGAACATTCCACAAGCAGAGAACTTATACTCTGTGTGTCATTGCAACAAACTGTGTGGAGAGAAAATATGCATACACCTAAACTGCAACAAAAACAAATCATCGCACAGAATACTCGATGCCCTCATGTTACGTATATTTGATATGTCATTTATATTTATTTTTATTTTTGTTTGTTTGTTAGATTTAAATTTGGCATTTTAAGTTTTAAGATTCGTTCATTGAAGGGGTGGGTGGGTGACCTGTACTTTACAGAGTAAACACCAGCTGTTGACCTCATTTCTGACCTGGTTTCAGAGTTGTAAACAAGCTTTTTAAATGATTGGTTGGTTCCAAGGACAATATGGAGCTTTGTATAAACATCTTTCTATTTTAGTTGGGTCATACGCTGGGTACGTGAGTTTTTGAACGTAAACTTGTTCTGATAGTTTCTAGAAGATCACGTGACCCCTTATTTACGTAAAAACAGATATATAAACTATGTTTTGGGAGTGAGCTATTCAGTAGAAGTTGGGATTTTAGAATATTAAGTTGTGTCTTTTGAGTTATTATAAATTACCTTGTACTGGAAATTATGTCAATTCGTTTGGATCAAGAGGAATTATTTTGTAATTTATCTGGAAAAGAATTGTGCTCATAGAAATTTTATTAACAAGAACTGACTTCATCAAGTGACATCGTCTTCCATATTGGATACTTCGCTGGAATTCGAACCTAGAATTATTTGGACATTTTATTAACAGGACTTTTGCAATTTCTCTAGTGGATAATATTTTTAATTATTTTCGGATTAATTTTGGAATTGATTCTTAAAACCGTAAATTTATTTTCCTTTTCTGTAAAATATTTGTACTCAATAAATTGTTTATTAAGTTTTTACAAGCTTGTTATTTTCGCTCTTTCTATGTTACTGTTTATTCGAGCCTAAGGACGTAACATAGAAATTGGGAGCTCGTTCGAAATTGGAATTTGGCTAGAATTTTTTTCAGAAAACTTTTGTTTTAAATTTGAATACCCCTAGTTTTTGAAATTTTTAAAAATCTTTAGTGAGATTGACAGGCTTGTATTAAAATGACATCTAAAGTAGAAATATTTCTTTCTAATCCTACTCAGGAGCAATTAGATCTTTTCAAAAATGATGAGTTGAGTCAAATTTTGCCAGAAAATATGATCTTTCTGAAGTCAAGGCTTCTTTAACGAAACAAGATATCAAAAAGATTTTGGTCCAATATTTTTTAGAAAAGAATGTTTTTGAAAAAAGTGCATTGACATAAAAATGAAGAAATTAGAATTAAAATTCAAGATGGAATTAGAGTTGAAGAAGCTGGAGAGAGAGAGAGAGAGAGAGAGAGAGAGAGAGAGAGAGAGAGAGAGAGAGAGAGAGAGAGTCACAATATGACAAAGAGGAGAAAGAAAGACAATTACAATATGACAAAGAGAGGGAAGAACGGGAATATCAATATAGAATGAAAGAATTAGAGCTGGCAAGTGAAAAACACCTTCATACTTCAAATCCAATTAAGTTTTGATTTAGCAAGGAATATTAGATTAGTGCCCCCTTTCAGAGAAAAAGAAGTAGACAAATACTTCATTCATTTTGAAAAAGTTTTTAAAAAAATTAAAGTGGCCAAGGGAGCATTGGACTCAGTTATTGCAATGTGTACTCACTGGTAAGGCTAGTGAAATTTACACTTCACTGTCTGTTCACCAAAGCGGTGACTTTGATGTGGTTAAAGAATGCATTCTAAGGGGTTATGGGTTAGTCCCTGAAGCTTATCGGCAAAAATTCAGAAATTATAGAAAAGAAGCTGGACAAACTCATGTCGAATTTGCTAGAGAAAAAGAGCAGTTGTTTGATAGATGGTACTTAGCCAAGAAAGTCGAACAACATTATCAAAATCTCAAGCAAATTATATTAATTGAAGAGTTCAAAAACTGTGTCCATAGTGACGTTAAAACTTCTCTCGATGAGCATAGGATTGAAACCTTGGAGAATGCTGCTCGAGCTGCTGATGAATATTCTTTGACACATAAAGTTAATTTTGCTAACAAGACTTCTACTCAACAGTCTTCTGGCAGAAAAGTATTTCAGCCTAATACCAGCCCTTTCAAAACTCAAACTAGCACAACTTTCAAAAATCAAACTTCAGAGAAGCTTGATTATAGATCCTTGTCTCTTCCGACGTGTACCTATTGCAAAAAAAAGAAAATGACACGTTATTTCTGATTGCTACAAATTGAAAAATAGGCATCAGAATCAAGACAGACCTGCTCCAAATGCTCTTATTTCTAAGAGGTCAAGGTCACGGTAATGTATTGAAAGCAATACATTTGTTGGGTCTAATAAATCTCAGTCTGATTTTATTATGGAGAATTATGAACCATTCATATCGAAGTGTTCTATATCACTCTTGGGTGATTCAGCCAATCCCACCCCTATTAAAATTTTAAGGGACACAGGAGCTTCTCAGAGTCTTTTATTGTCAGGTACTTTGCCTTTTTCTGAGAAGTCTTCTTCTAATGAAAATGTTCTTATTCAGGGAGTAGAGTGCGGCTTTGTTAATGTTCCTCTCCAATGTGTAAATTTGTCATCAGACTTAGTATCATGGCCCGTGACAGTCGGAACAGTCTCGGTTTTACCCGTTGAGGGCATTCATTTATTGCTAGGCAACGATTTAGCTGGAGACAAGGTTTGTGGTTAATCCACTTGTAACTGACAAGCCTGATTTGGATCAGAAAGTTGATCCAATTGAAAAAAAAATTCCGTGATATATTTCAAGCTTGTGCAGTTACCAGAGCTATGGCAAAGAAAGCACTTGAGAATGATTTTAATGAAGGCAGTATTCCTTTGGGCTGACACGTGTATAGGTCAGGCTTTTGATGAGGTCACTTTTACTCCTTGTTTGGATCAATCAGAAGGTATTGATCATAGTGATCCTCTTTTGACAACTCATTCTCTTTATTTTAATCACGGTGATAAAAGACAGTCACTTGTCGTCGAACAGGAAAAAGATCCTGGGATCTCCTATTTGTGTCAAAGGGCCATACTTGAGACTGAAGCCACTGAAGTTCCTGTCTGTTATTTCATTAAAAATGGAATTCTTATGAGAAAATGGAGACCTCTCGAGGTACCTGCTGGTGATGAGTGGTCGGTGAACTATCAAATAGTAGTTCAAAACCTTGCAGACAGCAAATACTTAATCTGGCCCATGAAACTCCTTTGGCTGGTCACTAAGGGATTAATAAAACTTATCACAAGATCTTGACTCACTTCTATTGGCCAAAAATCAAAAGTGATGTTGCCAATTACTGTAGATCTTGTCATACTTGTCAAATGGAAGGAAAACCCAATCAGAATATACCTAAGGCTCATCTACAACCTATTCCTGCCTTTGACGAACCATTCAGACCATTATGTGTGCGTCAACAAGGTTTTCAGAGGCAATTCCGTACAGGAATATAAAATCTAAAACAATAGTAAAAGCTTTGATAAAGTTTTTTTTTACTCAGTATGGCCTTCCCAAATATGTTCAGTCTAATCAAGGTTAAAACTTCATGACTGGAATTTTCCAACAAGTTATGTATGAATTGGACATTCAGCAATTCAAATCTTCTGCTTATCACCCTGAGAGCCAAGGGGCATTAGAAAGATTTCATCAGACTTTGAAAAATATGATCCGATCATATTGTTTTGATACGAATAAAGATTGGGATGAAGGCATTCATTTGCTATTGTTTGCTGTTAGAGAATCAGTTCTAGAATATTTAGGCTTCAGTCCGTTTGAAATGGTTTTTGGACACACTGTGTGTGGACCATTGAAGTTATTGAAAGAGAAACTTTTCTCTAATGAAGATACTGAGATCAATCTTCTTGATTATGTTTCCGATTTTAGATACAAGTTGTCAAAGGCTTGTGAGGTCGCAAGAGCAAATCTGCACTCTGCTCAATCTAAAATGAAATCAAGATATGATAAAAAATCGAAGGAAAGGAGTTTTCAGCCTGGTGATAGAGTCCTGGCTTTCTTACCAATGCCACAAAATCCTCTTCAGGCCAAATAGTATGGTCCCTACACAGTTGACAAGAAAATTTAATGACTTAAATTAAATTATAAATAAAATTACATCATAAATACTCCTGGGAGGCGCAAAACAAAAACAACTCTGCCATTTAAACATGCTAAAAGAGTATTTTGAAAGAGATAGCCACGTTAAACCTGTAATTAATTTAGTTGTATCTGTCCCACTCAGTGAAGAAATATCATCAGATTCTTTTGATATTGGAATGACGAATCTTTGTGATTCAGAAATTATGATAGCTCTAGACCAGAAACTTTCACATGTACAAGTGCAAGAAAGAAATGAACTGAAACAGTTATTATTTGAATATGAGCACTTATTTCCAGATGTCCCTACAAGGACAAGCAAAATTTTTCATGACGTTAAAATTGTAAATTCCAAACCTGTTAAACAACATCCATACAGGATGAATCCACTCAAACAGGAATACTTAAAAAAGGAAATGCAATATTTGCTGGAGAATGATTTTATCGAGCCCAGTAAAAGTGATTGGAGTTCACCATGCATACTTGTTCCAAAACCAGATAAAACTTTCCGTATGTGCAATGATTATAGGAAGGTGAACAGTGTGAAACAAACAGATTCATTCCCATTACCAAGAATTGAAGATTGTATTGATACAGTCGGGAATGCCAAGTATGTCGCCAAATTTGACCTTCTGAAAGGATTGGGCAGATTCCACTAACGGAAAGAGCAAAGGAAATCTCAGCATTTTTGACTCCAGATGGACTTTACCAATATAAAGTAATGCCATTCAGGATGAAAGGGTCAACAAGTACATCTCAACGTCTCATAAAAATGATCACCTCTGATCTAGAAAATTGAGATGGCTATATAGATGACGTCATCATCTACAACGACACCTGGATAGAACATCTAGCAACAATTCGAAAATTCTTTGACAGACTCACTGATGCATGTTTGACAGTTACTGTATCTAAAAGTGAGTTCTGCCGTGCTAGTGTGACTTTCTTAGGACATATTGTGGGACATGGACAAGTTAAACCAATAGATGCTCTTTCCCGTGTATAACAATATATTATATCATATACACTGTGTAATTTATACGAGTTCTTTTCACCTCAGGTGTAAATTGGTTTGTGGTAATGACTATGTTTTGGGAGAGAGCTATTCAGTAGAAGTTGGTATTAAATGTACCCGACTATCAGTCTACACCTCCCATAGCTATTATGGCCTTGACATTCACCATTGGCTTTACATGATTTTCTAGCCCTATTTACTCTTTTTGGTTCAAGTCATAAATGCTCAGGATTTATGCATGTTTTTGTATGGCATCGATGTGATACCTCACACTGAGATGGTAGTGAGTTTTACCATAGTTTCGACATAGAAATTTAGTTGGTGAGCATAAACAGCCTTTCTTTTCCCACGAAAGGTTACATAAATTATTCCAAAACCATGTCGGTCATGTGAGCCTGTCCAAATGTGACACTTGCTTGTGACTTGTGTATGTGGAGCTAAAGCTGTTGTCAATGTTATTAATTCTTGAGCTGTTAATTTAGTTTGAAATATTTCTGACATAGCTTAAAAAACCATAAACAGATTTGTTCTATATCTGAAAATAAAAAAATATTATAAACTATGACAATGAATGTTCTTTTTTTCTTCTTCTTCATCTTTGTCCATATAGTTTTTGTTTGACAATGAAAAAAGAAAAAAATCCAAATTATTACCAGTTTAAAGAAAGACTGATAGCATCTTCCTTGACAAAGGTGAAATTAATGCATCATTATTTTTAAATAATTACACAGAGGTTTCTAATTGCCACTAGTCTATTCCGCAATGCGTACAATGATAAGGGATTCAACTCTTCACAAGCATACCTGCAGCATCTTAATTAAAACATAATTTGGAATAAAAAGACATTTAAATTCTAAGATGCAGTGAATATAAACTAAGTGAGGCAATATTAATACAAACAGCGTTAAATATATTTCCATGGGTACACACCCTAATGCTCTTTATTTTGAAAAGAGTCTAAATAGACAGTTATTATGTATTTTTCAGAGAGTGACGTATGTACGGTGATGTTGTGTGCATATGTAACATGCAAAATAGAGATACTGTTGGCATATCTAAATGTTGCTTTAATGTTATGTGGCTGACATTTCTTTGGAATTTGTACATGATCTAAGCATATGGTATGACAAAATGGATGCTCCCATGTGCTGGACAAATGAACCAGAATTAATCAAAAGTACACTAACTTTAGCAGTTAGTAAAATAGAGAAAACGAATTTTGGTGAAGTAGGCAATAGCAGCTTCTGAAAGTGCGATGAACGAATTACAAAATATCTGAAAAGTAAGAAACGTTATCAGCTCTTTTTTCTACAATTAACTCTGAAGTCCAGGAAGAGAAATGACCATTCGGATTTATCAGTTTTTTAAATGATTACATCTTAAGTTAGCCAAAGCTGTATACTCTAGAATCTAAAGTACACCCATCAATCATTCATAAAAATAAAGGGAATTAAAAGTTCTTCTAACAGAACCTAAGATATACAAAGTCTTATTATATAGCCAGTATAACCAGTGACGAAATCCTGGGAAATTATTTTTTTCTAACCCTATGCAAAATACGAAACTGTAGAGAACCATCCTTTTCTACAATGAGATTATCTACAAAGAGATTGGTTAACAGGTTTCCAATTTTTCTATCTATCTATCTATCTATCTATCTATCTATCTATCTATCTATCTATCTATCTCTCTCTCTCTCTCTCTCTCTCTCTCTCTCTCTCTATATATATATATATATATATATATATATATATATATATATATATATATATATATATATATATATAAAAGTTTGTTTTTTTAAATTAGAAAGCAATATTCTGATATGAAAAGAAAAACTTTTAATATTAGAAAGGGAGTATGTAAAGAATCGTTTTCTAATCGTTGTACAAATGTATAAATAACAAAATTTCTTTTTCAATGTTGAAAAATCAGAAACTACTTCCATGATCAAAAAAAAAATGTTAACTATTTCCTTCGGAAATTTAATTTTTGCCATTTGGAACTGCTCATTTTGTTAAAGCTGCCTACATTAAATTAGTACACATGAGAAATAACTGCTTTAGATATATTTATATACTTATATTTACTTATATATTAAATGAATCACAGTCGTTAAGAAAATGTTTTACCGACTAACATCGCTCTTTAGATTGAGAGGCTACCGTATTCATAACGGCAATCTGGATTTCGTCTATATCAATGCAATCTTTGTTAGTAGATATCATACTAAATGCATTGCATCAGTTAATTAAGGGTTCCCGATTAAAATAATAAGGGGTGTTATCTAATGCGTAGACCTGAATCGGTCCCGAGGCTGATATATCAGATACAGGGTAATTAGGCCGGTAGTAAAATGCTCAGTGTTTCTGGCTCCCACACCAGATAATGGGATTAATGAGTAGCTGTAAAACCCGATTGAAAAATGCATGCGATAACAGTAAGGGAGCGGAGTAGTCTTGAATTTGGATATACGTCTGTTATTTAGTAAAATTACAGAAGTCCACGATATTTAATTGACAGAATGATGCCTACCGTGCTTAACATTTAAGAGAGAGAGAGAGAGAGAGAGAGAGAGAGAGAGAGAGAGAGAGAGAGAGAGAGAGAGAGAGAGAGAGAGAGAGAGAGAGGATTGGGTGGTGGTGAGGTGTTCCAGATCAACTTTTTAACGGCCACCAACGTGGTCACCTGTCAATTAAAATTTGACATTAGTTTATTTTTGCGCGCCTTATGCACACTATAAGTAAACATAAAAATACTTTTTGCGAAGGCGCCTTTTTCAGGAACGTCAAGGGCCCATTTGAAATATTCGGACAATCCCCACAAAAACGAGTAAATATTATCAGTTAGGGAGGTTCGTGACATTTAGATGCTTTAGTTAGAGAATCATGGATTTCCTTTGCACGGAGGAGATAAATCAGTAGTTTCCAGTTGCATAAAAAAAGAGATGTAGGATATGGTTTCCACATGATTTGGTGAGAGATAACCATTGTTTCCGTTGGTAGAACCAGGAGGCATCACCATTTCCAGATGTTGTAAGGAACACGGATTCTTATATAGTTGGTATAATAAGGAAGGTTTCCAAACGGGAAATTGAGGAAGGAACCACGGTTTTCACTTTACAGTTACTACTTGAGCAGGTTTGAATATTTGTAAGAATATGTTGGATTATGTATGTGGAGTGATGGATAGTAATCACAAAGCATATGTGTTAGATAGTGTATAAAACATTGTGTTCGATAGTATATCAAAATGTATGTGTTGCATAGTAATCAAAAGTGGGTGTCGGATAGTATCATTAAATTGTAACATCACATTTCCTGCAGATCCCTGCAAGATTTCTGAATATCGAAAACTAGCATAACTCTCTCAAAGTTAGCATTACATTTCCCATACATCGTTCCTTCAAGTGTCCCCCACAATTAAACGTTCTACGTAATGCTAATCCTCCGAAAGCACCTTAAGTGCCCCGTATCTCTAATGCCATTATGCATTCTTTACTTCTTCTGATAGATTATGGAGTATGTTCAGTATTTATTAATGTACACGTTAAAGTCTTCAAAACTATTTCCATTTTGTTTCTACACAAATTATATGGGAACTTTAAATGATCTTTATCAGTAGCATAAAGTTTGTTATGACTGCATTCACACACACACACACACACACACACACACACACACACACACACACACACACACACACACACACACACACACACACACACACATATATATATATATATATATATATATATATATATATATATATATATCAAAGTTTTTGAAAAGTGTCAAAAACCTAAATTGTAGCTCTTACACAGCGACCGATAAAAATAAGGTTGTATTTGAATCTGGAAGGTAAAATGTTCCTCTAAACCAGTGGTTCCCAAACTATTGGGGACACCTTGGCTATCCTCTGCCCCCTCATCCCTTACCCCATAAAAGCATTATTAAGCATTAGTGTCCTCCTCGGTAATGCCCCCCCCCCCCCATGGGGTTGTACCACCCACTTTGTTAACCCATGCTATAAAGGAACGGTAATGTTCAAGACATTTGCACTTAAAGTGTCTCATCTGATCATTTCACTCGTCATCAAACCCGGTTTAAAAGCAACTGCAGGTTCACTTGTTGCAAATCTAGACTTTAAAAAAAAATGGTATTGCACGATAAAAACACATTTCCTTAAATATGCAAATTATGTGCAAATTTAAGCAAGGTATTTTCTACCTGGGTTTCTCTAGTAAATGCGTTTGTCCAGTCATCTTGTTTTAGAGTCCTCCGGTGTGTCCAGTCATCTTGTCTTGTCTTCCTCTGGCTTGTTCAGTCATTACATCTTAGAGTCATCCAGTTTGTTTAGTCCTCATGTCATAGAATCATCCAGTTTGCCCAGTCATTATGTAATAGAGTCATTCAGTTTGTTTAATAATCATGTCATAGAATCATCCAGTTTACTCAGTCATTATGTAATAGAGTCATCTAGTTTGGTTAGTCATCATGTCAAAGAATCATCCAGTTTACTCAGTCATTATGTAATAGAGTCATCTAGTTTGGTTAGTCATCATGTCCTACAATCATCCAGTTTACTCAGTTATTATGTAATAGAGTCATCTAGTTTGGTTAGTCATCATGTCATAAAATCATCCAGTTTACTCAGTCATTATGTAATAGAGTCATCTAGTTTGGTTAGTCATCATGTCATAGAATCATCCAGTTTACTCAGTCATTATGTAATAGAGTCATCCAGTTTGTTTAGTCATCATGTCCTACAATCATCCAGTTTGCCCAGTCACCACGTCATAGAGTTATATAGTTTATCCATTTATCTTGTCTTCGAGCCATCCATTTTGGACTGTATGCATGTTGCAATCCAGGGTCTGAAAATTGTTGAAAACTAAATCTATTTCAGCACTCATCACATGCTGCCGTACAAAGTATACTGAATTAGTCCACGCACCTCAAACTTAAACTCCATAAGTCGATAAGTGTAATAATCATCACTGGAAGTCAACTCCAAACAAAGCTAAGTAGGTCAAGCCAGGTTACTTAATTCTCCCTGATTTATGCGTAAATATCTTCTATGCAAACGAATTTATCAGGCGTATCAGATTATTTTTTTGATGACAAATTCGCTTCATGTCGCAAGCCTTACCTGGATAAAGAATCTAAAGATTTAATTGCAATCTAAAAATGAACACATTAATTTGAGAAAATAAAGCAAAATCATCAGGTTAAATTGAACATTATAGACAACCTTTGGTTGCCATTTTTGGGGCATAACATATCATGATCAGGAGGTCATTAGTGGTATTAATTTATTACATTAATAATTACATTATTACAATAAGTTACATAAGTAAACAATTCTTAAACGGTAAATTTACTTTAGAGAAAGCTCAATTGGAAAAATATTAAATATATTTATATTGTCAGGTCAGAAAATATTTTCAAACATGTAACCAGACCTGAATTGTTTTCCTTTTATGATATGTGTACATTTATATTTTGGTTGTGGTTTTGATGGTAACGGACCTGCGTCAAGTTGTAATTGACTTGTACTTTTACGTAAATGTATTATGGGTGGTGTTGCTGGCCTCGTAAATTTGGAGTACAGCATTACCTAGAGTGTATTCTTTGTTTCTCTTTTTACTGGCTCGGTTGATTTACTAATTATGGCAGGTGCAAATTGTCTGCATCATGATTTCACTTACCTCACAGCGTGACATCTTTTCGTTCTTATTTTGCACTGGGTACGTGACTATAAGTCTACATACACAGCCTGATAACTTGACAGGATGGCGTCTCTTTCAGAACAGTGTGTATCTTGCAGCTGTAGAGACATTTAACGATTGTATGTATATATTGGTATTCCGTTATATCATCTATGATTGACAGAATATTCTGGTTTCATATGTGACTATCCATGTTTACCCGATTTTCATTATCAGTCATATTTCACAAAGCACAATACCGTTAGATTATATAGTTTGTATTCTGTGTGCGCTTTTATTTTTGTTCAGATTTGATATTGACAAGTTTTTCCATATTCCATATTTTGTATATAGTAAACGGTGGAAAGGGTTTCAGCGGCTCGTAATCTCTCGGAAATTTAGTTTGTATCTAGTCCTGAACAGTCGTTGCGAAAAGTTTCAATGTCTAAATTGCGCATATTCTTGTAGATGCATACATGGTATAATAATTCTGATTGCACCCCAATGCGTTAAACTATTTGATTTCATGTATAACTCGTTTATGTTCTATTATTTCCGCAGATTCCATGGGCGCAGCAATAATGGCGGTGTAACCATTAGAGTCGTGTTGACTGTGGAAGCCATGTTCGACCCATGTGGTTTGATGAGCCAACCCTTTGACGACAATATTCAGCCTTCGTCTGCATGGAAGTGAGACTCAATACGGCATCTTCACTGCTGGCAGCATACATTGACTCTAAAAAATAACTTGTGTGTGAAAGGAGAAATGTCCATGCGATAAGTGTCATTGTTTACGGAGGTAGTGTTATCGAAGGACCGATTTGCCCACCTACAGAAAACTTTAGGAACAAGCAGAGAGGGCGAACAGACTACTTATGTATAACGTCACCTTGCTTGAAACATAACCTGTCTACAAATTATAAAAAAAACAATAAATCACCCCCACCCTCCAATTAATGATATTTTTTTGGAAATTATGTAAATGTTTCCTCATCTTCGTTTTCGCTGTGGTCACGCTCTCTCTGCTGCTCCTCTTTTTGTTTTAATTTTAAGCAATATTCCATTTTGTTTGGAGGGTTTTCTTCTTCACAGTTTTTAACTATTCTACCACATTCATTACAAATCCGATATTGTCCTCGTACACCAACATTGCATCCAACACTATGTCGAAGACCAGCACGTGGATTTTTTGATAAAATATATTTGTGTTTCTTGCAGTATTCTCCACGACATTTTTTTTATCACATTTATCTATGCTTCCCTGACGCAGCCAGGTGCAATTTTTCATTATTTAGGTAGTATCTATTTAATTTATTTGGCCAATCAATGATTCAACAGTTTGATCAGAATGTTTGATGATACAACATCTTAATGAATCAATGAGATCTTCATGAATATTTGTGACAAGTGCACATAAATATATATTTATTAGGAAAATACGCACTTGTCACATCAACGAAAAACACGCGATAGAATAACATTTATCTGATCGATCTGAAATCTTCATGAATGTTTGTGACAAGTGCACATAAATATATATTTATTAGGAAAATGCGCACTTGTCACATCAACGAAAAACACGCGATAGAATAACATTTATCTGATCGATCTGAGATCTTCATGAATGTTTTTGACAAGTGTACATAAATATATATTTATTAGGAAAATGCGCACTTGTCACATCAACGAAAAACACGCGATAGAATAACATTTATCTGATCGATCTGAGATCTTCATGAATGTTTGTGACAAGTGCACATAAATATATATTTATTAGGAAAATGCGCACTTGTCACATCAACGAAAAACACGCGATAGAATAACATTTATCTGATCGATCTGAGATCTTCATGAATGTTTGTGACAAGTGCACATAAATATATATTTATTAGGAAAATACTCACTTGTCACATCAACGAAAAACACGCGATAAAATAACATTTATCTGATCGATCTGAGATCTTCATGAATGTTTTTGACAAGTGCACATAAATATATATTTATTAGGAAAATGCGCACTTGTCACATCAACGAAAAACACGCGATAGAATAACATTTATCTGATCGATCTGAGATCTTCATGAATGTTTGTGACAAGTGCACATAAATATATATTTATTAGGAAAATACTCACTTGTCACATCAACGAAAAACACGCGATAGAATAACATTTATCTGATCGATCTGAAATCTTCATGAATGTTTGTGACAAGTGCACATAAATATATATTTATTAGGAAAATGCGCACTTGTCACATCAACGAAAAACACGCGATAGAATAACATTTATCTGATCGATCTGAAATCTTCATGAATGTTTGTGACAAGTGCACATAAATATGTATTTATTAGGAAAATGCGCACTTGTCACATCAACGAAAAACACGCGATAGAATAACATTTATCTGATCGATTTGAGACACATAAATATATATTTATTAGGAATATGTATACTTTCCTCATCAACGAAAAACACGCGATAGAACGATCATTTTGTCAATCTGAGACCTCCAATCACGACTGGCGAAAGTGCACACAAATATATATGTATCAGGAAAACGTGCACTTTCGCCACCAACGAAAAACACGCAAGAGAGCAGCAGAGGGTAAACAAACTTGGCTCAATCGTCATTTGCTTTAAGTATAACCTTCCTACGAAATAGAAAATAATCTTAAACAAAAACCCCCTAATTTACCGAGATTTTTACCTAAATTTTATGCAACCGGTTTATCCCGCTGACGACCAAACTGAAGTCACGCCCTCTCTGCTGCTACAAATTAGGCAAATATTTTATCGACACATGTAACTAAATCATTAATATATATCAATAAAAATATCTCAAATTTCCTAGAAGCATATACTACTAGATTAGCACGAGAACGCCAGGAAGCAATAAAAAAAATATATTCCTTTGAGAGATTCACTTCGAAGAAAACTTCAAGAACTCCAGGAGTCACAAGTTGATTACGTAGAAGGTACAGAAAGATTAATTAAACCTATTACTGCAACAACTGAGAAAGTTGTATGGGAAGATATCACTGATCCAGAAAGAAAAAAAAAACCTCCTCTTAGGACAATACAAGAAACCGCTAGGACAACGCAAGAGATTTTACAAGATCTTCCAACTAGTATAGCTGCCGCACAACCTCCTCAAGATATTGATAAAATGTTCACTGAAATAGCTGATGTAAAAGAAAAACCTGCATCTCAACCTAAAGCAAAAAGAGATGTTGAATTGATTAGTAAATTTAAGGAAGGTGTTATTGAAGATAAGTTTTTCATATAATAGTCTTTCTCGAAAATCTGAAATTTTAAAACCTAAATACGCTAAAATAAATGATGATAATTTTCTAAGACGATTATTTCGTGTGTTTTATAATAGACCTAGCGCTAATATTACTGATCCATTATATAAAGAGTTTATGGATAAAGTAAATTATTATCGTCGTGAAGATCAACAACAACCTTTCCAGCATCAACGTTCTACACTGGAACACCCTACACCCCCACACCAGTATCAGCTACCTCAACCTCTGCAAGAAATAGAACAACAAAGGATGATGTTGGAGGCTGACAAATTTAGAAGTGATCAAATAAAAGAAAGGGTCAAACAAAAAAGGACGAACTTAAACAAAGAGAGACTGAATGGCAGGAGAAATTACGCTCTTTACCAGGTAAAAAGAAAAAAGATTCTGGTGATGACTCTTCTGGCGCTACTACAGGAACTGGTTTGGGAAATGATCCCATCACTTGCCCTGACAGAGACATCGCCAACGTGGATAAACTAGAAATCCTCATAGGAGGAAAACGCGCTGGAAATATTTCTCATGAAATTATCAACGAAATATTTGATATCTGTCGACGATTATTTACCGGTTGTATCATGGACATCAATACATATCAGGAATTTATTGACGAAATTGTAGATGACTAAATCCCTTGACACATAATTTAGATCATGGTGAATGATTAAATAGAATGATCGTACACAGTACGTATCGTAGACCAAGAATGGTCAGAGTGGTAAATTCACGATTACCAGTTTATAAAATAACTTACGGAGATGGACTTGGTGATGTTATTTACCAGGATAGCGCCAAAAGCAATGCCAATTGCAACACAATTATCAATGAAAGCTATCAATGTTATTCGCGACAAAGCTCCAAGCGCAATCGGTGATCTTGCCGGTAAAGCGTTTTCGGCGGTCAAGGACAGAATATTAGTTATTACGACGAAAAAAACAACTGAAATTACCATCTACTGAAGTTATGCCTGCAAATGAAAGTAAACTAAAAAATCAGGCCGCAACTCAAATATTAATGGATCTGGCTGATGCATCGTTAAAAGAGAAAGAAAATAACATAACCGCTAGTCTGATAGCAGGAAGTGGTCTTCGTAGATAATTACAAGTTAGATCATAGTAATTACAATAAAATGTTTAAGCGTGAAATTGATACAGCATTGGATATGGGTGAACCAGTTCATAAAAATAAATACCCTGCGCGATTATCAATATTATTCTTACGATGCAGTACAACCAAATCGACGTGGAAGAATCGAATTACGAGTTCAAGATACAAGTCGGTATTTCTTACGCGCTGAAGCATTTATCGAAGTCGAAGGTCGACTTGTAAAAGCAGACGATACAGATTATGGAATCGGTGACAGAGTCGGTTTCGTTAATAATGGCATCATGGCGTTATTCAGCAGTGTTACTTATATGATTGATGGAAAACACATCGAATCATGAATGGAAAATGTTGATATTGGTACGACGATACTTGGTCTAGCAAGATACTCCGATGACTAGTCAAGATCAGCCGGTCCATCAATGATGTTTACAAAGGATACAAATGATCATCCAGAAAACAGAAATGTAACAATGAATGCAGCTGGAACTGAAGTTGCGTCAATGAATGAAAATTTCAATTTTGGATTTGCAGCACGTAGATCAATGTTAAACGCAAACGAGGTGTTTTCATGTGCGATTCCATTATCTCATATTAAAGAAAGCAACAGGAAAAGGGTATCAAAGAAGGGACGCGGTCTCAGACTTCCGTGAACTTAACTAGAAAAATGACTGAGACTTCCAGGAATACCGATGTCAAATTTTGATCTGATAAATGCTGCCTAAAAATTAAAAATAAAAAGTTTTAGAGGAGTTTTCATGCGTGATCAATTACCGGAACAACCACATCACGTTGAAACCGGTATCATCAATCTCGATTCGAATCCGGTCCAGGAACTCACTTGGCGGCATATACGATTGATCCACGAGGAATTGCTTATTTTGATTCGTACGGACTATCAACAACAGTTGAGTTTTAAAATTATATTAATCAATTGCCTGCCAAGATTTGGTATTCAACATTACCGACACAGACAATGACAGGTCGTGAATCCATCGCTGTACTTGCGATATCAAAATCAACTAAACCACCTCATCAAGTTGTACACGAATACACAAGTAATCGTTGGACAGGTATTTAAAATTGTATATATATATATATATATATATATATATATATATATATATATATATATATATATATATATATATATATATATATATATATATATATATATACATATATATATATATATATATATATATACATATATATATATATATATATATATATATATATATATATATATATATATATATATATATATATATATATATATATATAATGGTTGATATTTGAGTGACAGAAAAAAACCGATAAAGATTTCGATGCATCGAAATATGCAACTAAAAGATGACCTTGCTGATATTATGAACCTAGCTGGGGTTGACCGAGATGAAGTTGTTATTTATCAGGACAAACACGGTGTTTTGAAAACAAGTAATATTAAGTGGAATGATATAATTCGTATGGTTCTTGGCGCTGCTATGGATAATATTCCGGTATTTACCGACAGCGGAAATTCAGGTATATCGATAGATTATATCAGAAGTGAAATTATAAAAAATATTCAGAAACGATTATCAGCGTCAGGTGGTGTATTAACAGGAGAACTTTCCATAAACGGAAATAAAATAATCGTCCTAAGAGATCCAACATTAGATGAAGATGCGGAAACAAAAAGATACGTTGACACTGTTGATGGTAAATTATCCACGTTACAAACCGAATACCAACTTCACATAAACGATCACAATACCGTAGACGGAAAATTTTATATGTTGAGAGCCGAGTATGACGTTCACGTAGGTGCGTTTAAAAATTTCCGTAGAAATTTCAGAAAGATCGTTTAAATTGCAGATGAATTCTTCGGAAAAATCGTTGATAGGAAACTTTCTGATATTAAAACATCAATCGATACGATTAATAAAACACAAGGACATATTGTAAGAGATGTTCATAATATTATTAATAAAATTGATCCCCTTGAAAAATATCAGGGTAAAATTCTCCACAGCGGATTAACAACGTCGTATACACAATATCATCAGGATCAACAACATGGTCTCAACAAAACAATACTATCAAACATACCGCGGAAGATACTGGCGTGTACAGATTGTATGTGTTTAGTAGTGCAAAATTCGAGATATTATCACGTATCCATGGCGTCATTCAACAGACATGTTTTCTGGAACCGTATCTGTTATATTAAACCGTGGAGACGAAGAAACATTTATCCTGGTTGCATACAACAAAAAATTGACTGCAGCAACGATCTGGTGGTGTCTCGAATTTGTTGCCGAAACGACTCAATTGATTACAGCGTAAATAATATGGACTACAGATACAATGAAGCGCGGAAGTGGCAAGATAAATTAAAATCTATCGTTGATACTTACACCATAAAAGTAAAAAAAATATCACAGACGTGTAATTGTCATCGACATGATTGTATACTCAGTCTCCGCAGTTGTTGCTGAAGCCGGTCTTTTATTGTCCGCTCTAACAATGACATCACCTGCGGTCATAACGATCTGTGTTTCAGCATCAATTGCGATCGATGCAATTTTTAACATAATCGCAAAAAATATCGACATGCACGAATGAAAAATTATCCGATTATGCGGGGAAGTTACACACGGCAACGGCGGCGTATTCTAAACTATCTCAGTTAATATCTGAAAGCCTCAACGATGCTTCAATGTCGGATTCTGAGTTCGTATTAATGACTAAAATATTCTCTGAAGCAATGACTGTGATAGAATCTACACCCATTAAAGTTACAGATAAATAGATAAATGTCAACACAAGAACTATTGCAACAGATTTCCACGAACACAATACTTGTGAAAACAACTATGATATCAGTGAGAACAACCAATCCTGAATTTAGTATTAATTTTCCAACTGTAATTTCAGCAAGGAAGATTGCACTTGCACAACTACGAGTATATCATAGTTGTCCAAATATCAGATCTGAACCATTTGGTGGATTACCTCCAAATAATTCGCTTGTACTTGCAAACAAAAATAAACCAGATGGAATCCCAGATTTCTTTGTTGTTTCTATCCCCACAGGTAGTTATCAGATTGAACAAATCAACGATGAATTCCAGCGCAGAATAAAATCAACAGCGAAAAAAGAATAAAAAATAACTCTTACTGTTCACGAACCAACATTATCATCTGTGATTGAAGTAAAATCTCCCGATTACGTCGTAGATATTTATCGATCATCATTCTAGGATGGCCGGAAACTCCACCAAATCCTGATGATGTTCTCAGATTTAACAATGATCCAGATGCTGAAGGTAGGAATATCTCACCAGAGATTGTAAATATAACATCAACGATTGCAGTCAATCTTGTATGCGATGTAATTGATGGTAGTTATCAAACTGATCTTGGCATATCAAATCAAGCTCAACAAGGATACGTTCTTTGCACATTTACTCCAAAGGTTCCTCTTGGATCCTTGATCGTGCAAGAACCAATGAATTCATTTATCTACGCACGCATAATCAATACTTGTCAAGAATTAATTTTAAACTCACCGACCAGAGTGGACAGTTTATTGATTTACGTGGCGAGGTTTAACTGATAAATCTCAATGTAAAATCTTAAGATTTTTATCGTAAACGATTTTTTTTATCATGATTCACGAATTAATCGGATAAATATTATATATGTACCAGCATGTAAAGTTTTTTGTTATACACGACAAGGAAGCACGTGGAAATGCAATCAAATTAATATTTACACAGTCTTCATTCAACATCATTGATATTGCCATTGATGAGTTCAGTGACGAAGATTTTTTACTGACGCAAGAACATATATATATATATTTAAATTTTAAAAAAAATATTTTTTTTGGACAGCAAAACCTTTAACCTCTAGGTTTGAGTGTTCTAGAAGGTTCAAGGCACATTGTCAGGGTCTCCGCGGGTTATGAGCGTTATTTGTATAATATTATATAAGCTCCACTTGTCAAAGGGTAAGTGTTACGTCCCACTTTGTCAAGGGGTATTGTACAACATATAAATAATAATACTATAACCCAATCCCATTTGATACTCGTTATTTAAGAGATGACCGCCCTCGGTATAATTTGCCCGGTTCGAGTAGGAGAATGTATATGGTAACCTGAGCGGGTATGTTGAACAAAACAACTCCGAGCCCCCGTAAAGATAAATAAACAATTTAATCAAAATACATACACAATCATGAAACTTCCTTTCAGTAGGAATACACGCGGTTTAAAAATAAACTTTCACCGAATTACAATAAAATTTGAAATAGAATTAAACAAATTAGCCGCTCTATTACTGATAGTAAAAATTATCATAGGATCGAGTGGTACAATCGAAGTCAGTGCTTTGTTCGATTTTCATAACCTGCTAGATCTCGGTCCACGTTCACTGTTCAATCCAATGTTGTTCTAGAAGTCCCTTTCTCTCTAGATAATCTGCCCTCATGGATGTTCCGCTTGAATCCGGACTTGTCCACTGTATCATGCATACACTGCAATTTCCACCTATCAATTCTTTTTCCAACGTGTACGTCGCTATTCCCGTACTTCACGTTCTTCGCCAGAAAAGCTATTTTCTTCCTTCCAAAAAGAAAATTAAAACAACCTAAGTCTCTCGTTACAATCGTTACAGTTGAGACTGTCCATTATTCCTGGTTCGAACAACCAGATATTTCTATCAGTGATAACAATTTTACGGCTAGTAATTAACTACACATGTCCTCAAATGAATGTAGTTAAATCAATTGTTAATTCGTTTGCCTTGACCCAATACATTAACGTATTACAAAGCGAGGCGTTGAATCGTATACACTGTCGCTAAAGTATCTATGACATCAAAATTCGGTGAATTCACATGTATTCTTGTAAATCCCTTACTAACGTAATACATTAAATTCTTAGAACACAATCATTATTCAAACAATATGATAAATTGAAGAATTAACGTAACACTCCCTATGCATAACTCAACATAGTGTTTAACGACATAAATTAACACCACGTCATTCTTAACTAAGAATTAAGGTAAGAATTCCAATTCCTAATTCAAAAGCACATTATTATACAAATGTATCAAATGAATTCATGCAAGAACTTCCGATTCATAATACAAAACACATTATTATAAAAATGTATCAAATTAAATCAATTATACAAATGTATCAAACGAAATCATGCAGACCTGTAACTAAGCAAACATGCAATATACAAGGAATTCCTACAATACTTTTGTGTGTTTGGTGTGTCACTCAACCGTTGGTTTCGCGTTTTTTTTCCCCCTGGTCTATTATTTAACGGATGTACTTCTCTAAAATACCATCCGGAGCCTTTAAATAATTCTAACACTGTCTTCTCTCTTGCAGAGAAATTTTAAAGAATGGTTTCTAATTTAGCTAATGCGATATTATGTTCTAAGATCTTCGTGTAAAAACACACCCCTTATTTAACCGTGACAAATCAGAATCAAATGTATTTTCTCCCGCTTTCCTCTAAAAGTCGCTTACGTCATGGTCAATATGACATTCTTTGGTTTTAAGTAACAGAATATCTGTATTTCCTCAATTCTGACATTTTCGTGATAAAATGAAACTTTAAAGGTCGCCAGCAGTCAGCCCTGGCTCCTGAGTAAACAGCGTTTAATTAGTACAACGGTCGCCTAGACTCTACAGGCACCTCTCTCTTGCACGACATGTCTCGTAAATCTAACTAATGGCTATCTGGCCACAACTAATGGTTTATTAATAGATCGACCGAAAATATGGCATTTCACTCACATTAAGGACAATACAACCTTTAATCCCTTGGTTCCCACCGTATCCTAGAAGGCTCAAGGCAAATTAAGGACAGCACAACCTTTTAACCCCTAGGTTACCATCGTATCCTAGCAAGTTTAAAGGCACATGAAACATATAAACTTCATTAAGGACAGCACAATCTTTTACCTCTAGGTTCGACTGTTCTAGCAGTTTCAAGGAAATTAAGGACAGCACAACCTTTGAACCCCAAGGTTACCACCGTATCCTAGCAGGTTCAAAGGCACATAAAACACATTAAGGTATATACGAGGACACTAAACACAGATCCCCCGTTGTGAGTCTCTAATCTGTCAAATAACAGTCTAGAGCCTCAGGGAAATGTGGTTGGTGAATTACGTATTACGATGACCTTTCTATGTTCAACAGATTATGTACACACACACACACACACCCCGATATCAAACCCGGGTGAGTAAAACGATCACCCATCATGATTCGAATCATAGTGAGATGTGTGTACATAATTCTGTTGAATTTCGAATTTAGGTCCTTTATTTTCTGCGACATATTGTACCGAACGTGTGTGGATATCAAAAAATGTACCAGCTGAATATATTGATGGGAATATTATTTCTGTGTTGATAGATTTTATCGCCCTCCTTACAACTGTTCTTTCATACTTTCCGGTATTAACACATACAGAATTTTGACTCTACGTGATAGCTCTCAGATTATCCAAGGAGTTATTTGTCGGATTTGAATTTATATGGTCTACTACAAGATCGTCTTCGATCACCCCACGGAAACACTCGTAGACAAACCTATGACAGAAATATGTTTTTATTTTATAATCTTTCCAAAAACCGAACATGAGATAACCAGTATTAATAACAAAACCAACAGGTTTCTTTAGTCGACAATTCCTCATAACACCATCACGATTTGCTTCGTAGTTCGTTATGATAGGGTGTGTTATAAATTCCTTTTCCTCCATTATACATAAATATCTTTTGTTCAATTATTTATTTGCCTTGATCTTTACTTTGAAATCTAATCAGATAATCTTCCGGGTTTCTTTTAATCCTGTTGCTATCATTATTTTTTAATCACAATACCGTTTCAGTTCTTTGTATCTTTTACCACCACATTGCACGCGTATTTCTCCTCGTACTCCAACATCACATTGTAAGCAAGGTTTCGGTCCTAGTCTTTCATCTCGGACACGTTGCGAGGGGATTCCGCAGAATTCGTTTACGCAACATCTGTTACAAGGAGTAACTGATCCGATCATAAACAACTTGCAGAGATTCCTTGTTTTAATCATTATATATATGTAAAATTTTACTTTAAATACTTGTTTTAATTATAATGATGGGAGAATTCGAGAGATTATCCATGACCGAGCTTTCTAAAATTAAAAAAAATAATCTTGACAGAATATTCCCTGTGCCGATGCGAGATCTGGTTGATCCGACAGACAACACATTGATCAACAAAATACATAACGTCAAAAAAGAATTTCAGAAATATGAAGCATCTCATGTGTGGTCGACGTTCAAGGTTATAAGTGACACTAAAAATATAGATGCTACGATGAACGACAAACGAGCAGCGATGATCATTAATTACTTTGACGATATAAAATATATTTTAAAAATTAAATTGATCGTACTATCAGATACAGACAATTAGATTTTTCGTGGTAAACGTGATCCTGTCCTTCATAACGAAAAACCTGCCATACTGGGTAAAGGTTCCAAACCAAGGATGTTGACCGGTATTGATAAACTATATTACGAAAGGACTTATCCTGTAACAGCAGTTTTTTATGGAATATATCCGCTTGAGAAACCCAACATTGATAATCTAAATCCGATGAAATTCTCGAAGATAAATTGTGTGGCCGAACGAATAAAAGAACATTTCACCGTCTCGACTCGTGGGAAGGGTTTAACGGATAACCGAGTAATATAATAATTTTCGTGGCAGAAAAAGTCAAAGATATCGGAGCATCTATCAAAGATGTTGCTGAACTAGGAAAGAAATTAAAATCTCATATAACAGTAAAAACGATGACAGGAGAGATCTTATACGAATCGAAATATAAATCAAAGGGAGCTTCAATAGAAATTGTTGATCATAATGCGCATGCGTGGACTAATGCAGTAACAGTATTTTCACGTACGAGGACGGTTAACTTCTATAACGGTTACATGTTTGACTTTATTACCTAGATAAGTAAAAACGATCCTGTATCCGTGTTTTTTTTTAGTTCTGAAAATTAATCAGATCTGTTTGTAAGACCAAATGGTGAAATTTATCGAACAGAATCCCTCCACGAGAAAATGCACGAAAAATTATTCGGTGAATGTGTTACTGTTCCATCAGTTGCAGCTCATTTTCCTAGAGAGAGAAATTCCTGGAAACCAACTCGGTTTGATTTTCTTGATATAATATTAAGTTGTGTTGAATATGGTCATGGTAGACTGTGGATACGTGATTTTGGCTGATATGGTTGCATGTTATCCTGGAAGTTTTCTAGGATACTGAGTATTCTGGGTATTTTAAAAGATTCGGTCACCCGACACACGAGATGACGCGAGTATCAATAAATGGACCATTACCTGATTTTGATATTACCGGATTCGCTTGTATAGAATCATTCGAGTTTACAGACAATCTTCATCCGATTTGTTATGTTTGGTTCGGTAGACATTTTTCAGAAAAAAAACTAGACTCCAATAGGACTGTTACGACATATACTTGATTGTTTAATGAAGCGATTATATCATAACGAATGCAGACCGAAGTTTGGTTACCACAACAAATGAAACATTCTGATGAAGAAAATCCTGATAAAACCGACTTTGAAAATAAAGTTGCAAAAGATCTTGACAGAAAAATAATAGGTAAATTTACCCAAGGAGGATCATAGATCATAAACTACATTGTACAAGATTGATCATAGACGATGCTGAATTGAATTTTATAATCGCTGATACAACGAAAAGAAATACATTCAGAAGTCAGGATACAACTTTCTTATCAAATGGAACTAAGTTAGATACAGTTGTAAGTTATATTGATGGTGAATCACCGCAGTATACTCATCTTAGATCTTCGATGCTCGCGTACGTTTCGATTAATCTGTAATCGATGATAAATAAAATTCCAGAGTTTGCTGTCAGAGTAGCTACCGATTCGTTTTATATCAGTAAAAAATATTCAAGATAGCTAGACAAACTTAATATCATCAATCATGCGCCATGGGGTTCTTGGAGAATAAGACAAGAAAATATACTCAGTTATTCTGAATCAGCAGATGTTCCAGTCAAAGACATTTACCGTAGAAATAATCAGATATTAAAACCATCGTCTGCACCATAAATATATTATCCCGTAGCTAGACACATAACGATTTATCTCAATGGACCTGGAAAATCAGGAAAGACGACACGTGCGATTGAACTATTTCAAAATGCTGATATGATCGTTTTGACACCTACACACAGAGTTGCGCGAGAAATGACCCAACGAGTAACACTGTCATGTACTTAACACAGCTTTCTCCGATGGAGCGGAGACGCATGGACTCCTGATCGAATGGGAGATAAATACATTCCGAAGATCATAGTTTGGGATGAAATATGTATTGTATCGCTGGAAAATCTAAAAATGTTTCTTCATTGGTTGTTGACGAAAAACACTGATGTAATAATGTGTGTCGATCATGGTCACCACCACCCTTTGTTAGACTGTCTCCACACGAATGGCTAAAGAGATCAGTTGACTATTATGAAGAAATAACTGACGATCATAGAGCACTTGATTCAACATTGTGGGAGTTTAAAAAATTAATCAGATTCCAACCGAATAAAATTCAATGTGAAGTAATGCGTAATATAATTTCAGAAACCTCTTTGAACGACTTTTGGGATACGTGGAGACCAAATGATCTGATGGTTGCAAGTAGAAATATAGTTTGTGACACACTTCAACAAAAATTATTTCTGTTACATAAAGAAAAATTCGCCGAGTTGCCGGTACCATTATGTTATCGCGCAGCAGATACGCTACGACAGCATATTCTCGTTGACATACTAGAACAGACGGAGAAAAAAATCTCGTGTTGAATGATATTATTTTAGTTGATGTCAATGTTGTTGATAGCGCGTTATCTTATTGGACGCTAGGATACTCTATCACAATACATTCATCTCAAGGATTAACTATTTCTGAAAGAGTTGTCTGGATTGTGGATGATCATATCGAGTGATCGAATTTAGTTTATATTGCGGTGTCTCTCGTCAGAAAAATATCTCGGCTACGTAGGATTGTCGTGGATGCGTCAGAAACCACTGGCAATGTTGACAATGATATAGTAAGAAAAAATATTAGATAGCTATCAACAATGTGATAAAAAAAATAAACGCAACTTTGATTTTGACGTGCAATTTATCATAACATTGAAACAACAACAGGATAATCACTGTGCAAGCTGTAATTATATAATGTTGTGGCAATACTCGAGTAAAAATCCTAGACAAATTTACCGTAGATAGAAAAGATAACAGTCTTGGTCATATACGTGATAATGTGATGTTAACTTGTCTTGAATGTAATCGGCGTAGAAGTGCTAGTTAAGTGAATGTGGTGGTAATAGTGTATTTTCCGGAATTACCTGTAATTGTTCACGTGTAAATCCACGTTGAGGAGCAGTTGAATCAAATCTGTAGATTGCAGGTCTACCTGTAGATCGTACCACGCTGGATATCTTTTGTGATGTAATACTCCAAATAGGATCTGTCGCTCTCTTTTTTTCCTCCTTCGAGTTCACAGGGTTCATACAAATACCTGACGATGACATTACCTAATATTGGCTGCGGTGAAGCATTATGCTGTATTGGTATATATTTCCTTGTTATCGCATTAATAGGTTTCATGGCAGTTGTTCGAGTAACCTCATTGTTTAATGCAGCTATCACACTTGGTAATCTTGCAACCCATTCACGAGATCTTGTATCCTGAATGAATTCCTGCGCGTATTGATATCCAAATAATCGTTCAGCAAGTGTTCTATTAAATCGTTCTACGGATCGCTTGATCGCGATGAATTTCAGTATGTCCTCGTTGTATTTTAACATCATGTCGCTTCATTAATGATGATACTACACGAAGAAATTCTTTGCCAGGATCGACTTGTAATAGTTGTGGCCATCGCACGCGTCCTCGTCGATAAATCCGTCTTAGGCAGATGCAACTTCGGTAGCTTTTTTAGTTGATAATGGTTCTGCTTCTTTATGTCTCCTTGCAACATCAGCAAAGGTTAATGTGTATTTAAATGTTACTCTACGTATACGATCATGAGGTAAAAACAGAATATCAGCCTGATGATCTTCATTAGGAACGTTAACATCAAAATGTGCGTACTCGATTCGCTTAGGCGGTGGTAGGTAAATTTGCCAAATTGCTTGTCGTGCTAACCAAGCTGCGGCGGTAGAACGTGTGACATTTGCTGCATTAGCAAGTTTATCGATTGCAGCTCTACCTTTCCAGTATCCTCTTGGGCTATAAACTGATTCCATTATAATTAATTACCAAGCACCTATTGCTAATTTGGTTTTCATCGCAGATTTTACTAACCAATTGGCTAATCTTTCCTTGAGATTTTTATTTTTTATGGAATTCAATGCATGAATCAATTTCACATCTGCCGTTGTTCTAGATCTTTACTTTTATAAGCTACATAATGAACGTGACACGCTTTATATATTGTATTTACCCGATATTCACCGGATTTTGGTTGATCTTTTTCATCAAGTCTGATATCAAGTCGAGTGCCAGGACCGCGGTAATTATATCCTGGAAGATGTTTTTCTCCGGGATATTTAGCCCACGGAGTTCCTGGAAATTTTGACATTAATGTTGCAAATGTCACCACCATCTTTTTTTTTGGTAAAAAGGAAAATTTCTTTCTGTCACATAACATTTTCCACCGTATGCTATTTTTATTTTTTGTTGTAACCGTAGATAAATCAGTAGTTGGAGTTTTAACTTTACAGTGTAAACAATTTAAATCCATGATATAATTATACCATGGATGTAATTGATTTTTCAGTGACACGAAAACGAGAACAGGTAAAACTGGACAGTAAAGAGTTCTGCTGGCAGAAGTATATAAACAAATATTGCTGTGTCCATGCCTCACATACCATTAAAAGGCTTGTGTAAAATCCTTTTTTAAAGCCGGTGCATACTGTATTTGCCTCAAGCCCTCAACCATACAACACAACACAACTGAAACGGATTTAAGCAAAGGCGTGGAGAGAATTTGCCATGGTTCTTTGTGGATTGCTACGGGGAATTAAAAGGGTTTATTTCACCCATGACAAGCACCGGTTTCACCCATGACAAGCAACTATGGTCTGAAATACAATGCTTTCTGTTGAGTGAAGAAATGGTCTGCACCGGAAAGTGCAGATAACCGAAAGCAAGCACATTGATATGCTGGAAACATAAACAGTTGTTGGATTTAGATTCGACATTTCACAGTAGTCCTTGTTGAATGGATGGGGAAACATACTGATTTCCAAGTCTGTTATCCATGTGAAAATCGCTAACAATCAATATTTCAAAAAGGCTTGTCTGTCAGGCCTACATCCAGCAGACGGAAGACACCTTTACCGAACAGGCAAGTACCGTCAGCACCTGGGAGAACTCATGTTCGATGTAATCGACTTTCTAGTTAAATTGAACAACATCGACAAGTTCGAGCACCTCAATCCAGGAATCACTTTCAGCATCTTTGGCTGGGAAGAGGGTCTCTAACCACAATGGATTAGCGACGAAGTAAGGGATAATGCCGTGGAGCGGCTACTATTGTCCATAGTGAAAGGCAAAGACGTTAAAGCTATTACGTCTGGATCCAAGGACCTGTGCTAAATGGTGCAAAACCACACCAAGCTCAAGCATACAATACATGCCTACCGCCAATACATGCACGTCTTCAGTCGTGCCACGCAATATACTGAATGACATTGGCGGACCGTTTTGCCGGAGCCAGTTGTAAACACGCGATGGTTTAGGTACCATTTATATTACACAATACGTTATCCTTGCAGACTTTAAGACGGTCAACGTATTAGTAATAGGCTCCACCAGTGAGCCAAGAAAATACAGCACACACAAAAATTGCCGATTAGGTCCTGTGCGGTTGTAGCTATAGATTCGTTATATGTGGCAGGGAAGCCAAAGTGCCGGATTGTAACGTAGCAAAATAAAGAGGTCGCTGCCTTATATGGAACCTCAAGCGCGAGATGAAGGAGATCCTGGCAGTGCTCACAAAGCCAACCAAGCTTTTTAAGAGCCCACTCAACACCAAGTGTTTGCAGAAAGTAAACGGCTGCCACATCTGCACCAAGCTCACATGAAAAAACTGAGCGCGTGCCCACAATACGCGCAACATCTAACTGCGCATCAAAACAGAGAAAACCAAGTTACTGGTCGTTATCCACAACCAACAACCTGCACAGCTTCGATCAATATCTTTATGGAGACCATTGATACACATCATCCTTCGTCACTAACAGCAACATCGAGACGCGCAGAGCAATTTCGCTAGAACAGCTGCAGTTTGTGGATAGACTCCACTTCTTCAACAACGACCTGGAGAAGCTGTCCACTATCCTATCCAACGAGGAGTTCCACATGAAAAAATGGTTACACAGAGCTCTACATTAGCTGGTCTTCTTCAAAAGCGTATACAGATATGTGTACCTCAACAGCTGTGAGCGTTTCTCAGAGACTGCCTCACAAAGACGAACCTCTCCCCATTGGATACGAAGAGGTGGATTGCACCAGACGGTATTATGATACAAGGCTATGTCAACTTCCGGATAATCCAAAAGCTGCACGGGCGGCTGAACGAGCACTCTTAACTGGATGAGGACACCCCCAGGTGGCAGCTGTGTATCCGGCGGTACAACTTGCAACTTATTGGGACGAAAAAGCCTTCTAGCTGAGAACAGCGTCCAGAAAGACGGTACACAGAGGGTTTGCCGCGGATGTTGAACCGGTCGGCCAATTCGTATATTGCGAGGAATCACACTGTTTCGGTGGCAGAATGATTCAGCAAGAACAGCACCAGATGTGGTCCTAGCAACTTTCGAGAGCGCACAGCTACCCCATTCTCGGAAAGCAATAGCTCCTTCGCGTATTAATTCCCAAAACGCTCAAACAGGGTGCGATTTTAACCATGTAGCGAAAACTTATTATTGGAAACAATCACATTGTTTCCACTCATTTAGAGCTTATAAAGATTATGCGCTATATAATGTCATTATTATTATTATTATTATTATTATTATTAGTAGTAGTAGTAGTAGTAGTAGTAGTAGTAGTAGTAGTAGTAGTATTTCGTTACTTTCTAAGAGACTGACCGTTTAATTTTCTAGGTGAAGGGAGTTTGAATTTTTAAACAAAAACAAAATGACAAAAAAGCAACAAAAAAGACATAATTGTCTCCAAAAAAATTAAAAAGTATTATTGCGCTCATTTGTAGAAATAAAGACTAATTAAATCCATTTTTATATCAGTTGAAAAAAATAAATTATCTTATTACCTTTTCTTCCATGCTGATTTTTTTTCTTCATTCGGTATCTTATGCCTCGTCTAGTTTGAATTACTCCATGGAGCAAAAAGAATGCCATCTCCTTACAAATCTAAATGTGCAGATAACCGTTTTGACATGATCTAAAATATTGCATTTTGGATTCGCAGTAAGCAACCCAGTGTCTAATTCTGAGATATTGTTATGTAGTCTTAATTAATCTCCATGGTAACATTATGAAATTTATATAATTAGTTGAAGTGTGTCTTACACTTCATTTTACCACCCACCCACGAGAAGCTACTGGCAAGCAGTAGCAGAGAGGGTGAACAGACCACGTTTTCGAGCAAAAATAAAGCTTCCAACGAAATCTCATTTTAACCGAAAAAAATAAGTCTCCATTTAGCAAATGGAGACTTTACGATTTTTCAATCAATTTTGGTCTCAACGATGTGGTCATTCACCCTCTCTGCTGCTATGGGTTAACAAGAATAATAAATGATTTCAACCAAATATTTGATCCAGTCCGATACGATATCGTGTCCGAGGATCATGCAAATTTATTGTTGCGAATCCGTACGGGGTTGACTGAGCGTTACTAAAGAAATTTTTAAATTGATTGAAGTCTATATCGGAACACCATGTCTGCCAAATATTTCTAAGAGTATGAGTATCAACTCCGTTGAATACAGCAAGGATATTGCAGTTATCTCTGATCACTTTTGGAATCTGAGTGTAGCGTTGAGTGACATATATCACGTCGGTGTTTTTATGCCTGCCTCGGGAAAATATTCTAGCTGGGTTTGTTTGCTTATCCAACATCACATCGTCGTATACGACTAAATTGTTAATGCTCCCATCAAGGTCATCCACGGATGGTGCCTCGTCAATATCGGTTATAAAATCAATGGCGTTCTCACCTTTAATTTCTGATGCATTCTCGTTAAAATCCTTTAACACTTTATAACATCGTTGATCATCTACGCTAGGGGCAATTAAATACAACTTATCCCACTTCATCCATCTCATGATTAAATTGAGCAACAATTGCGTTTTACCGGATCCAGATGGCCCGATTATAATCATCCGGATAGAGTTTGGTAGCGCTGCATGATGCTTAACCGGTTCTCTTGCTTTAGTCGCTGAAAATCAATTATATCCATATTTCTATACATAAATTATGGATCTATATTGTGTGAAGTGTAAAACGCGTACTGGCACAGATGACTTGACGACGATTACAACTAGAAATAACCGATCAGCGCTTTCTGGTAAATGCGTGCAATGTGGTACAAAGAAATTTAGATTTGTGTCTATGAGATCTGCAGGAAATGATGATTTAAAAAAAACGAGGGGGTGATATCGCAGCCAAATTGGCAAAACTCCCTGGAACCCCATGGGCAAAATACCCCGGAGAAAAGCACCTTCCAGGATATAGCTACTGTGGACCGGGAACCAGACTTGATATCAGACTCAATGATCAAAATCAGCCCCGACCCGGTGAAGAACCAATAAACGCCATTGATAAGGCCTGTCACCTTCATGATGTTGCTTATAAAAGCAATAATCTGCAACACAGGCAGATGTGAAATTAATTCATGCGTTAAATGCTATTCCTGATAAATCCTTCAAAGAAAAATTAGCTTCATTTTTGATAAAATCGGCTATGAAAGGTAAATTGATGTTAGGTGCCGGTAATTAATAATATGGAATCAATTTATTATTCCCCAAGAGGATACTGGAGAGGCAAGGCAGCAATCAATAAACTCGCCAGCGCCGCAAAAGTGAAAAAGGCTACTGCGGCTAATTGGTTATCCAAACAGGCATTATGGCAAATTTATCTACCACCGCCTAGACAAATTAATTTCTCGCATTTTGATGTGACCGTTCCTAATGAAGTTCATCAAGCTGATTTATTGTTTTTACCACATGACAACGGTTACAAATATGCGCTAACCGTAGTTGACGTTGCGAGTCGATACAAACAAGCAGAACCGTTAAAAACAAAATCATCAGCTGAAGTTGCTTCTGCATTTGAAAAGATTTTTCGACGAGGCCCACTACGCTGGCCAAATCTATTACAAGTTGATCCTGGCAAGGAATTTCAAGGCGCTGTTGTATCAGCGATGAAAGATCACAATGTCACCATCAGACGAGGGCATACTGCACTACATCGCGATCAGGCAATTGTTGAACGATTTAATCGGACACTTGCTGAGCGGTTATTTGGATATCAATATGCGAAGGAGTTTATTCAGGATAAAAGATCCTGTGAATGGGTTAAGAGATTACCAGGTGTAGTTACCGCAATCAATAATGAGATTACTAGAACAATCAACATGAAACCTAGCATTGCTATTAAAAAGAAGTCTATACCCGCACAACCACAAAAAGATTTCAAAGAACCAATTCTTGGTAGTAATGTCACTGTTAGGTATTTATACGAACCAGGAGAGCTTGAGGGTGGTAAAAAAAGAGCTACTGATCCTATTTGGAGTGTCACCGTACATAAAATATCTAGTATAACACGATCAACTGGTAGACCAGCAATCTATACACTGGATTCAACTGCCCCTCAGCGAGGATTTACTCGACAACAACTACAGGTAATTCCCGAGGATACTCAATTACCACCGCGTGGTCTTAACTAGCACCTCTTCGTCTGTTGCACTCAAGACAAGTCAGCATAACGTTATCTCTAGTATGACCAATGCTGCTATTCCTTCTGTCTACGGTAAATTGGCGAGGATCTTTATCCAACCAACTCCAACGCATTATACAATTGCAACTCGCGCAGTGATTATTCTGTTGTTGCTTCAGCGAAATTATTAATTCAGCATCAATGTCAAATTTTCTATTATTTTTTTTATCCTGTTTTTTATAACCAGAGAGTTTTTTTCTGATTATGTCATTGACGTTGTCAACGCTGACAATATCACTTATTGTAGTGTCATCATCATCTAAAACGATTCTTCGGAGTTGATTTATACTTCGTACTCTGGATACTGCGAGATAAACTAAATTTGACCACTCAATGCGATTATCTACTATCCAAACAATTGTATCCGATATAGTCAATCCCTGTGAGGAGTGTATTGTTGCTGCGTATCCTAGCGTCCACGGGGATTTATTAGCACGCAATGCATTTTCGACGACGCTGATATCAACCAGCACAATATCATTTAATACGAGAATTTGTTTTTCACGTTGTCCTGGAATATCAACTTCAATGTTCTGTTTTCGTGTATCCGAAGGCCTATAACAAAGAGGCACAGGAAGCGTTGCAAATTTTTCTTTATGCGTTTCAAATAATTTCATCTGAAGTGTGTCTCTGACTATTTTTCTACTTGCAATTATCAAATCGTTTGGTCTCCACGTTTCCCAAAACTCATTCATTGGAGTTTCTGAAATCACTTCACGCGCTATTTCGCATTGGATTCTATCCGGTTGTAGTCTAATTAGCGCTTTGAATTCTCGTAATCGTTCATCAAGTGATCTATAATCAGTGGTGATTTCTTCATAATAGTTTACAAAACCCTTTAGCCATTCATGTGGGGATGCACCGATAAATGGTGGTGGTTGGCCGTGATCACGGCACATGACGACTTTTGTGTTTTTGTTTAACAACCACTCGAGAAATGTTTGTAATACATCTAATGACACTGTGCATATTTCATCCCAAATTATGATTTCAGGAATGAATTTATCACCCATACGCTCAGGAGTCCATTTGTCACCCTTCCATCGAAAAAAAACTGTGATAGGTACGGGCATTTACCCCTCGCTGTATCATCTCTCTGGCGAGTCTGTGAGTAGGTGTTAGGACAATCATGGTTGACCGACGAAATAATTCAATTGCACGAGTTGTCTTTCCTGACCCACCACAACCGTTTAAATAAACTGTCTTATATCTACACACTGGATCAGATACCGGTGGTGCATTAGAAAATTCTGATTGAATTTCAATACGGTTATATGAAAGATATTTATCATCCATGGTAACGTCTGCGGATTCACAATACTCATGTAGCGTTTCCTTTTTAAATCGCCAACGCCCCCACGCTTCCTCGGGATCTGTGAATGCCGCTACAGCTGATTTGTATTTACTGTGTATATACATCGAATCAGTGGCTACTCTAACCGCGGTATTAGGAAATCTATTTATCATCGAAAATAGATTAATAGAAGCATAGGCTAGCATAGAACTTCTCAAATGTGTGTACTAGGAATTATATCCATCACAGTAGGTAACAACCGTACCTAATTTCTCACCATTGGATAGAAAAGCATCCTTACGGGATACAAGTTTTCCCTGTTTTGTTAAATCCGCTACAATAAAATCGTATTCAGCGACGTCTATGATCAACCGCGAAGAGTATTTTGCATTGTCGTATCTTCCGCCCTGGGTAAATTTACCGATTATTCTTCGTCCAAAATCTTTTGCTCGTTCTTTTTTAATTTCAAATAACTTCTTAGACCAATTCATGATTTGTTCTTCACTGAAATTCGAAGAATTTCCATCTGGAAACTGTTTTCGTATTTCATCAATTATACGATCTAGATCGGGTTGTGGTAGCCAAACTTCTTTCTGAGCTCGATAGCATATAATTGCTTCGGAAATAATCAGCGATATCAGCATACCACAATCAATCATATATCGTAGTAACACTATTGGCATCCAGGCCTTTTCAGATATATGTCTACCAAGCCAAAGATAACTACGCGGATGTAACCCTGTAGCGAATTCAAATGATATCACACGAGCGAATCCGGTTAAATCAAAATCAGGTAATGGTCCATTAATCGCAACACGAGTCATTTCATGCGTGGGGTGTCCAAATCGTTTAAAGTACTCAGCACATTCCCCATACCCGAGAAAACTTCCAGGATAACACGCGGATATATCAATTTAAATCATACCGTCACGATGGTATTTCGTATTCGACAGTCCTCCATGACCAAATTTGACGCAACTCAATTTAACGTCCTCGAGAAAATCACTTTGTGTTGGACGCCATGAGTTTTTTTTCTCTTGCGAAGTGAGCTACCACTGATGGAATAGTAAAACTATCCGTGAGTAGTTTTTCATGGAAACTCTCCGGTGAAAAATCATTAGCGATTTTTCTCATTCTATTATCTAATTCTTCAATGCGATATAATTCACCATTTGGTCTTACAAATTGATCGAATCCTATTTCGGGATCTTCATCACTTCTAAGTAACCACACTGACACAGGATCATCTTTGCACAACGCATGAATAGCATCGAATAATTTCTCTTCATAGAAAACATCCCCGACGAACTCCCCGACGAATTCCTCGGGGATATATCTCACGGTTCGTTCTCGTGGAAATATTGTTACCACAGGTGTATACGCGTGTTTGTTATGATCAATAATTTTAATTGGAGCCCCTCGCGATTGATATTTCGGTTCGTATAATACTTCTCCGGTTATTGTCGTTACTGATATTGGGAATTTTAATGATGCTTCTAATTTAGCTATATCAGAAATCTTTGCACCGTGCTGTTTCACTGTCAGTTCCCATTCAGTTATTTTCCTACGTCGCAGATCAGTTAGTTTATTTCCTCGGGATGCATTTGTGAAGTGTTCAATTACCCGTGTTGCTACACAATTCAGTGAATTAGAATATTTCATAGGAGCTAGTTTTGCAATATCGGGTTTATTATTTAACGGATATATCCCATAAACAATCGCTGTTACAGGATAAGATCTCTCGTAGTATGGTTTGTCGATTCCAGTTAGAATTCCTGGTTTGGAATCTCTACTTACAATGACAGTTTTTTATCCTTGAGGATTGGTTCAAATTTATCCCTGATAATCCATTTGCCTTCGACTTCGATAATGAATTTTATTCTGAAAAAATACTTCTGATGGGAATTGTTTTGTTTGAAATCCTTTGGATTTCCATCTTTGATTTTCCTTGATAAAATTCTTTGAATTTCCCCTTTGGATTTCCACCCCGTTGGCTCGCCAAGGTGTGAGATTATCTCAGCTGCTCTTTCATCGTTCATGGTAGCATCGATGTTCGGTACATTAACATCTTCATCAATAATCCGAAATGTCGACCAACAGTATGCTGCACCGTCTCGGTAGAATTCATTAAAACACTCCCTGATTTTACTTAGTATAGTTCTGTCACCGATTAGACGTTTTGGTGTATCAGAGACTCTATCGAGATTGAATTCAACATTTTTCCAGGGCTCAATTTTCGATAATCTCTTGAACTCCTTATCGAGATTGAATTCAGTATTCTTCCAGGGCTTAATTTTCGATAATCTTTGGAATTCTTTCATGATATAATCAATCAATTTAGCATTTTTCCAGGGCTTAATTTTCGATAATCTTTGGAATTCTTTCATGGTATAATCAATCAATTTAACATTTTCCAGGGCTTAATTTTCGATAATCTTTGGAATTCTTTCATGGTATAATCGATCAATTTAACATTTTTCCAGGGCTTAATTTTCGATAATCTCTTGAACTCCTCCATACTATAATTAAAACAAGCATTTAAATGAAAGATTATGTATAATGAATCACTGCAAATGGCTTATGATTGGATCAGTAGCCCCGTGTAACAAATCATGCAGAAATAAATTCTGTGGGTATCATATGCAAAGCTTTCGTCGTGGAAGCCTTGGTCCGTTACCTTGCATACGATGTGGGGTTGGGGTTAGGGGAAAATCTCAGTTGTGTTTGAATTGTGGTGGCAAATGATACAGGGAGTTGAAGCGTTATTATGATAAAAGAATCAAAAATGGAAAATCAATCAAAAATTTTGACCCTGAAAAAGTCCCTGACACCAACAAAGTCCTTGACGCTGACAGAGTCAAGGATAAAATCATAAGAACCCCTCAAGACTATATTGAAAGATTTTCCAGTGATGTAATCATTAGACCAAACAATGAATTCGACAAATAGTATTTAGTATACGAATGAACCAAGAATTCAGACTACACCCTTTGATTAAAAATTATGAAGCATCCAGTGATGGTGTTGTAAGAAACCGTAGACTGAAGAAACCAGTTGGTTCTGATAATGGTATGGGGTATTTGAAGTTTGGCGCTGGAAAGAAATTTTATCTCAATCATCGTTTCGTATTTGAATGCTTTTATGGATTGATCGAGGATGATTTTGTTATTGATCACAAGGATTCTAATCCAAAGAACAATTCTTTATCAAATCTGCAGGCTGTTACACAAAGTGATAATACCAAACGAGGAAAGACTGGCATTTGCTCAAAAAAAGCGAGACCAGTAAAATCTTTTAATACGACAACTAACGAAGAAAAAATATTTCAATCAATGAATGAAGCAGGTAGGCAATTCGGTATTTGTCCACCTTCTGTACAAAGAGTTGCAGAGGGGATTTGTCGATCTGCGATTTCAAAAAGACCGAACAAAAAATTCAATTCAGTTATGTCTAATGCGTCATATTTTTCATTTAGAAGCATATCATTATCATAGAATATGAATTCTGAAAATATGAATAGCATTATATCCGAGATTTCAAAATTGAAAAGTCGGGATATTAGACAATCAGATGGGTTGAATCCTGATCAAATCAAGTCTGATTTTCAGGATATAGAATACGGAGTTAACAACAACAAGTATATGCTGCCAAAGAAATATGCGCTCATCAAGAGAATTCAGAATTCTATTCGGGACTCTCTTGCATTCTCCAGTGAAGTAAGTACGTTCGTCCCGTTATATACTATCGTAGAGGGAATACGAAAAGAATTAGGTAGCGAATACGAATTGAAAAAAAATATCAATTCTAAAGTTAGAAACCTACGAGCGTTAATTCAAGAAAATGAACGATTTTGACCGTGACCAGCCCTCAAGGAGATTTTGTCATCGACCCTCCTTAGAGAGATTTTCATTTTTTTTTAGCATTTTTTGATTGAATGTCAAAATCATCTTACAGGTTAGTAATAATTTTTTATTTTTGTTAAAACTGTTCAAGTTTTAACAATTTTTGTGTATTTTTACCCACCCGCGATGAAAAAAACATAGTTTTCAAGATAAAATTGCTCAAACAGGTCAGACATTTCATGGTTTTTGAGGGCGAAAACCCGAGGTTTTTTACACAGGATTTTCGAGATTTTTTTTTATCAGATTACACTTTTTAGCCATAATTCGCATCAGATTTTCATTAATTTTTAGCATTTTTTGATTGAAATTCATGTAAGATTTGCTTGATTTAGCCCTTTTTGATAAAAAAAATCTCGAAAATCCTGTGTAAAAAAACTCGGGGTTTCGCCCTCAAAATCCGACATGTCAAATGTTTTCGTCTGTTAGGTCAGGTTCGTGAAAATTGTTTTACAATTGAAAAATTGTTTCTGATTTCAAATAATGGTCAATGAAGCATTAACGACTCGATTAGCTCGTGAACGACTGGATGTAATCAGGAGATTTATACCAATTCGCGACTCTGTAAGAAATAAACTGCAACAACGACAGAGTCTTCAGACTGATTTTGCTGCGGGATCTGAAGAATTGTTTAAACCAGTAACCACAGCAACGAAAGGGGTAGAGCGTGCTATACTGGGAGATGATCCCGAGACGGGGAAATCTGTTATCGGTGAACTCGAAAAAATAGCAGCGAAAACTGAACAAACAAAACAGGCTGTACAAAAAATAGAATGAAAAAGAACAGTAGATGATTTACGCTTGAGATTTAACGAGGAAGGGTTAGCAGCAATTGATAAGACTGATCCAACAGAAATTCCTGCGCTTGTTGTTACGACTTATGAAAACAGGAAAAATATGTTGAAACCAGAACATCATAAGTTTGTTAGAAGTATAACTCATTGGGCTGATATATTCTACAAAATCAAAACTAAAACAAGTCAGATTAAGACAGATAGTGCATCATACATTGAATATATCAATGTGGTGGATCACGTGTATAATCAATACGAAAAACTAAAACAACAACAAAAACCGCCAAAATTGCAAAGGCAGCGACAGCAATCTGCAAAGAAAATGTTTTTCTCGCCTGGAAAACAACAACCTGCAAAGATATTTTTCTCGCCTGAAAAACAACAACTACCACCTGATGATGATGATGATAATGATGATCCTACTGGTTATTTACAACCCACGGATGAAGAAAAACTGAATGAAAAACTGGATGAAGCAATGGGTTATAGCGGAAGTGGATTGCGAGATTCCAGTGAGAATCCAAGGATTTCATGTCCTGATAGTGTTCTCAGTGATATATCACGATTAGAAGTTCTTGTAGGAGGGTTCCGAGCTGGAAATAACTCACCGGAAATAATTAATGAGGCAGCTGATATCTGCAGGCGGTTATTTCAAGGTGGTATCATGGATATCAAAACATATCGAGATTTCATTGGCGAGTTATCAAGCGGGTATCACAGCGACTGAAAATCCCTTGGATTCTCATCACCGGGACTGAATTCACAATTGATAAATTTTTTTACAATTGAAAAATTGTTTCTGATTTCAAATAATGATCATACACTACAATCATGACAAACCAACTAACGTCTATGTAGTTAATTCACGGTTTCCGGTTTATAGAGCATACTACGGAGATGGTTTAGGTAATACCATTGCAGGGTTATTCGCAAGAATGGCTCCAAAAGTGATGCCGTTAGCTAAACAATTATCAATGAAAGCAATTGATGTTATTCGTGATAAGGGTATTAGCAAAATCGGAGATCTTGCCGGAAAAGCGTTTTCAGCTGCGAAGAATAAAATAACATCATTAGTGAAATCACGGATGAAATCCAAAGGATTTTCAAAACCGTTACCGTCTACAGCGGAAATGCCTGCAAGTGTTAGTAGAATTATAAATAACGCAGTAGACGAAAAATTAGCGTCATTGGTGACTCCAAGTGACCAAAATAATATGATAGCAAACATGATAGCGGGAAGTGGCTTCAAAAAAACACGACGATGAAAATCCTACGGTGAAAATCATTTACGATTTTACGATTTAGACTCTGATAAATAGAATAAAATGTTCAAAAGGTCACCTGATCCAGCGTTTGATATGGATGCCCCAGTTGGCAAGGATGATTCTGTACGTGATTTTTAATTTTATTCTTATCACGCAGCACAACCAGATCTCCGATCGCGAATTGAACTTCAAGTTCATGATACCAGTAAATATTTTCTACCGTGTGAGGCATTTATTGAAGTACAAGGAGAACTCGTAACAAATGTTGAAGCTAATACACCATATGACAATAACCCAACTATCAAAGTTGGTTTTGTCAATAACGGTATCATGGCGTTATTTGAAAGCGCAAGATATCTCATTGATGGAAAAGAAATTGAATCCATTGACCGTGAAGTTGATGTGGCTACAACAATCATAGGGTTAGCGAGATATTCTGATGATTATACAAGATCAGCGGGTCCATCTATGATGTTTTCTAAGGATATCACTGATTTTCCTGAACACGTCCAGTATTCTAGAGTAAAGGCAGCACAAGCTACCGCAGTTGATCCGGCACCAGCCGGATACACAAGACCAGCTGGTACTTTTGATGTCATAAATAATATCACTAACTATAACCTAGGGTTTGCAACACGCGTATTAGCGTTGCAAGGACAGCGTCGACAGTTTTCATGCGCGATTCCACTGCATCATATATTTGGATTCTGTAGAAACGTCCGAAAAGTTATTTATGGAGCGAAGCATACAGTAGCGCTGGTGCGAAAGGGTACTGATAATGATGCAATCTGGCGTGATGCTGGTGTTCCCGAGGGTAAAGTCCATTTAACAAAACTATCATTGTGGATGCCAGTGTCAACTCCATCAATCACAGCAGAAGAGCGATTACTGTCATTTATGGAAACAGGCGGTAAATCATTGTTGGGTTGGTTATCAGTGAGTACGGATATTAAACCTGATAATGTTGATGATATATTCACATGGCACCTGGCAGCGCGACAAGGTGTTTCAGCTCCACGTCATATATTTGTGGCGTTGCAGAATAATGAGCGAGTTGGTAGTCAACAACGTAGTCATATGATGTTTGATCAGTTAGGTGTTAAAGAAGTCTCGCTGAGAATAAACGGACAGCAGGAACCATCCGAGGAAGTACAACTTGATTACGGTCAGAATCATATTGCACGCGTGTATCATAACCTATTGTCATTTATGGCACGTGATCAAAATGTCGATACTGGTCTGCAGATATCACAGTTGGATTTTAAAAGCCTCTATCCGATTTATTACTTTTCATTGGAACACCTTGATTTGATGAGACAATCTGTCGTTGATATACACTTTAGAGCCCGTGTAACCCGTCCTGGGGGTATTATTAATTACAGAGCGGTTGCTGTCATTCTCAGCGACAAATCAATGCTACTCGAAGGTGTTGGTGGAAGAATGAGAGTGGTAGATGCGCCAGTGGAAAATCTTTGATTGAAATCGTAAACGATTTAGACTCAATCTGTTATTGTATAATGTCGTATAGTAATATCAATGTGTCTTTGACACCCGGTCAATTAAAAAAACTACAATCCAAATCAGCTAAGCAATGTGGAACCACAATCACGTTGAAACCTAATCAAATGACTGGTGGTACAAATAAGTTGTCGTTGACATCTCGTCAAATAAAACACTTCAATGATGCACTTGTAGCAAAAAAGGGTGTCCAGATTACTCTTTCTGCGGCTGCTATAAAAAATATGATGAAAACAGGCGGTATATTTCCATTGTTAGCTGCGATTCCAGCGTTGATTGCGGCAGCAGCCCCAGCGGTGGCTAAAGCGGCAGCGTTGGGAGCTGTTGGTACTGCAGCAGGAATGGCGTTGAAAAAGGCAACTGGACAAGGATATAAAAAAAGGGAAAGGGTCTAAGACTACCAGGAACCCCGTATTCATGGTACAGCGGAAAGGGTCTAAGACTACCAGGAACCCCGTATTCGTGGTACAGCGGAAAGGGTCTAAGACTAGGACCGGTTTATTAGTTGAAGAGTCTTTGATTGAGGAACCGATGGTTCCTATGTCCAATTTTGATTTAATGGATACTGCTAAAAAACTAGCGATTAAAAATTTCAGAGGTGTCTTTATGAAAGATCAATTACCACATCAACCAAACAACACTGAAACCGGAATCATTAATCTCGATAACAGCACCGGACCCGGAACTCACTGGGTTGCATACGCTATTGATCCACGTGGGATTGTCTATTTTGACTCATATGGATTAGCTCCGCAAAGCGAGTTTATGCGGTATATAAAAATCCTTCCAATGAAGACTTGGTATTCTACGCTACCAACACAAACGATGACTGACCCACCAATATGTGGCAGCGAAGTATTAAATGTCCTTGACGCTATTTCTAACTCGTTGGGTAATCCAAGGGGAAAACCACCACATGTTGTCGTAAATGAATACACTAGTAATCACTGGCAACGACAGAGTCGTCAACAAAGATTTTAGAGAAAGAAAGAATTTTATAATAACATGATTGATATTTGGGGGAGATCTTTGAAACCCAAACCCGATGACACTGCGACGGGTGATATAAAAAAAATAATCGAAGATGAAATCGCTGAGACGTTGAACTTAACAAGTGTTGACCCGAACGAAATAGTTGTATTTCAAGATCGCCAGGGTAAATTGAAAAGCAGTGATGTATCATTGGATGATATTTTAGTTAAACAACGAAACGCAATCGAGGATACTATCGCGTTATTTTTCGATCAGGGTAAACTCAAACCGGGTGTACTCGTTTCGACTATTACAGATAGATTAAAAACTCTCGTGTTGGAAGTATCATCACTTCAATCTAAAGCTGAAGAACACAGAAAACAGTTTACATCCTTCCGTAGAAATATCATTGATAAATTTATTGGAACCTCATTTGATAAAATTGAACTAAAACTCCCTGATATAAAAAAATCCATCGACGAGACGAAAACCTTCATCGAAGCCATCAAAAATGATTTTTCGAGGATGATAACAATCATTGAAAAAACAAAAATTCCTCATGAGAAAACCAACAACGTAGTATACACGATCCAACACGGATCATTTGTGTGGACAACTACAAACAACAAATTAGATATCACTGCAACCGTCAAGGGTATTTATCGATTAACACTGGTGACAACGATTCAATTTAATATTTCATCGTCGATTTCATCCGGGGTCAACAATACGATTTCAACGATCATGGACAAGGATACAACTGAAAAGTTCACGATAACATCTACTAATAAAAATTTGGATAAGGCTCCAGTAATATGGTATGTAGAATTCGTAGCGGATATAAGAGTGATTTCAATTGATATCGTAAACTGATTTGGGAATAAAATGACATCACTGATGATTTCATCATCGCAATATCGCTATGATCGGGTCAGAGAATTTCAAACTAGACTCAAAGCGTTCGCCGAGGAGTATCAAATAAAAATGAAAAAATACCGACGAAGAATCATCGCAATTGATATTACTATGTATTCGGTGTCAGGCGTTCTCGCTGGCGCCGGAATAATACTTGCATCGGTTACAATGATTGCCCCGGTCGTGGTTCCAATTTGCATTTCTGCGGCGGCTACAATCGCGGGTATATCAACCGGAATAACAAAAAGGATATCATCGTGCAGCCAGAGTAAACTGCAAGATTACTCGATTAAATTTCATATTGTATCAACCGCATACTCGCAATTATCCTCGATGATATCGTCGTCACTCGATAATACAGTTATATCAGATAGTGAGTTCTCAGCTATGGCCAGTATTTACGATTCTGCGATATCAAAATTAGAGCGACAACAACAGTATAATAACAATGACAACACCGATGGAATTATTTCAACGAATAGTGGAG